>CM076068.1:3262500-3862500 GCA_038088235.1 Zacco platypus
ATGCCAAAACATTTTCTCAAAGCTTCATTTCAGTATCATCTTTGATGAAATATTTGATTCTGAATATAATTTCATGCATGCACCACAGAGAGAACGCAGATCAGCTAAGCCTCCCACATGCCTTCAGCTCTATTCTGGACACACACGAGCAGTGGCTCGCTCGGACACGCGCTATTAAAAGCCCGTGATCATCCGGACGAGTTTCCCCGGCTGCGTCTGAATGAGTGGACGACGACAGCCTTCAATCTGCTTAAGAGCGAAACAACAGACATTTCCACTGAAGGCTGGCTTAACTCTGTACGCACACTGTAAGTACACTGAAAATAACACAGATTACGGTCGTCTGCATGCGGCTTCGTGTGTTCGGCGTTATATATCAGCGTCCGGTCTGTGACACTCATGCTGGAGCTCAACTTGGACATGTTTGGTTCAAATGCAGCACAAATGGTTGTTGGTTAAATCATCATCACATCTATTCTCTTTATGCATGTCCAAATATGAGCTTCTAGTGTGTCCAGAGCTATTTATAGACCTTTTCTGGAAATAGTGACACTTGTTACTGTACACAGATCAGTCGGTCAGTCACGGCTCAGGGTTTTGTGTGACTGTATTCAGTGGTTTCTCATGACAGGCTGGTGTGTTTATATGTCAATGCAGACGCCACGCGAGACAGACGAGATGTGAAGTCATTTTAAATCAACCCTAAAATGCTAGTTAATGTTTTCACATTGGACTAAAATATACCCACTTTAGTTTTGGTTTTGATACTTTTTTCCACGTCAAAAATGGCCGGCCTACAAAAAAATGCTTATAAATCTCTCATCATGCTATTTTATCACCAAATATTGGGTTCAATCTTTTTGTCAGCTCGTTTTCATTCAATTACAACAGGTTTTGTATGTATTTTTGGAACTGATCGATCGTAGGCCTCATCGATCTGAGCTTGTGCGCCTCAGTTTTTGAGTGGAAAAAGTGTAGATCATTTTATCAATTTTACATGTGTCACACCGTCTACATCACCTACACGCACAACTCCACCTACTCGTTCACTCTCACCGGAATACTAATCATCCGCACCTGCCCGCAATCACAGTTCACCCTATATAACACGCACTCTCTCACAGCCAGTTGTCTGATCTTGTCTTCCATGGACTACAGACTCACCTGCATGACTTACCTGCCCTGTGTATACCTTCGGTCTTCGTCTCATCATTCTGCTCTTCATCAGGAGTGTCCGCGGACCACTGGTCAGCTCTCTAACTCCCTGGGAAACAAAGAAGGACATATTACTAAATAAGCAAAGTCATATTATCTCAAGCACGAACTTTGTGGACTTACCATACCGAACCATTCACCTGTGTTTTGAATCCGTGTTCAATAAAACCTTGTCAAAACTAATCCTTTGTGTCTGGGTCTTACAACATGAAATATTACAAATATTTGCACTGTTGATCACACTAGTGTGCTTTAATGTTTAACCAGGAAATTTGTTTTGAAATGCTTTTATTTTGTACAAAATGGCACAAAGTCACACTTGTAGTGTTCACAAAAAAATACAAAAAATAGCTTATAAATCACTCATTATGCTATTTTATCACCAAATATTGATTCAATATTTTTGTTTCCTTGTTTTCTCTAAATTAGGACAGGTTTTGTTTTTATTTTTGGATCTGATCGATCGTAGGCCTCATCGATCTGAGCTTATAGTGGTCAAAAATGAATGAGTCGAAAATCAGTCGAAATGTTTACATGTGTACATGTCCGCTTGCAAAAATACAGGCCTCAGATCTGTCCATGTGTGGACATCACACACACACACACACACACTATTTTAAGTATTACAGGCTCTCTTTTGACTCTCTTTTGCACAGAGATGAACTTTAATCCTCAAATCGATCAGTTAAAAAAATAAATGCAAAAACTGTCTTAACTGAAAGAAAACAAGGTAACAAAAAGATTGAATCAGTATTTGGTGATAAAATAGCATAATGAGTGATTTATAAGCTATTTTTTGTATTTTTTTGTGAACACCACAATTGTGACTTTGTGCCATTTTGTACAAAATAAAAGCGTTTCAAAACAAATTTCCTGGTTAAACATTAAAGCACACTAGTGTGATCAACAGTGCAAATATTTTTAATATTTTATATAAAATTGATTAAATTATCCACAAATAATGCTTTTTTTCCACTCAATAACTGAGGCGCACAAGCTCAGATCGATGAGGCCTACGATCGATCAGTTCCAAAAATACATACAAAAACTGTTGTAATTGAATGAAAACGAGCTGACGAAAAGATTGAATCCAATATTTGGTGATAAAATAGCATGATTTATAAGCATTTTTTTGCAAGCCGGTCATCACCACAAGTGTTACAGGGTTTTCAACACAGCACCAGTTAAAGAGACAAACGAAAAGTCTCCCCATTAACTTTCATCGAGTCAGCTTTATTTCTGTTTCATGATCATGTTTTTCTTGCGTTTCAGAAGATGGGTGTCCCGTCTGTCATGGTGCTTCCCATGCTGATCGTGGTTTTCGCCGGAGTTTACTACGTTTACAATGAGGTCATGCGCTTCATGTCCAAGTCCATGGTGCGGAACAAGGTGGTGGTGATCACAGACGCCGTGTCCGGAATGGGAAGTGGTAATAATGCTTCGTTAATGGACTATTAATGACTTCTGCACCACTAAATTAAAGAAAGCCAGTATAAAACTTGGCGTCCACACAAACTCCCTAATATTAAAGGGTGTTTCACAGCCATCATCTCTGGTTCCTCCAGTCAACAGATCGTAACCCTCTGGTGCTGCTCAAAAATGACTGAGTTTTTATTTATTTTTTATTTCAATTAAATTCATTTACTATATGTTACTTTGATAATGTTTGTTATTTAATATTTTGCATTTTTAAGGGATTTTGTGGTACTAAATTATATTTATGCTGTCCATTCATTGACCTTTTTGAGCATAGACCTGAAAATGAAATTTCCAACTTAAACGCTCATAAATCTTGAATACTTTAGACCACAGACTTAATTTAGTCTAATTTTTAAAAAGATACTTGACAGATTATTGCTGAAGTTAAAAAAGTGAACTTTTAAAAAAGTTATAGAATTTTGCATTTATTTTTATGAAAAATGCACAACAATACTTTTATCAATTTTTATATGAAATATATATTTTCCAAAACACGTTTTGCTGTAAAACTGAATTTTTAAAAAAAATAAAAATAAATCAAAGCCATGAATCTAAACAAGTTGTGTTCCATATTTGAGGTTGATATCTCAAGAAATGAGCTTTCGGTGAGATTTTGTTTGAGCGCAGTACCAAAAGTCTCCACTAGATGAAATCCGCTTCCTATTCATGTCCAGCGCACTCATTTTTGACCGCGAGGAGCAGAAGTGTGACTATTTATTTTTTTCAGGACCGTTTAACCTTTTTGTATGTGTCAAAATTTTTACCAAGTTTCATACCATTTTGATGAAGTAAAAAAAAACTGGGTACAAAATAACGAAGAGCACCAGAAGGTAAAAGAGTGTTATGGACACTTTAATAATCGAACGTTTTGTTCAGTGTAAACATTCCATGGACGGTTCTTCACGGAACAAGGTATAGATAATCAATAAAGAACCTTTATTTTTAAAAAATACTAATAGTACACTCAAAAAATGCTGGGTTAAAAACAACCCAAGTTGGGTTGAAAACGGACAAACCCAGCTGTTGGGTTAAATGTTTGTTCAATGTGCTGGGTAGTTTTATTTAACTCAACTATTGTTTAATAATTACTGTATGTCTGGATTAAAATGAAGCCAAAATATGTTGGAAATTAAAGATCAGACACATAATTACTAGAGGCAACAATAATAATCAAAAGATGAACATTTATTAATAAGCAATTTAATAAATGTTTATTGTTTAATTATTATTCATTAAGTGTATAAATAAATGTTAATTAATCACATATTTTGGATTCAATACAGTAATTTTTCAGCAATAGTTGAGTTAAATAAAACTACCCAGCAGGGTTAAAACAACCAAATCGCTGAGTTAAAAGAACTCAATCGCTCGATTAAACAACTCAATCACTGGGTTAAAACAACCCATTCGCTGGGTTAAAACAACTCAATCGCTGGATTAAACAACTCAATTGCTGGGTTAAAACAAGCCATTCGCTGGGTTAAAACAACCCAATCGCTGGGTTAAAAGAACCTATTCACTGGGTTAAACCAACCCAATCGCTGGGTTAAACCAACCCAATCGCTGGGTTAAAAGAACCTATTCACTGGGTTAAAACAACCCAATCGCTGGGTTAAACCAACCCAGTCGCTAGGTTAGAAGAACCTATTCGCTGGGTTAAAACAACCCATTCGCTGGGTTAAAACAACTCAATCGCTAGGTTAAAACAACCAAATTGATAGGTTAAAACAACCCATTCTCTGGATTAAAACAACCAAATCGCTGGGTTAAACCAACTCAATCGCTGGGTTAAAACAACCCATTCGCTGGGTTAAAACAACCCATTCGCTGGGTGAAAACAACCCAATCGCTGGGTTAAAACAACCAACGAATAAAAACAAATTAAAACCCAAATGATTTCTGCGGCCAGTAAAGCGAGACAGTGTATGTTGCTTGAGACCAGCTGAACGAAACGGGTTTAAATTGGAACGCATGATTTGCGATTAGACCGATATAAAAAGGCACTTTAAATAAATGGCCCAATCGTTTTTCAGTGTATCCAGTATTTTCACCCTCTGATTGGCTCTTGCTCTGTTGTTCAGAGTGTGCCAGACTGTTTCATGACGGCGGGGCGAGGCTGGTGTTGTGCGGGCCCAGCTGGGACAAGCTCGAGTCTCTGTATGATTCGCTGTGCAGTGGATCAGACCCCAGTAAAGTGAGTAAAGCACACGATCTTAACATCAGACAGAAAGCACAGAAACGGCCTCATGTTCTCTCTTTGATCACGCGGTGTCTTCACTCTCAGGTCTTTATAGCTCACACCGTGTCTGTGTCTCTGTCAGCGTTTCTTCCTCTGTCATGAACAATGGCAGGATTTCCTGACAGCTGAATATCCACGAGTCTCTTGAAACGCTGTTCCTCTCTGCTGCATCACTATACTGTTTCAAACAGCATTTATTTTGCCATGATCATACTGCCATGAGTAATGGTTACATTTTTTAAATGCTATTAAAAAGTAAAAAACCTATTAAGTTATGACTGTAGTGTATTTAGACATAAATGATTAAAAGCACCTACTATTAATATGATCAAAGATCACAGCAGAACATAATTTCGCTCCAGTAAAGAAATCTAAATACCTATAAAATTAAGTATTTATTTAAATTTATAGGTTTTTATATATATATATATATTTTTTTTTTAACATATTGTACTTACATATATACATATAAAAACACACATACTGTATATATAAACATAAATTAAATTAATTTTAAAATATATTTCAATTTATATTTAATATTTAATTCATATATTATAAATATTATAAAATGTTATAAATTATATATATATATATATATATATATATATATATATATAATTGTTTATATTTATAATTATTTATATTTATATTTTAAACTTAATATATTTCAATAAATATTAAAGAAATAATATATATATATATATATATATATATATATATACAGTGCCCTCCACAATTATTGGCACCCCTGTTTAAGATGTGGTCGTGGACTTCTAAAAATTGTCCTTTTTTTTTTAAACAACATAGAACCCAAATGCAAAAAAAGACAAAAATCCAACCTTTCATTTAAGTACATTACTTTGGTGGTAAAAAAATCACACATTTAGAAAAAAAAAACAAAACTTGAAATCATGTGTCCCACAATTATTGGCACCCCTAACAATTCCTCTGAAAAATTTAATTGAATTTTTTTAAAATATATTTTTCTGTAGTTGCTAAAGTTGCTCAGGGTATCTAGGAACTTTTAAGTAGTAATTCATGACTTCCTGTTTCCCTGCGGTATAAATATGATGTGACACAAAGGCCTAATTCTCTTACCCATTTGTCAACATGGCAAAGACAAGAGAACACACCATTCAAGTAAGGCAGATGTGTGTCGACCTTCATAAGTCAGGCAATGGCTACAAGAAAATAGCCACTCGCCTTAACTTGCCCGTATCTACAGTCAGAGGAATCATTAAGAAATTTAAAACAACTGGAACAGTGACAAACAAGGCTGGAAGAGGTCCCAAGTTTATCTTGCCACAACGCACAGTGAGGAGGATGGTAAGAGAAGTAAAAATATTTCCTAAGCTCACTGTCACAGAATTGCATCAAAGAGTGGCATCTTGGGGTCACAAAGTCTCCAAAACAACCATCAGACGCTCTCTACATGCCAACAAGCTGTTTGGGAGGCATGCAAGGAAAAAGCCTTTTCTCACTAACACTCACAAACGTAAACGTCTGGAGTTTGCTAAGCGATACTGGGACTTCAACTGGGATCGTGTGCTTTGACAGATGAGACTAAGATTGAGCTTTTTGGCAACAAACACTCTAAGTGGGTCCGGCGTAAAACAAAAGATGAGTATGCCGAAAAGCACCTCGTGCCCACCGTGAAGTATGGTGCAGGATCTGTGATGCTGTGGGCCTGTTTCTCTTCCAAAGGCCCTGGGAACCTTGTTAGGGTGCATGGGATTATGAACGCTTTGAACTACCAGGACATTTTAAATAAAAACCTGATGGTCTCTGCCAGAAAGCTGAAGATGGGTCGTCATTGGGTCTTTCAGCAGGATAATGATCCAAAACATGTGGCAAAATCTACACAAAAATGGTTCAGCAGTCACAAACTCAAGGTCCTCCCATGGCCATCTCAGTCCCCAGACCTCAACCCAATCGAAAACCTGTGGGGCGAGCTAAAGAGGAGAGTGCATAAGAGAGGACCCAGGACACTGGATGATCTAGAAAGATTGTGCAAAGAAGAATGGTCAAAGATCCCTCTCTCTGTGTTCTCCAATCTTGTGAAATGTTATAGGAGGAGATTAAGTGCTGTCTTGTTGGCAAAAGGGGGTTGTACAAAGTATTAACATCAGGGGTGCCAATAATTGTGGGACACATGATTTCAAGTTTTTTTTTTTCTAAATGTGTGATTTATTTTTTTTTTACCATCAAAGTAATGAACTTAAAAGAAAGGTTGGATTTTTGTCTTTTTTTGCATTTGGGTTCTATGTTGTTTAAAAAAAAAAAGGAGAATTTTTAGAAGTCCATGACCACATCTTAAACAGGGGTGCCAATAATTGTGGAGGGCACTGTATATATATATATTCTTTTCCTTAAACTTAGCATATAACATTTTTAATGTATTGTAATTATATATATTTAATTAAATATTAAATTAATAAAATAAATATTATATTTATATGAAAAATTATATACATATGACTATATATTATTTATATATCTATATCATGTTTTGTGACATATATTAAGATTATATATATGAACTCATATAAAATAAATAGAGGCCTCTTCTTTGATCAGAAATACAGCTTTAATAACAATATTGTGAGATATTATTACAGATTAACCTGTTTTCTATTTGAATATATTTTAAAATATAATTTGTTATTAAAAGTTATATATATATATATATATATATATATATACACAGTCAAGCCCGAAATTATTTATACCCCTGGCAAATTCAGACTTAAAGTTACTTTTATTCAACCAACAAGTTTTTTCTTGATTAGAAATTACACAGGTGTCTCCCAGAAGATAATAAGACGATGTACAAGAGGCATCATTGCGGAAAAAATGATTACTCATCTTTTATTTACAGTTGAACAAAAAGTGGCATGTCCAAAATTATTCATACCCGTCTCAATAATCAATAGAAAAGCCTTTATTGGCTATTACAGCAATCAAACGCTTGCTATAATTGCTGACCAGCTTTTTGCATGTCTCCACTGGTATTTTTGCCCATTCATCTTTAGCGATGAGCTCCAACTCTTTCAGGTCGGAGGGTCTCCTTGCCATCACCCTGATCTTTAGCTCCCTCCACAGATTCTCAATGGGATTTAAGTCAGGACTCTGGCTGGGCCACTGCATTACGTTAATGTTTTTGTCTGCTAACCATTTCTTCACCACTTTTACTGTGTGTTTTGGGTCGTTGTCGTGCTGAAATGTCCATTGGTCCCCAAGGCCAAGTTTCTCTGCAGACTCCCTGATGTTGTTGTTAAGAATTTTGATGTATTGCTCCTTTTTCATGGTGCCGTTTACTGTGATTAGGTTCCCTGGTCCACCGGCTGAAAAACAACCCCAAAACATTAGGTTCCCACCACCATGTTTGACAGCGGGGATGGTGTTCTTAGGGTTGAAGGCTTCTCCTTTTTTACGCCAAACGAAGGCTACATCATTGTGGCCAAACAATTCAATTTTTGTTTCATCTGACCATAAAACAGAGGACCAGAAGTCTTCTTCTTTGTCCAGATGAGCATTTGCAAAGGCCAAGCAGGCTTTTGTGTGCCTTATCTGGAGAAGTGGTGTCCTCCTTGGTCTGCGTCCATTGAACCCAGCGGTGTGCAGTGTCCGTTGGACTGTCTGCCTTGAGATGTTGCCACCAGCAGAGCCCAGATTTATCAGGATGGCCTTGGTGGTGATCCTTGGATTCTTTTTTACCTCTCTCACTATCCTCCTGGCCAGCACTGGTGTCACTTTTGGCTTCCGACCACGTCCTCTAAGATTTTTCATAGTGTGGAACGTCTTGTATTTTTTAATAATACTTTGCACTGTAGCCACTGGAACTTCAAAACATTTAGATATGGTCTTATAGCCCTTTCCTGACTTGTGAGCAGCCACAATGCGCAGCCGCAAGTCCTCTGTGAGCTCCTTTGTCTTAACCATGACTGTCCACAAACCAACAGCAGAGAGCTCCTGTTTTGTACCTGTTGAGTTGATTAAAACAGCTGTTACCAATGAATCAGGGTAATTAGGATGCTTTAGAACAGTTTTGACTATTTGGAATGGTATAGATCTTTAGATTTTCCCATAGACTGTGACAATTGGCAAAGGGTATGAATAATTTTGGACATGCCACTTTTTGTTCAACTGTAAATAAAAGATGAGTAATCATTTTTTCCACAATGATGCCTCTTGTACATCGTCTTATTATCTTCTGGGAGACACCTGTGTAATTTCTAATCAAGAAAAAACTTGCTGGTTGAATAAAAGTAACTTTAAGTCAGAATTTGCCAGGGGTATAAATAATTTCGGGCTTGACTGTATATATATATAAGATTTTTGTGCTCATTTTCAGGTTCAATATGGCATCTGGTTTCCTACTATCTATTCTTCCTGTTTCAGACTTTCACACCCAAGCTGGTGCTGCTGGACTTCAGTGATATGGAGAACCTCTCGGACGCTATCACAGAGATCACCGAGTGCTACGGCTGTGTGGACGTGTTGATATGCAACAGCAGCATGAAGGTCAAAGCACCGGTGCAGAACCTTTCCCTGGAGATGGACAAAACGGTCATGGACGTCAACTACTTCGGGCCCATCTCGCTGGCCAAAGGTGAGCGCTGTAGCAGAGGCAATGCTTTACTGACAGGAAGAGTGTTAAAGCGCCGCTTGTTTTTGTTGCAGGTGTCCTGCCATTAATGATCACTCGACGGACAGGTCAGTTTGTGTTGGTCAACAGCATCCAAGGGAAACTGGCTCTTCCATTCCGAACCTGCTGTAAGAGTCGCTGAAAAATCAGCCCAGTGTTTTTTCCTGTAGTGTCTCACCTTAAAGTCATCATGAAAGAATATTTACATTTCTGATCAAATGTGTGTTGAAGACGCTGCCTCCAAACATGCGGTCCAGGCCTTCTTTGACTGTCTGAGAGCGGAGGTGGAGGAGTACGGGATCTCTGTCAGCACCATCAGCCACACCTTCATTAATGCGATCGCACAGAACGCCACGCCCTCCAAAGCCCCGCCCACCAACCCCCTCTGGGCCTGTGAGTAAGCAGCCGGTCACTGACTCACTGTCACGCAGCAGCAGAAACGTGCAATTAACCATAATTAGCTGTTCATTTTGTAAAGTAAACCTGCTGACATACACCCTCGGATACACCTGGTTCCTGCCGTACCTCGCTGAAAATGTACAGTAATCGAGTCACACGCCTTCTGTTTGGTTTCACACCTCTGCTCTGGTCCAAAACCCTAGTGAGCTGCCTGTGTAGACAAGAACATGAGGCATCACACTGCAGCCGCACTACAGAGCAGCTAGAAGTATGATTCATGATTTTTATTGAAGTATGCAGGAAAAAATGTGTGTACGTATATGTATGTATATATATAAATATATGTATTATATATATTTATATATAGAGAGAGAGAGAATGTGTTTTTATGTTTATTAGACTATCATATTGTTCGTTTATTAGCATGCTGAAATCAGATTCTATTGGAATCTGCAGCGAGTCGCTGTTTGTGTGAAGCACAGACTTGTTGTCTTTGTAGAGCGTTCCAAATCAGACTCTTCTACGGTTTAATAGTGATTTTAGTCCTGCCTGCCCAGATGACAGGGAACGTTCTCAGAATGATCTTCCAGTAACGTTAATAGAACATTTTTTCAAAGTTGTCTGGTCTTTAATAATGTTCTTAAGTTTAGCACAAAACATTATTTATGCATCATTCATGGAACTTTTTTTTTGGAAAATGTTTTAGTTGGATGTTTGTCTAGCGTTTTTTTTTAAATGTTACGACTTGTTTCTGAACATTCACTCTAACGTATCGTATCGCTCTTAACCCAGCGATTGAGTTGTTTCAACCCAGTGAAAAAATTGTTTTAACCAAGCAAATGAGTTGTTTTAACCCAGTGATTGAGTTGTTTTAACCCAGTGAAAAATTGTTTTAACCCAGTGATTGAGTTTTTTTAACCCAGTGATTGGGTTGTTTTAACCCAGTGATTGAGTTGTTTTAACCCAGCGATTGGGTTGTTTTAACCCTGTGATTGAGTTGTTTTAACCCAGGGATTGGGTTGTTTTAACCCCAGCAAATGAGTTGTTTTAACTCAGCGGTTGAGTTTTTTTAATCCAGTGAATGGGTTGTTTTAACTCAGTGATTGAGTTGTTTTAACCCAGCGATTGGGTTGTTTTAACCCCAGCAAATGAGTTGTTTTAACTCAGCGGTTGAGTTTTTTTAACCCAGTGAATGGGTTGTTTTAACTCAGTGATTGAGTTGTTTTAACCCAGTGATTGAGTTGTTTTAACCCAGCGATTGGGTTGTTTTAACCCTGTGATTGAGTTGTTTTAACCCCAGCAAATAAGTTGTTTTAACCCTGTGATTGTTGTTTTAACTCAGTGATTGAGTTGTTTTAACCCAGTGATTGAGTTGTTTTAACCCAGCGATTGGGTTGTTTTAACCCTGTGATTGGGTTGTTTTAACCCCAGCAAATGAGTTGTTTTAACTCAGCGGTTGAGTTTTTTTAACCCAGTGAATGGGTTGTTTTAACTCAGTGATTGAGTTGTTTTAACCCAGTGATTGAGTTGTTTTAACCCAGCGATTGGGTTGTTTTAACCCTGTGATTGAGTTGTTTTAACCCCAGCAAATAAGTTGTTTTAACCCTGTGATTGTTGTTTTAACTCAGTGATTGAGTTGTTTTAACCCAGTGATTGAGTTGTTTTAACCCAGCGATTGGGTTGTTTTAACCCTGTGATTGAGTTGTTTTAACCCCAGCAAATAAGTTGTTTTAACCCTGTGATTGTTGTTTTAACCCAGTGATTGGGTTGTTCTGTTAAAAACCCTGCTGGGTAGTTTTATTTAACTCAACTATTGTTAAAGAATTACTGTATTTCTTGTTTAAAATGAACCCAAAATATGTTGGGAATTAACTCATTAAAATGTTTAAACAATAATTAAACGATAATCATTTAGTGAATTGCTTATTAATAAATGTTCATCTTTTGATTATTATTGTTGCCTCTAGTAATTATGTGTCTGATTTTAATTTCCAACATATTTTGGGTTCATTTTAAGCCAAACATATAGTCATTATTAAACAATAGTTGAGTTAAATAAAACAAATGCAAACATTTAACCCAACCGCTGGGTTAAAACAACCCAATCTCTGCATTTGTCCAGTTTCAACCCAACTTGGTTTGTTTTTAACCCAGCATTATTAGAGTCCGTTCACTAGGTTTGGAACAAAACTGACTCTGATCTGGTTTCAGACGTCTCCCGCATGCTGAACACTCACGGCGTGAGTCCCGACAGTCTGGCCCATGAGATCGTGAGAACGGTGAACAGGCAGAACCGAGAGGTGCTTCTTGCCCACCCCGTCCCACGGCTCGCCCTCTACATCCGCGCGCTGCTGCCCAGCTGCTTCTTCGCTGTGGTGGCCGCTGGCGTGAAGGACGGAGCCATGGCCGAGGAGCTGAAATAGACGCAGAAGTCAATGAAAGTCTATAAAGATTGAAATCTACAGACGCAAAGAGATAATGTGCAGTAAAAGAAACACACATGTTTAATTTCACTCAGCCGAAAGAAAATGTAATGGAGGACTTCAAAACTGATTGTAGAGTCTTGCCTTAAAAGCTTTTATTTTTAGATGTTCTGGACATTTAATGCAACATTCTTCACTTGAAAACCAAAATACAGATTTGAAACAATAAAGCTTGTGCTGTGATTCCTTTAAATGTTGTTATTAGTCATTATTTCAGTGGTATTAGATGGAAACTCAACTGCCTCATCTTGAACACATGAAGGACTCACTATCAGCACCTAGAGGCCACATCTGAGTAAAACAACAGCTCTGTTGCACCTGAAGATGGCAGTAACCTCAAGCCAAAGACATGCAGATGAATGAAATCCAGCCCTACAACACAGACATACAGTGCAAACATGAGCTTGATGAGGCGTACTGTAATTCATTGCGTCAGGCTTTCATAAAACATATTAATAATGTATTAGATGTCCATTATATAATTAAACTACAATGTTCTTGTGTTATTGCCATACGTAAGGGACATTTAAAACACACACACACACACACACACACACAAAGAGTTTAGTAGGGATATCATTGTATTATGATTTAATAAACAGTCGACTGCAACATATATTTAAGTATTGTTGGAATGAGAAAATCGTTAATGGCTGAATGCTTTCAAAACAAATGATCAATATATTTGATATTATGACTTTACATTTTTGTGTTTCAATCCGTTTCAAACTAATTTACTGTTTTTAGATGAGAAGCCATTAATGGTCTATTTAATGGCAAGTGATAACATGCATGTTGGGGCATGTTGTCACAAAAGGCCAACTTGAGTTCAATGAACAGTGTCTCTTGATCTGAGAAAAAACAAGAGCAAATATCCAAATTCTTTTTGGTAGACAAGACCTTAATGTAAGTGCCTCGACAGACCGACATTCACTGGAGTAAAAAGTGTGACAACTTGCCCCTTACACAACTAACAAAAATATATTGTAATGATTTTCAGCCAACGTTTCCATTAAGTTAAATGTTATTTTTAAATGTTCTCTGAAGGTTTTTTTATTTGAATGTTTTGAATTTGTTTCTTGGTTATGTGAACGTTAATGGAACATTTTATCATTCTTCAAACGTTATGGAAATGTTACTTTTGAATGTTCTCTGAATGTTCCGAAACAAGTGGCAACATTTAAAAAAAAAAAAAAAAGTTAGACGAATATCCAACTAAAATGCTTCAAAAAAAAAAGTAAAAAATAATAGTTGGTTTAACTTAAAAATAAGTGACCTGTTTGCCTTCAAATTTTCAGTTGATTGAACTTACAAATTTGAGTTAATACAATGATTGGTTTAATCAACAGAAACTCAAAATATAATGTTATCTGAACCACATTCATTATTTAGGTTGATTTGACAAAAGTAAAAAATGTTGTGATAACAAATAATTAAAATATTTTTTTTACAGCGTATATGTATAAATAATATTTTTGTGCTAACATTATTACATTCAATATTTGAACAAATATTTATTTTTGAAGAACTTCAGATCGTTCTGGCAAGGTTCTCTTAAAAGTTGTAACGTTAATAGAATGTTTGTTCAGAGTTATCTGTTTAATAACGCTATGTTCATGGATCATTTCTGAGTTTTAGTTGGAGGTTCTGGAGTGTTAGCTGAATGTTTTTCAGGGTTGTGAGCGCTTACTAATGAGTTTGTGAGAACTGTGTTCCTACAGTGAGAGGAAACTGTTAAACATGAGTAACGTACAGCTGAGCCGCAGCATTTCTAATGGCAGCCTGTAATCCTGCATGAAAGATCATGGTAAAACACTGATAGCGAGTGAAGTCTCTTCACAGCGCCTCGGGCTCAGACGCCTGACAGCACACACGTCACTCACACGCCGCGAGATTCTAATGAATACAGTCTGTTATGTTGTTATGTAAATTCCACGATGAGAAGGGTCCTTGACACCAAGTTAAAGTCCAGCTGGCCCCCGCGAATCTTTATCCGACAGGTCACTCAGCCCACGGGGATTTGACCCTGCTTTCATACCGACTGCAAACTGACAGCTGAATGAATCATGGTAATTTACCGGCACCTTCAGTGTGAACATTAACATTCGGCTTAGAGGAAAAAAAACGCTCCAAAGTCCCTGAAAAGTGGCAAAAATGTATTTGTGACTCTGATTTGAACCAGATCTTTGTCTATAGGCTACGTTTACTTGACAATGTGAAATTGCGTTGTGAAAACGAACCCGTTCACATGGATCCGTGGAAACGAATAAAAAATACTGCATTCTGCTGTCAGGCCAGTAGATGGCGATGTCACTTTACAAATCGAGGGGACAAATTAGTAAATCGTGAGCACGATTTACTATTTCGCTCCCTTGATTTGCTAAATGGTGCTCACGATTTACTAGTTCGTTCCCTTCATTTGCTAAATAGTGCGAACAATTTACTATTTCGCTCCCTCGATTTGTTAAATTGTGCTCACGATTTACTAATTCGTTCCCTTCATTTGCTAAATAGTGCGAACAATTTACTTTCATTCACTCGATTTGTTAAATCGTGCGCATGATTTACTAGTTCGTTCCCTTCATTTGCTAAATAGTGTGAACAATTTACTATTTCGCTCCTCGATTCGTTAAATAGTGCGAACAATTTACTATTTCGCTCTCCCTCGATTTGCTAAATCTTGCACACAATTTACTAATTCGTTCCCTTTGTTAATAAATCATGCGCATGATTTAGCCTACAATTTTTTCCTGCATGTCATGTGCGGGGCTCCGTAAGATCAAAACCAAACCAGTGCAGCGAGATTCTCTCGATTCTTATTGTGAAAATTTATCAAAAGAAAGAAATTTCGATTCACGGTCCCTAAGGGCCGCCAAAACGTTAAAAGTGGGCGGAGCCACTTTTACTAAAATGGCTGTAACTTGTGAACGGAATGACATATTTTCACCAAACTCAGAACACATATGTAAGAGCTCATTCTGTAGTCGTGTAAAAAAGGATGCGGCAACTGGCCACTTGGTGGTGCTATAACAGGGAAAAAACTTGAAAATGGCTATAACTACAACGGTTAATCCGATTGGCTTGAAAATTGGCATGCCGTGTCTTTGTCCAAAGTGCCATGATAGTTTATGAGGACATTGGCGTATCTCAAAAAACATGTCCACTATTGACCAATGAATTTTGAGCAGCTATCAGACAAGGTGAACGGAGGCTGATTGGAACGAAACTCGCTGGGTCTGTTTGACTCACGGTCCTTGAGGACTGTGGGAAAGTCAAAAGAAATCAGCCACCGTATTTACGTGGTGTTTTACACATCCACACATTATTAGTATCATTTGTTACATCTCAGAAAAAAGAACCACTGCTGTCAATCAAATGCTTCATTAAATATTTGCATTATGTAAAAAAAAAAAAACTTTGGCGAACTAGTCCGAGGTTTTTTGCTCAATCCAATAAAACCAATGCATTACAATTCTCTGGACTCTCCAGATCAATAAATATATATATAAAAGAGTTTAACTTTACTCTTTGGATAGCAATAACAGGATTGTTAAAAATGGGCGTGGTCAAGTGCAACCCCTAAACAAAACATAATCTGTTTTTACGCTTCACGCACTTAAACGCTGATAACTCGCAGCTATATCTTTGTTAATGTAAAACTATCAGTCATTGTCCATGTCAGTTCAGTGCATTGTTCAATTTGGTTTAAAAAATAATTAAATGTTGAAATGAACATTACACGATTATTAAATGCTCCAGAAGTATTCTAGATAGACAGATATGACTATTAACCTTTTTTTTGAGGTAATCTGCATGCCACAAATGCTGTCTATTGAACTAAATTTGTATCGAACCCAGAATATTCCTTTTTAAAGTTCTGAACAGTGTCTTTAGGCAGCCCCACACTGTTTAATGTTTTATTCAAAAGCGTTTCATCGCACAACATTCTGAGAGCTGTAGCATTTTTTGCATTTTGTTGCAGCACAGAACATCAGTATTTCTGAGCGCTCGACGATTAAACGCTTTTCCATATCGGATGTCATTCTGTCCTGGTGGTTTTGGTAAATGGCCTACTAAAAAAACGCTGAGTAGGTGATGCCGAGACGACACGAACGTGCAGAAAGGACTCAAACAGGAGCTTCCACTGAATGGGGGATGTGTTCAATCGTGTATGAAGAAAGGAGCGTCTTATTAATATTTAAAGGCTACATTTATTGACAGCTCGTTGATTTACGGGCCGCTCTAATGAATCCGTGGCAGTGGAGGCCAATTTCAGCTCTTTAAATGAAGCGCGGGCTCTGATTGCACACCTGCCTCACACACTGAATGAAAACACACCATGATCTTCTCACAGATCCCTGTTGTTGTTGGATGGAGGTGCTTGTGTTCTTTCTTGAGTTTCTTCTGTGCCTGACTGATGGAGACAAACGCATCCCGCAGGATTGTTCATCCCAGATTAGAGTTTAATCTTGAGGATGGAGTTTGAATTAATCTTTTATTAAACTCTTACTTTAAAGAATACTTGGCTGGATGAGAACGGCTTTACCGCCTTTACCGTTTCATATTTCATTTCCGAGGAAAGTCGCTGCACGTTGTGAGACTTAAAGTCCTTCTGGGACTGTATTTCCTGACAGCTGATGAAAGGCATGACATTGTTTAAGGTTTCATGTGTACATGATGCTTTTGGATGTCAGCCGTAGTGGACTGAAGAATTCACGTGACAGCAGATGCTATAAATTAAGTCTTTGTTGCTCGTGCAGTTTGGCATTGGACTTGTATTAATGATGCTCCGCTAATTAGCAGCATTAATTACACTAATGGGCAGACATTATGACACACATGGCAGAAAACGAAATCACTCCATCCGAATGAAGGGAATCTGCTGCCTGCGTTCAAGCTTTCATTTCTGCAACAAAATAAAATTGAATTGAATTGAAAAAAGGAGCCATTATCATCGCCTTTGCTTTGAAAGCTATGATTGCAAATTGAGACATGGGACAAAACACAATTTTAACTTCTATTTAAAAACACAGAAATAAATAAATTAAATATAATTGAAAACCTAAAAGAAATAAATGAAATGCTGGGATAAAAACAACCCAAGTACGGTTGACAATGGAAAAACCCAGCAATTGGGTTAAATGTTTGACTGAAATGTTTTTTATTTATCTCAGCTATTGTGAGATAAATGAGCAGTTGGACAGGTGCACCTAATATAGTGACCGGTCAATGTATATTGTGCAGTTCATGAATGTATGTCACTTAAATTATAAAATGTTACACTCTAAAAAATTCTGGGTTAAAAACTTGGCAAACCCAGCGGTTGGGTTAAATGTTTCCCCAATGTGCTGGGTAGTTTTATTTAACCCAACTATTGTTTAAAAATGACTATATGTCTGACTTAAAATGAAGCCAAAATATGTTGGAAATTAAAAATCAGGCACATAATTACTAGAGGAAACAATAATAATCAAAAGATGAACATTTATTAATAAGCAATTTAACAAACTTTAACAAAATTTATTGTTTATTTGTTACTCATTAAACTTATTGATAAACGTTCATTTATTAAACATATTAATAAGTGTTAATTTCCAACATATTTTGGGTTCATTTTAAAAAAAGCAAAACAGTAATTTTTAAACAATAGTTGAGTTAAATAAAACAACCCGTTCGCTGGGTTAAAACAAACCAATCGGTGGGTTAAAACAACCCATTCGCTGGGTTAAAACAACCCATTCGCTGGGTTAAAACAACCCATTTGCTGGGTTAAAACAACTCACTCGGTGGGTTAAAACAAACCAATCGTTGGGTTAAAAGAACCTAATTGGAGGGTTAAAACAACCCATTCGGTGGGTTAAAACAACCCATTCTCTGGGTTAAAACAACTCAATCAGTGGGTTAAAACAAACCAATCGTTCGGTTAAAACAACTCAATCGGTGGGTTAAAACAACCCATTCGCTGGGTTAAAACAACCCATTCGCTGGGTTAAAACAACCCATTTACTGGGTTAAAACAACTCAATCGGTGGGTTAAAACAAACCAATCGTTGGGTTAAAAGAACCTAATTGGAGGGTTAAAACAACCCATTCAGTGGGTTAAAACAACCCATTCGCTGGGTTAAAACAACTCAATCGGTGGGTTAAAACAAACCAATCGTTGGGTTAAAACAAGTCAATCGGTGGGTTAAAACAACCCAATCGCTGGGTTAAAAACACCCAATCACTGTGTTAAAACCATTTTCAACTTGCGTGAGAATCAACAAATCCACTACACATAAACATTGACGACGACAAACACAGAACTGGGAAATCTAAGGGCTTAAATACACAGTGAATGATAATTAGCAAAACAAGGAACAGGTGTGAAAATAATTAGAAACCACGAAAGAACGAGCATGAGCACAATGAAACCAAAACAGAACATTATTAAAATTATAATTACTTATAATTATTATTTCAGTAGAGCTGACAATCAATTAGAAACCATCCCTTATAAGTTCATTTTTAACAGAAGTGAAAGGTAGATTTATCAATATTTATAAGTAATATCTGAAACTATCTGACAATATGTGACGGTACGTATTGATTTTGTCTCAAGAAAACAAACACACAATTTTGGCTAAATGACTGAAACATGAGGTTGCTGCACACAGACGTAATAAATACTTGAAACACATTCAAAATAATTCATTGTCAGTTTTAGTTTTGCTCTGCAGCCCGTTTTGTCCCAGTACACCAAAAACATCAGTTTTCTCAGTTTATAATGATAAGTTATGTCTTTCAGGACACTATATGGAGTCATATGTGTGTTTATGAAGCACATGCACAAACAGGCCTGTATCAAAGGTTTGAGAAATCCACTGATAGTGTGTTAAAAGAGATTTGCTCTTGTGTTTCGCTCCATTAATCCAACACGGAACTGAATCCGATTGTGATTATGACAGACAGGTCAAGAGAGAGTGCTGTAGAAATGGAGGGATTTTTGTTTTATGTTGTTCGTCAGCGGCTGCCGACAGAATGATGCCAGATTAAAAGCATGCAGTGCACACAAGCTTCACGGTGATGCACAGAGAAAAGCCAGTGTTTTGCAGTAAACCACATGTCAAGTTTTTTTTAAAGCGATAGTTCAACACAAGAAGATATTTTGAAAAAATGTCCAGAGTTGTTTTGGACTCCAATGACCTGTGGACAAAAACAGTTGTAATACTGTAAAACATGAGAGTGTCAGTTATAACAGTATTTAAGTTTTTTTTTATTTTTATAAAAATATTATTGATTCAAATGCACCGACACTGTCTGTGCTGTATAAAGCGTTAAATTCTGGGATAAAAACAACCAAAGATGGATTGAAAATGGACAAACCCAGCAATTGGGTTGTTTTAATCCAGCTGTTGTTTAACCCAGTGACTGCATTGTTTTAACCCAACGATTGGGTTGTTTTAATCCAGCTGTTGTTTAACCCAGTGACTGTATTGTTTTAACCCAGCGATTGGGTTGTTTTAATCCAGCTGTTGTTTAACCCAGTGACTGTATTGTTTTAACCCAGCGATTGGGTTGATTTAACCCAGCAGTTGTTTAACCCAGTGACTGTATTGTTTTAACCCAGCGATTGGGTTGATTTAACCCAGCAGTTGTTTTTTTTTAACCCAGTGGGTATTTAACCCAGTGACTGCATTGTTTTAACCCAACGATTGGGTTGTTTTAATCCAGCTGTTGTTTAACCCAGTGACTGTATTGTTTTAACCCAGCGATTGGGTTGATTTAACCCAGCAGTTGTTTTTTTTTAACCCAGTGGGTATTTAACCCAGTGACTGCATTGTTTTAACCCAGCAGTTGTTGTTTTTTTAACCCAGCGGTTGTTTAACCCAGTGACTGAGTTGTTTTAACCCAGTGAATGGGTTGTTTTAACCCAGTAGTTGTTTTTTTTTTTAACACAGCAGTTTTTTAACCCAGTGACTGAGTTGTTTTAACTCAGCAGTTGGGTTAAATATTTGCCCAATGTGCTGGGTAGTTTTATTTAACCCAACTATTGTTTAAAAATGACTATGTCTGACTTAAAATGAAGCCAAAATATGTTGCAAATTAAAAATCAGACACATAATTACTAGAGGAAACAATAATAATCAAAAGGTGAACATTTATTAATAAGTAATTTAAATGTTTATTGTTTAATTATTATTTATTAAACTTAGGGCTAAAGTATTAAAAGAACCCAATTACTGGGTTTGTCCATTTTCAACCCAGCTTGGGTTGTTTTTAACCCAGCAATTTTCAGAGTGTAGTATCAATTGTCGAAAATTGCAATTTTATGAGGTATTCCACTCGCAAATGGGGAGTTCCTGTAAACACAGCTTTCTGATGAAAAAAATTCAAATGACAGTCTCTATGTCGAGACTTCGGCCATTTGATTCTGTCACATTCAGGTGACCGTCTGCCGTTCATTGGCAGGATGTCACAGTGATATTGATCTCATGTCTAATTGGAGATGTTAATAAAGTCACCGTCTTCTCCTATCGACTGTTTCACTCATCATCAATCAGGTCTGTATGAGGCTACCGCTCTCAAATGACATTGGATGTTTAACTCTGGGGTTAAACACAGACTGATTTATTTTTTGATCATCTCATAAAGCATTTATTTAAAACACTTAAATTCACACAAACTTAGAGTCATCCTAAAACTGGAAAGCCCCTCTGGTCCCGACATTGGCTCGTTGTTTATAGACCTGAACTCAGGCCTGTGAGCGATTGTTCGGCTTCTTGTGATTGGAATAAGATTAGAATGCAACAATATTGACTCTTTGTAATTAGTCGGGGTCATTAGGTCTGTGCCGTTTAGGGCCATAAAAACAGATCTGGCTCCTGGAATGTTGCGGCGCTGGCAGATCATTCCGCCCAAGCTGAAATTAAATTGCTGTGGTAATGTGTAAAGGGAGGAGCGGCTAATAAAACACAGGGGTTCGGATATGTGCTGGAGAGCTGTAAAGGCTTTATGGAATAATCTAGGGAAAACTGAGCTTTTATAATTCATATGATCCAATGCACAGTTTTCGCTGGTGCGTTTTTTTAGGCTCGCTTTTTTGTTTTTGATTACTGCCGCCAGGACAACCGCACCTTTCATCACGCGAGGCTATTGCTTGGTTGAAATCGAATTTCCATGATAGTTTGATCATGGAATTCCTTATATGATTTAGGGAATGATAGAGAGCTTTATTTTAGTGCCCACAGGGACACGTGGTACGTGTTGGACGGTGTGATGGACTTCATAAAGAATGATTGTCTGTGTGACCCCTGCATGACCCGCCGGTCTCTTATGAACGCAGTCGCTCCTTCAAACCTGTGCACTTATTGACCCAGCGCTGAAGACTGGAAGACCACTATATGATGCACAGTTCAAAGGCCGCCGGGCTGCTCATCTTACATCTTCTTTAGTGAGGAAAAAATAATGGGTTATCGTTTCTTGAAGTGGTTACAAGACCCACACCTTCAAGTGAGGCTCACTAATTTGATTGTAGTCCAGACACAAATGAAAAATCATGGTGCACTGTTGATCTAATGCATAAAGAAATGCATTCCTGAGATTGTGTTTTATTGCTCCCTCAGTCAACCTTTCTGAGAAAACCAGATGTAAATTGCATGTTGTCTAAAAATAAACCCCTGTGTTCTTTAAATTTGTGTAGCTACAACAAAACCAAAGAAGATGAATATTACCCATCACATGCTCTGCTTACAAAAATATTTCTAAATGAATCCAAGGGAAAAAATCAACCGTTGAGTCTCTGACAAAGACTTAAGATATACAACAAAGAGTAGCAGAGTTTGATTTCTGGATGAATCAGTGTTTTGATGATTGAATGATTCAATGACTCACTCATAAAGTCAGTCACTAGGCTTATTCGAGATGCATCGGCGCTGTGCAGACCAATCAGTGTATGACATCAAAGTACCGCGAGAGCAATTCAAAAGCATAAGGAGTCGTTTGCTCTACAATCTTTCATGCTGTACTTTGATGTCATACACCAATTGGTCTGCTCAGCACCGATGCATTTTGACCAAGTCTAATAGTTTCTTTCCTAAACAATTGTTTTGAATAAATCAGATGAGTGAATGATTCAAAGGCTCACTCATAAAGTCAGTCACTTGTTTCATTCCTAAACAAATCATTGTTTTGAGCAAATCAGATAAGTGAATGATTCAATGGCTCACTCAATAAGTCAGTCACTTGTTTCATTCCTAAACACAGGGTAGTCGTGGCCTAATGGTCAGAGAGTCGGGCTTGTAACCTGAAGGTTGCTGGTTTGATTCCCCCAGAGGCAGGATTGTGAATAAACTGCACTCTCTCCACCTCCAATACCATGACTAAAGTGCCCTTGAGCAAGACACCTAACCCCTAATTGCTCCCCTTGTAAGTCGCTTTGGATAAAAGCTTCTGCCAAATGCATAAATGTAAATGTCCTAAACGAATCATTATTTTGAGCAAATCAGATAAGTGAATGATTCAAATGCTCACTCAATAAGTCAGTCACTTGTTTCATTCCTAAACGAATCATTATTTTGAGCAAATCAGATAAGTGAATGATTCAAATGCTCACTCAATGAGTCAGTCACTTGTTTCATTCCTAAACGAATCATTATTTTGAGCAAATCAAATAAGTGAATGATTCAATGGCTCACTCAATAAGTCAGTCACTTGTTTCATTCCTAAACGAATCATTATTTTGAGCAAATCAGATAAGTGAATGATTCAAATGCTCACTCAATGAGTCAGTCACTTGTTTCATTCCTAAACGAATCATTATTTTGAGCAAATCAGATAAGTGAATGATTCAAATGCTCACTCAATAAGTCAGTCACTTGTTTCATTTTCTAAACAAATCATTGTTTTGAACAAATCAGACAAGTGAATGATTCAATGGCTCACTCATAAAGTCAGTCAGGCCCTTTCCCAATTGGAACCCTAAGCCCTTTGAGTCCACACTTTCGTGACATAATGCCACTTTTGCTGTTGGTTAGAAGTCTGCAGCGGAGCTTGTGGGCTTGGCAAAAATGTGCATTGAGGGCGTATATGGACCACAAAGGAGGTGCTCGTGAGTACCCTTCTGAAACATAAAATGACAAACGTGACACCCTACGGTCTTGTGGATTTAATGGAAGTGCGTACGCAGTGGCCATTGTAAGTCCACAAGAGCATACTGTAAGTGGGGGACACCTCACTTGTTTCGTTCCAAAACGAATCATTGTTTTGAACGAATTGGTTGAGTGCATGGTTCAATAACTCACTGTTAAAGTCACTTGTCACCAACTATTGGCCTAACTATGTAAAAATTAAAAATCCCCACCTTTAACACACAGACTGAATTATTGTGGATTTATGTGAAAAATACACAAGTGTTTGAATACAAACAGTGAAACTTTTAAGTGCTAAATAGTCGCTCAGCCAATCAAATTCAAGCAACAGAACTGTTGTATAATTGTAAATAAGGCACAACGTTTTTTTTTTTCTCTACTTTTTCATAAACTTCTGTTCTAGCTGTTTTAGAGCTCTTGCTTAAGCTTGAAATTTGGTACTGCTAATATTGTTGACTCTATACTGATAAATTACTTTTCATTTATATGAATTTGTATACGCTATGGATAAAAGTATCTGCTAAATGATTAAATACAAATGTATAAGGTAAAGTCCTAACCCTATACGCCTTTTACTGACGTTAAACGTTCTGTCTTTCCCCTGAAGAGTCGTGCTCCACACGAAGAGCATCATTACACACAGTGAAAACCCCAGCAAAACTATGGGCAGAAATTTATGATTCCCCTGTTAAAGATAAAAAGTGCCATTAGCCGATGGACCAAAGCAGTCACAGACTAGGTAATGAAGTCATCACACGTTTCCAAGCCCGAAAACATTACATTGTGGAAGGAAAACTAGACATAAATCCTTAATATGGTTCTCTCTGACATCTGGATGATCAAAACACCTGATGGGATTTGGGAATATGTTCTTATCAGCAGTTAAATTGGCCCAGCAGCAGGTTATGGGGTGCATATATGACACTATATGGTTTATCACATTGTATAGTGTCTCCTAGGAACAAACCTTCATATAATGTCTAAAGACAAAATAAGCGCAGAAGTGTTTAGGGACATGATACAACAACCGGGGCGCATACACAGTTTCAGTGGTGAATCATTAATAAATGTTCACATTTTGACTGTTATTGTTGCCTCTGGTAATTTTTTAATTTCAAACGTATTTTGGGTTCATTTTAAGCCAGCTATATGGTAAACAATATGGGTTAAATAAAACTGCCCAACAGATTTTTCAAACATTTAGTCGAACTGGTGGGTTAAAACAACCCAATCGCTAGATTTGTCCACTTTTACAGAGACACTATGGTCACAATAGGGGAAAAAAAGAGAGGGGAAACACAATAGCCAAATAATGCAATAATCTCCATTTCAGGATTAAAAACACAACCATACATGTCAGAAAACCACTTTTAACACTTGAACACCAAAAACAGTAAAGTTTAGGACATGTCTAAAAAGATGGGCCAGAAAGCCTTCATCTTTAAACAGAATTGAAGAACTATGGTAGTGAACATATGCTGAATTTAAGACAGAAATCACAAAAAAAGTCTTTTTCTGTTGTTGGTTCACATCATGTTGACTGTCAGACTTCACACCAGCCACCTCTGAGCAACAGTTCCCATTCAGTTCTGAGAACAAAACCTTCATTCAGATGTTAAAAATAAATTGTATAACACAGCGTATCAAACAGCGCCTGCTCACAACACAAACATGGCAGTTGCTCTTGCGCTCTTTTCAGGATCACTGATCCGAGACCTGTTAGTGGTTTCCGCATAAAAAGGGAGATTTGAGCATAGGGAGAGAGAACAAAACCCCCGTAGAATCGTGACACGTCTTTTCCCAAAGGCTCGACTGAGTGCACAAGCTGTCATCTCTCTCTGAGACTGGACAAACGGATTCACATGGAAACAGGATGAATGGGCACTCTCACACTGAAAGGAAAGCTGCTTTAAAATGTTTGCATGTTGTTTGCATAAAATGATAAATGTTTCTTGATCATCAAATCATCATATCAGAATGATTTCTGAAGGATCATGTGACACTGAAGACTGGAGTAATGATGCTGGAAATTCAGCTTTGATCACAGGAATAAATTACACTGTACTATAAATTCACATAAAAAACAGATGATTTACATTATAATAATATTTCACTATTTTACTGAATTTTTGATCAAATAAATGCAGCCTTGGTGAGCAGGAGAAGGCTGCCACTGTCATGAAAAAATATCACATTACAAAAAAATAAAATTATGTTCATCTATTACCAAACCACAATATGAAGTTCTCACCCAGGGTTAAAAGTGGCCTCATTCCAAGGTTTATAGAGACATTAACGCAGGGTTAAAAGTGGCCTTATTCCAAGGTTTATAGAGATGATAACCCAGGGTTAAAAGTGTCATTATTCCAGGGTTTATAGAGATGATAACCCAGAGTTAAAAGTGGCCTTATTCCAAGGTTTATAGAGACATTAACGCGGGGTTAAAAGTGGCCTTATTCCAAGGTTTATAGAGATGATAACCCAGGGTTAAAAGTGTCATTATTCCAGGGTTTATAGAGATGGTAACCCAGAGTTAAAAGTGGCCTTATTCCAGGGTTTACAGAGATAATAACCCTGGGTTAAAAGTGTCATTATTCCAGGGTTTATAGAGATGGTAACCCAGAGTTAAAAGTGGCCTTATTCCAAGGTTTATAGAGACATTAACGCGGGGTTAAAAGTGGCCTTATTCCAAGGTTTATAGAGATGATAACCCAGGGTTAAAAGTGTCATTATTCCAGGGTTTATAGAGATGGTAACCCAGAGTTAAAAGTGGCCTTATTCCAGGGTTTACAGAGATAATAACCCTGGGTTAAAAGTGGCCTTATTCCAAGGTTTATAGAGACAATAACCCAGGGTTAAAAGTGGCCTCATTCCAAGGTTTATAGAGATGATAACCCAGGCTTAAAAGTGGCCTTATTGCAAAGTTTATAGAGACAATAACTCAGGGTTAAAAGTGGCCTTATTCCAGGGTTTACAGAGATGACAACTCAGGCTTAAAAGTGGCCTTATTCCAAGGTTTATAGAGACAATAACTCAGGGTTAAAAGTGGCCTTATTCCAAGGTTTATAGAGATGATAACTCAGGGTTAAATGTGGCCTTATTCCAGGGTTTACAGAGATAATAACCCTGGGTTAAGTGCATCAGTGATAAACTTGGGATCTCATTTAAAAATGACTTTATGGGTTAAAATCTTTGTTTCCCTGGCGATCAAAACACAGCCCACTGTGGGAGGATCAGATGACCGCTGGCCGTTCATCAATAGTGTTTGTGTAATGGGCAGTAATCTAATGTCCATTAGGGTCGTAGAGCATATGCGCGGGCTGTGATCTCACATCTGCTCTCCACTGGGACACCGAGCACAATCATCTTCCTGGCAGTCTGTTCAACAATGTTTTGTTTTCTAATGTATGCAAAGACACAGATTAGCAAAGAGTTTTTGTTTTGTTTTTTTTTACATACAGAAAGCTTTGAAAGAGTAACACAAGGGTAAAATCACATTTGCTGTGATTGCCTGTGGCGTGCCAAAAAATGTAAAGAGTGACATCACAAAAATAACTTGAAATAACTGCACTGATGTGGTAATGTGGTATGGCTTTACATAGTACTGTGAACCATCTTATGGGTACTGTAGCTCCCCTAGCTTCCTTTATTTTCTGATAAAAAATTAGTAACTTAAAAATGGTGCACTATAAAATATGCTGGGTTGAAAATGGACAAACCCAGCGGTTGGGTTAAATGTTTGTCCAACATCTGGCCAGTTTTATTGAACCCAACAATTATTTGTATTTTCATCATCTCCTCAATCTACTCGTTACAGGTGTGGCCAGTTCAAATATTCCTGAACTTCTGAATTTTTTCCAAGGCTGTAAATACACCTTCTATAGATATTCCCATGATGCACTTTAGCATGTAAATTTGAACCAAAGTGTTTTATTTAGAGCAAAAGCTGTTTTTTACAGTGCTTTGAGAAAAATAAAAGGAGCTAAAAGTGTGTAGCTGAGTGGTCTGTGTGTTGATCAGATCCTATTAAGAACAATGAGCCGGACGTCCCACGGGACGGGCCGAATGAAGAGGCTCATCAGTCCTCAGATACTTGCTGCTGTCGCGGGTCAGTGGAGGGAGCTGCAATTAAACAACACCATTATGAGTGATGACCTACTTGGGCCAGAGGCGTGAGTTCTGCCAAACGTGTGAGCCGTGGCATTGATCGCTCTGTTGATCGTTTCGGAGATTGATTTCTGGAGAGATAACAGTCACAACACGAAGTAGTATGTTAGCAGAAGAACATGCATGTACAATCCTCTGATTTATTCACACTTACTGTATAATATTGTAAGTGCACTCATTTAAGTGATTGGAACTAAATTAACTTTGATATATTATTTGGGTCTTTTTTTTACTTCTATACCATGCCAAATTATCCCACAGATATTAAGGTGGGAAAAATAGTAAAAAATTAAAAATATTTGGGGGAATCAAATCTCCAATGATGGTAATTATTTGGGGGGATTAACGGGGTTCAAGTGCTTTAAGGCCTTTAAGATAAAAAAAAGCTATTATGTTTTATTTAGCAAGCTTGTAACCACTTAGATCATAGATGGAAAATTTACAGCCAATACAGGCAATTTACCATAGGCAATACATGGTTTTCAAAGCTTTTTAACAGTTATAGCGCCACCTATATTCTGATCTCTATAAAAGTTTTGCATGCTTGTTTAGAATCATATGTCGCATGTTCTCACCAGTTTTCATAAAGTTTCAAATTTTCATTTAGTATTTATAGGCTTTTAAAGTTATTTTGCCACGCCCCTTTTCTAAAAGTCCCCGTTAAAGCTATCCAAAGGGTAAAGTTAAACCTTTTTGATTGATCTAGAGAGTCCAGAGAATTGTACTGCATTGGGTTGGTTCTGATCAGGCGAAAAACCTAGGACTACTTCACAAAAATCGCGAATATTCAATGAACAATTTGACTGACAGCAGTGGTTCTTGAGGCAAAGTCGTTCAGAATGAGGAGATCTATCAAATGATATGCATATTGTGTGTATGTGTGAAACACCATGTGGTTATAGAGGAGTAAAACTCATTAGGCTGATTTCTTTTAAAATTCTTACAGGCCTCTAGAACCATGAGTCGATCATGCCCACCGAGTTTTGTTCCGATTGGCCTCTGTTAACCTTGTCTACTAACCAATGGCGGCCATGATTTTTGAGCTACGCCAATGTCCTCATAGACTATCATGGCTGCTTGGACCAAGACACCGCATAACAATTTTCAAGTCAATCGGACAAACAGCTGCGTAGTTATAGCTGTTTTAATTTTTTTTTTTTCATTTTATAGCGCCACCTAGTGTCCAATCGCTGCATTTTTTTAATATGACCAAAGAATGAGCTCATGCACATGTGCACCAATCTAGGTAAAAATATCTTATTCCGTTCAAGAGTAATAGCCATTTTAGTAAAAGTGGCTCCGCTCTCTTAGAACATCTTGGTGACCGCGAATCAAACTTTTTTCAAATTTTTTTTTTGATAACTTTTGATATACAGTCTCTAGAGAATATTTCTGCACTGGTTTGGTTACAATTGGGTGAAAAACCGAGGTAAAAGTATTGGTTATGGACAAAAATCAAAATGGCGGAAAATTATTCCGTGATGCGGAAATAAAATCTATTGGCCAATCGGGGTCATACCTCGTAAGTCTCTCCCCAAATCGAAACCTATCATCCGACCAAGTTTTACTTGGTCTATAAATAAATGAAAGCATATTTCTCAAGAGAATAATACCACTGTAATTTGGTGGCATTATAATATATATATATTTTTTTTCTTTATTACCAAAACCTTATTAGCCAAACTGACCAAACATCACTGTAGTTTAAATCATTTACGCACAATGTCCAGTGAAGCCAAACAGGATGAGAACGAAGGACGGCCAATCTAAATTATTATTTATCAATGCGCAGTTTAAGTAGACGGCCAACACTTATTAAAACATAATTTATGATTCAAGAGTGACTATCCAAACTTTTAATTTTCTTTTTAAAGCTGCAACTTTTAGAAGAAAAGGTTCTATATGAATTCATCAGAGTTCTTTAAAAGTGAGTGAAGAACCCGAGAGTTCTATAAAGAACCACACTGAACCTGTAGTTGTTCAACTGGACTTCAAATCGCATGGCTGACATGATTTTTTATGGTTTTCCAAATGAAACAGATGTGAGCCAGAACATACTTTGAATCTAACAAAGCAATGTTTCTGAAAGTGACACACTTAAATTCTTAATCCCGTGCAACACAAATGGGGCGCCACAGGAAGTGGTCTGGAATTAAGTGACATCTCGCACAGCAGGAAAGGTGACGCCAACAACAGACAGGATTACCGGAGCATATCTCAATGCTCATTAATCCCACAGAGTTTTCAGGACAAATACAGGCAGATTAATGAGGGATAACAGCTCTGTTGTCATGATGTTTTAGCCCCACCCTAAAGTGATCTGTAATCCTCACTATTTACAACAGTCTTATTAAACAACGATACCAGATGTGTTCTGGCTCACAGGGAATCAGGTCAGACATTCAGCAGGTAGTAATCTCTCTCTCTCTCGCTCTTTAGAGGGAGTTTAATGAACTTGTTTTGACCATCTCAAACACTCCAACATTCTCAGTGAACAAAAATATCTTCTAATAACGTTTTGCTAATGTTCCCATTTAGTTATTTCTCAAAACGCCGTTTTTAAAATGTTGCCTGCTCACATTATGACAATCTTTTGTAAGTCTAATGGCAACTTGCAACTGAAATGCAGTAGGAGAACCACTTTATATTTGCTTAAATGTTTCATTATAACATGATCTGTACAATAAAGATCATACAATCTATGTCAGTCAATCAATTTTGAAGAACTATTTAATTATTATGCATTTTTAGGGCTGTCAGTTAAATACAAAACTGCTCTGGAACGATGTGAAAGTGCGTTACGAATAATTTAAATATATCTAACATTAATAGTGGGTAGAAAAAAACGTAATGCAAAGTCAATGTGTTGCAGATAATATTTTAATAATTTACTTTTGCAACACAATAAGTCAAATATTTAATTTTGCAGACACGTTTTTATAGTATAATACTATATCCAAAACAGGAATGTCCACAATTTAATTGAACTTAAATTACATTTTCAACATCACATAGATTTTTTTATCCTTAAAATAACTTCTTTTTATGCAATACATCAAGCGCTCATATGAATTTGATATGGAAGTTTGTTTCCAAGTTATTGAGACTTTTTTTTTCTCGCGATTGCAAGTTTATATCACCGTTTTTTCTCAGAATTGTGAGATATAAACTCATAACTGCGAAATATACAGTCTGAATTTTGAGATTTAAACTAGCAGTTATATTTTTAATTCTGTGGCGGAAAACAATTTGACAATCATTATCAAAACTAAAACTATTAAGTGATAGAATAAAGCGGTCCAGTGAACATATCCTGCACAATATAAAGTTGTTTTTAATAAAACAGAACTGCTGCTCCTCTATAAGGGTAAAACACTTGTGACGGAGTTGTAATGTTTTTTTCCAGCTAAGGTTTGCATGTCAGGAGAGGTGTTATCTAGCCTTAAATCTTCTGTCACCACAAACTAAAGCATCTTCAGCGCTGAATTAAAGTGCCTGCTAATCTGGCTTTCAACTTAAGAGGGTTTTGTGCTTCATGGGATGAGTGAGGTGATTATACAGGTGCTGCACAGAGAAGCTTGTCCAACAACAGCACTGGGACTGATTAACAGGGTTAAACCGTTAGACCACAGTCTGTCCTCAAGACCCACAGAGGACATCAGATCAGCCGGACCAAATAAAGACATGCAATAAGAGACTTGCATCGTGTCTCATTCTTTTTTCTGTCTGCTTCATTTTAGAAACAGAATGCATGCCAAACAGAAGCCATTGCTCTGTCTCAGGATGTAAAAGAAACATGCAAAAAAATCAATCTTCAATAATCCTCTTCACACCTCTCACTGCAGCTTAAGACATTCAACAACCTGCCGTGTTCTTTAAAAGGATAGTTCACACCAAATGACATTTGATATTTGCAAACGCTGTGATTTTTGTGGAAAAAATATCCGAGCCAATATCCTGGTCTCTCAAAAATTTAAATTCTGTCATCATTTACTTATCTTCATGTTGTTGTAAACCTGTAAAACTTTTGTTGATCTTTGGAACACAAATAAAAGTATTTTAAAGAAATCGGAGAGTCCGGAGAGAAATCTTTCTGTCCCTCCATAGACTCAAACTCAAAGTTCAAAGTGTTTCTTGTCATTTGCACGGACAGAAAGCATGTTTCCCTGCACAATGAAATTCTTACTTTGCCGTCCACAATAAATGTCACACAGTAAATAATAAATAATACAATAATACAAAGTACCAAAAGTCAACTACCACTCACGTTGAGCTTCAACAAGAACCAATGAGGTTCATTCTCGTGTTACGCATCACGTTTGAGCTTCAACAAGAACCAATGAGGTTCATTCTCGTGTTACGCATCACGTTTGAGCTTCTTCAAGAACCAATGAGGTTCATTCTCGTGTTACGCATCACATTTGAGCTTCAACAAGAACCAATGAGGTTCATTCTCGTGTTACGCAGCACGTTTGAGCTTCTTCAAGAACCAATGAGGTTCATTCTCGTGTTACACATCACGTTTGAGCTTCAACAAGAACCAATGAGGTTCATTCTCATGTTACGCAAAACGTTTGAACTTCTTCAAGAACCAATGAGGTTCATTCTCGTGTTACGCATCACGTTTGAGCTTCAACAAGAACCAATGAGGTTCATTCTCATGTTACGCATCACGTTTGAACTTCTTCAAGAACCAATGAGGTTCATTCTCGTGTTACGCATCACGTTTGAGCTTCAACAAGAACCAATGAGGTTCATTCTCGTGTTACGCATCACGTTTGAGCTTCAACAAGAACCAATGAGGTTCATTCTCATGTTACGCATCACGTTTGAACTTCTTCAAGAACCAATGAGGTTCATTCTCGTGTTACGCATCACGTTTGAGCTTCAACAAGAACCAATGAGGTTCATTCTCGTGTTACGCATCACATTTGAACTTCTTCAAGAACCAATGAGGTTCATTCTCGTGTTACGCATCACGTTTGAGCTTCAACAAGAACCAATGAGGTTCATTCTCATGTTGCGCATCACGTTTGAACTCCTTCAAGAACCAATGAGGTTCATTCTCGTGTTACGCATCACGTTTGAGCTTCAACAAGAACCAATGAGGTTCATTCTCAAGTTACGCATCACGTTTGAACTTCTTCAAGAACCAATGAGGTTCATTCTCGTGTTACGCATCACGTTTGAACTTCAACAAGAACCAATGAGGTTCATTCTCGTGTTACGCGTCACGTTTGAGCTTCAACAAGAACCAATGAGGTTCATTCTCGTGTTACGCATCACGTTTGAGCTTCTTCAAGAACCAATGAGGTTCATTCTCGTGTTACGCATCACGTTTGAGCTTCAACAAGAACCAATGAGGTTCATTCTCATGTTACGCATCACGTTTGAGCTTCAGCAAGAACCAATGAGGTTCATTCTCGTGTTACGCATCACGTTTGAGCTTCAGCAAGAACCAATGAGGTTCATTCTCGTGTTACGCATCACGTTTGAGCTTCAGCAAGAACCAATGAGGTTCATTCTCGTGTTACGGATCACGTTTGAGCTTCAACAAGAACCAATGAGGTTCATTCTCCTGTTACGCATCACGTTTGAGCTTCAACAAGAACCAATGAGGTTCATTCTGTGTTACGCATCACGTTTGAGCTTCAACAAGAACCAATGAGGTTCATTCTTTGTTACGCATCAAGTTTGAGCTTCAGCAAGAACCAATGAGGTTCATTCTCGTGTTACGCATCACGTTTGAGCTTCAGCAAGAACCAATGAGGTTCATTCTCGTGTTACGCATCACGTTTGAGCTTCAGCAAGAACCAATGAGGTTCATTCTCGTGTTACGCATCACGTTTGAGCTTCAGCAAGAACCAATGAGGTTCATTCTCGTGTTACGCATCACGTTTGAGCTTCAGCAAGAACCAATGAGGTTCATTCTCGTGTTACGCATCACGTTTGAGCTTCAGCAAGAACCAATGAGGTTCATTCTCGTGTTACGCATCACGTTTGAGCTTCAGCAAGAACCAATGAGGTTCATTCTCGTGTTACGCGTCACGTTTGAGCTTCAGCAAGAACCAATGAGGTTCATTCTCGTGTTACGCGTCACGTTTGAGCTTCAGCAAGAACCAATGAGGTTCATTCTCGTGTTACGCGTCACGTTTGAGCTTCAACAAGAACCAATGAGGTTCATTCTCGTGTTACGGATCACGTTTGAGCTTCAGCAAGAACCAATGAGGTTCATTCTCGTGTTACGCATCATGTTTGAGCTTCAGCAAGAACCAATGAGGTTCATTCTCGTGTTACGCGTCACGTTTTAGCTTCAACAAGAACCAATGAGGTTCATTCTCGTGTTACGCATCATGTTTGAGCTTCAGCAAGAACCAATGAGGTTCATTCTCGTGTTACGCGTCACGTTTTAGCTTCAACAAGAACCAATGAGGTTCATTCTCGTGTTACGCATCACGTTTGAGCTTCAGCAAGAACCAATGAGGTTCATTCTCGTGTTACGCATCACGTTTGAGCTTCAGCAAGAACCAATGAAGTTCATTCTCGTGTTACGCGTCACGTTTGAGCTTCAACAAGAACCAATGAGGTTCATTCTCATGTTACGCATCATGTTTGAGCTTCAACAAGAACCAATGAGGTTCATTTTCTATTCTTCATTCTCTATTAATTTATACAATTTGGTCATTTTAATTTATTTAATTTATTTGCTTTATTTATTTTGATTACCAAAACCTGAAATTGAGTGAGGAATATGATGACAAGTCAGTACTTCTTACACAATATTGGAATTTGAGAGTTTTGATGAATTTTGAAAAATGTTCATAATAAGTTTTTCACAGTGAAGCTGCTTTGAAACGATCCATAAAGTGTATAAAGTGCTAAAGAAATAAATGTGACTTGACATTAAACAGAAAACAATGGGGGCATATTTTCTAATTCGTCTTTTGTGTTCCACAAACTCATACTAGCTTGGAACAACATGTTTTAGTTTGTAAATGAAGGCAGAATTTTAATATTTAAGTGAATTATCCCTTAAAGATCTTTCTTGCAGCAGTGCAAAAGGACTTCAGGGGACAACAAAGCACGGCGAGGATGTTTTCAGTAATGTATGACATGAGAGCCTTCACATCTGAAATATTAATGTTGGAGCACAAGCAGGCGCTCGTCATTAAGCACACGCGTCACCAGGCTGTCGGTTCGTTTTTAGCTGCTTCTCTATATTGCATGTTGCCCAGTTAGAGATGCCAATGCATTGGGTAATTCATGCGGCGCTCGTCTTAACTTCGATGGCAGTGATTTTCCCTCAAACGACTCTGAGAAGAAAGTTCGAAACCCTATTTAATATGAGCAATAAATGAAGCGGTGGAGTATGACAAATATGCATCTCATTAAGTTTATTAATTTATGTTAAACGATGTAATCCAAACAGATGGAAGTTTTATATGCAATGCAATTTTTTTTTTTGAGTGCAGCCATTATATTTTTATTGCATTACACTAAACTCAGCTTTAGCCATTGTGACATGCTTAGTTTTCCAATGTAGCATTTCACATACAACATTAATCCATGATGAATTACAGCAGTTTGAATGTAGAAAGCTGCTATTCTAATGGTATTTCGGTCTCGTGGCAGGCCGTCCATCCTTCAAAAGATTGAAAGGTTTTGTCTGCAGCTTTATCTTGACACGAACAACATTTCTCTCGGAAAACAGCCTGGGATACAGTTGGCCGTGCGTTGCCTACACAAAGCGTAAAATGAAAGTCAGCCAGCAAGCTAAGCAATTATTTCTTATTTGAGGATTTCAAGAATGGCGACCCAGGTATGGCTCAGCACTCTTAATAAAGCTCTGCTGCTCATTATACTTTCATGAAAACAGTGTTTTCCACCCTGAAGGAAATAAATCAGTCTTGCTGCTCACCGGCCCTGACCCAGGGTCACAGTTTTATAGATGGCTACTTCATCATCCAACAATCTGTTCTTGGACTCACACAGAAGACGTGCAATTGCTTGAACTGACTTGAGCGACCTTGTTCTCTGATCCTTGAAAACAAGTTAAACTGATCAAACTAACAGGTAAATCCAGGCAGAAATACTACCATGCCACCTACAAATGCAGCCATGATTTAAAAAGTGGCGCTTTTTTTGTATCAGAGCATTACTGTTTATTTAATTTGATATACATTTAATTCATTTGTTAAATAAAATAACATATTAATTAATTAATTAATTAATTTTTAATATTTAATTTCTTTTTTTTCAGATATTTAATATTACACACACTTACTCATAGAAAATATTATAATATATATACATGTAAATATATATTAATATTATTTATAATATTTATTATTATAATATATATCTTATATATAATATAAATACATAATATATAATATAAAATGTAATAATATATCTTATAGAAAATAAGAAATTGTTTAAAAATTATTAAAATTATTATTATAATTAATTATATTATTAGATCAAATATTATTGTTTAGATATATTCAATATATATATATATATTTAGCTATTTAATAAATTTATTGATAAAACATATGTATAATATTTATAATATGTATATTAAATATAATTCTATTATATTTTATCAAGAATATATTTGATCACTTTTTATTAATACTACTGCATAGAAAATATTTTTTAGATATTATTAAAATTATTATTATTATTAATTATATTATAGTATTAGATACATTATTATTGTTTGATATAATTTTTACTACTGTTTAATATTTTTAGCTATTTATATATATATATATATATTCTATATAATATTTCTTTATCATATGTATTATAAATAAATATTAAATATTTGTATATTAAAAATTACAAATTGTATATTAATTACTAATATTAATACTTATGCATTCAAATATATATATATGATAAAATATTAATATAAAATGTTAACATTATTATATAAAGTATTTATGTATAATAAAAAATATGTAATTACTTTTACTAACACTACTGCATAGAACATATAGTTTTTATCATGCAAATGTATTATTGTTTAGATATAATAATTATACAGACAAAATGGTGGACTATTATATTTGTGTTGTATTACATTACAGTTATATTGTCTCATACATTATCATTATGCAGTATTGTATTAGTATAGATTTGAAGAGAAACAACAAAATTTGGAGAATGACTCAGTACGGCTCTTTTAAAAAGAGGGCGCGTTTGACCTTTTGACCCCGGTCACATCTGCACTAGGAAGATGGGAGAAATAAATCACAACATAAACCAGACAAATCACCACAAAATGGCCACGTAATGCATTTATCCTGATGCCGTCATGATGCAAAAGTATCATTAAGCATAATGCAATAAATATCAGAACTGTAAACCCATGAAACACTTTGATATCGCATTACCTTTTGCAGGTAATAAAATCATAGCTATACTTCATCTGTCTTCTGGTCCCTGGAAAAAAAATGAAACTGTACATTAATGATAGTTTCCTAAAAATGGCAGGTCAGCGCACGAGTGTTTCTGCAGACGCCTTGAGCTGTCCTCGTGTGCGGTAATGTGATCACCGCTGATCTGATAACTGGACTACATGCCAAACCAATTATGAGATCAAGAACACCCTCACATCTCGAAACGCTTACAAAGACGCTTAAGCGTCCGATCGAGGGTCACGGAACCAGGCCTCGGCTTCACCGCAGATCTGAGGGGTCGTGATGGAATTTGACGGGACTCTGTACTTCAGTGCCATTTTTGCTTCTTACAGAAATTGTTCATGCAAAAATAACTATCCGAGAGGAAACGCTGCTTGCAAAGCGGCATGATTGTTTAGGACAGTATAAGAACACTGTGAACAAATTTGTGACTTTGCATTATTTTATTGGCTACCAGTTGCTGTACTTACGCACGTTAAGTTTTACTGTTGCAAGCGCAATGTCACTCTAAAAATTGCTGAAATGAAAAACAACCCAAGTTGGGATGAAAATAGACAAACCCAGCAATTGGGTTGTTTTGTTTTAACCCAATGATTCGATTGTTTTAACCCAGCGATTGGGTTGTTTTGTTTTGGCCCAATGATTCGATTGTTTTAACCCAGCGATTGGGTTGTTTTGTTTTAACCCAGCAATTGGGTTGTTTTGTTTTGACCCAGTGATTCGGTTATTTTGTTTTGACCCAGTGATTGGGTTAAATGTTTGCCCAACCTGCTGGGTAGTTTTTATTTAACTCAACTATTGTTTAAAAATTACTGTATTGCTCGCTTAAAATAAACCCAAAATATGTTGAAAATATACTGTATATATATATATATATGTGTATTTATATATAATCAATCTTCAGGCACTCTTTCATCATTTGAAGAATATCACAAGGCCGAAAAGTGGTCCATATATTTCATCTTCTGAAGCCAAACCAGCTTAGCTTTTTACGAGGAACAAACAGACATTTGAGTCGTTATTCACAAAGAAGTTTCTGAATTATTTCAAGGGACAAAAACAAAAATCAGAAACATAATAAATTTTAAATAAATTTTAAGTGGTTGGCAATATTATTTTTATTGATTCTGTTTCATGTTTTTAAAATCAAATCAGAGTTTTTCCGCCTCCACAGGACAAGATGTGTTTAATTACTGAAGCCAGAATTATTTGGCTTTTATATGTATAAAATGCGTACAGTGCGACATCCTCGTCATTGTGCGCACGTTTTTATTATTGATTATTCGAGTATTTCTGTATTACTGTTATGATGTTCGTCCAAAGTTTAAAGTTTTTGAGTTGTCTGTTTTCCAGTTTTTTAGAGGAGGAACAAACTACACATGCTGGTTAAAAACAACCCAAGTTGGGTTGAAAATGGACAAACCCAGCGAATGGGTTAAATGTTTGCCCAAACTCAACTCAATTCACTTTTTGATTCTCTAGTAATTATTCTGATTTTTTTTTTTTATTTATTTTGGAGTTCATTTTAATCCAGCCATTCAGTAATTGTTAAATAATTGTTGGGTTAAATAAAACTACCCAGCACGTTGGGTAAACATTTAACCCAACCTCTGGGTTTGTCTATTTTCAACCCAACTCGGGTTGTTTTTAACTCAGGATTTTTTAAAGTTTACACTATTTTTGTGTTGTACATCACCATGGCCAAATGATGAAAAAGTAACCCAGGCATTTTTCACCCATGCCAACAGTTCCAGCTCGTGATGTGTCAGTAAAGCAGCATTAATCCCGCCTTCATCCGTCACCCTCCAATCAAACACAGCGGAAGCCCCGCGCGCACTTTCATGAATGAATGAGAGCGGCTTCGGGACAGTCGCGTCCACGCGCTCCTGCACGGATGTTACCATCTCTGTTTTCCGCGTCAAGCGTGGAGATACGAGTCTCTCTGTGACGCCATGAAACTCCATTCAGTCAAGGAATGAGAACCGGGACGCGCGATGTCTTTGGCACCGCTGCGGGACGCGCGCGCTGTCACTCGCCCGTGTGGCTTCCAGCTGGTCAAAGTGAAACGAATAAAGTCCTGAAGAGAATGGCCGTCCTCAGAGCGTCCTCGAAGGGATGGCAACTTTCACCAGCGCGCCCCTGGACCTGCGGAGACTCCTGCAGAAACTAGCCGTCATGTTTTCCTTCAGCATCGCGTGCGTCTCCATCCTCTACCTTCTGCTGGGACGCTGCGCGTCGGACTCGGCGGACAGGTCACAGAACTCACCGATGGGATGGTCTAATAATAAGACCGCGCTCACCGCGTCTCTGGGGGAAGATGAAGCCAACAGCTCAGGGAAAGACTGGACCGCGACCCGGCGACTCCCGCACGCGCTTATCATCGGAGTAAAGAAGGGAGGCACGCGCGCGCTCCTGGAGTTCCTGCGGCTTCATCCGGACGTCCGCGCTCTCGGGTCAGAACCGCATTTCTTTGACAGGCACTACGCGCGTGGACTCGGCTGGTACAGGTAATAATGACGCAGGGGACGCGCGCTTGACACTTGAATAGGTTGGAGCTGCTCGTTGATAATGTCCGCCCGAGTTATAAAAGTTGCAATAATATTAATGCATGCAACTGTAATACTGTATTCGGACTTGAGTAAATTTAGAGCAGGTGATGCATGGAGAAAATAAGCTCTTAAAGGGACAATAAACCCAAATATGAAATAATCACTCTTAAAAATACATTTTCCGAAAGTTTTTTTTTCACAGCAGTGCCTTAGAAGAACCATTTTGAGTTTCTTAAAAAAAATCACTTTTTTCTCAGTGTGAAGAACATTCTAATAATCTAAAGAACCGCCTTTTCCACTTTTGGGAACCTTTTGTGTGATGGAGAGATTATATGGATCTTTAATGAACCACTGAGGCCAGTAACAGGGAACACAGGACTACAATGGCTAAAATTAACCAAAAAATGCAACTGCATAATTTATTCATGCATTGCATGCTGGGAGCTTAATCTCCTTGGACAGTGGACATCATAAATGCTGGATTAAAAACAACCCAAATTGGGTTAAAAATAGAGTGATTGGGTCGTTTCAACCTAGCGGTTGGGTTAAATGTTTGCCCAATAGTTTAACCCAACTATTGTTTAAAAACGACTTTATGTCTGACTTAAAATGAACCCAAAATATGATGGAAATTAAAAATCAGACACATAATTACTAGAGCCAACAATAATAATCAAAAGATGAACATTTATTAATAAGCAGTTTATTACATGTTTATTGTTTAATTATTATTCATTAAACTTATAAATAAAAGTTCATTTATTAAACAGTAATAAATGTTCATTTTCAACATATTTTAAGCATGAAATACAGTAATTTTTAAACAATAGTTGAGTTAAATAAAACTACCCAGCACATTGGGCAAACATTTAACCCAATCACTGGGATAAAACAACCTAATCTCTGGGTTAAAACAACTAAATCCCTGAGTTAAAACAACCGAATCGCTGGGTTAAAACAACCGAATCACTGGGTTAAAACAAAACAACCCAATTGCTGGGTTAAAACAAAACAACCCAATCGCTGGGTTAAAACAATCGAATCATTGGGTCAAAACAAAACAACCCAATCGCTGGGTTAAAACAATCGAATCATTGGGTTAAAACAAAACAACCCAATTGCTGGGTTTGTCTATTTTCATCCCAACTTGGGTTGTTTTTCATTTCAGCAATTTTTAGAGTGACATTGCTCTTGCAACAGTAAAACTTAACGTACGTAAGTACAACAACTGGTAGCCAATAAAATAATGCAAAGTCACAAATTTGTTCACAGTGTTCTTATACTGTCCTAAACAATCATGCCGCTTTGCAAGCAGCGTTTCCTCTCGGATGAATCTCTTGTGTTGCAGTACATTCCTTTATATAAAGGAAGCCGCTCTCTCACATTGGCACAAACGGATCAGAGCTTAAGCTACTGTCCGAAAGTGCGACTTTCACCACTGGGTGACCTCGATGCAACCCACTCCCAAAAGTCTGTTTTTGGTGAGCGTAAGTGTATTATTTGATGAGGCGCGGTATCAATATAACAAAGGTTCTAGTGAGAGAAGTAATGCCATCTGGCTATTGCAATCCAGTGAAGTGGGGCTGGATGTGAGTTGGCAGTGTTAATCATCTCTGGAGCTGTTGCCAGATGTTGCTTTATATCGAGAACACTTGTTTCTGTTTGAGCTGCTTTTGAAATATGTCGGCTTCATTAGAACAGGCTGAATTATCTCAGAGGGATTGACCAATCTGGCAGATAGGGACTTTAGTCTGTCAATTATTTATTCATTTGTTTGTCTAGAAACAGAGTGACAGTTTGATCCGCAAGCCCATCGGAGATTCTGTCCGTATCCCCAGTAAGTCCTGCCGTTCAATTTTATGGTTCGTCACGCTGCCTCTGAACTGCTCGGAGAGTTGACAAAACTCAATTACTAAACAGCTGATTGATTGTTTTGTCAATTCACAATTGGCTCGCTTAGTGTCCACGGCCACGTTAATTGGCCTCTTGAAACGGACGCTTCTATGGTTGTCTTGCGAGGCGTTTGCGTTGATATTCCTTTGTGTGTGCGTGTTGGCACATGAATCCCCGGTGTTCTGCTCAGAGGAGCCGAGCGCGGCAGACTGTCATGTTTCCGACACCAGATGGACCTCACAGCGTGACGGGCCACTTGACATTATTGCGAGACCCTTCAATTGATCTTTAACCCGAGTCACATTTTCCACCAAGCATAATGATCTGCGCCAGAGACTTCATATGGTCAGAGGACCTACAGCCAAACACAGATCCTGGAATCTGTCCACGCTGACGTATACGGGTCTAATGGAATGGACCGGTCATTAATCTTGTTATCAAGCCTGGATTCAATCTGTAGGGGTACGTGGGGGGTGGTTTGGCAATCTCAATTCAGATCTTACAGAAAACAAACGGCAGTAAAGCACAGATAAGATCAGGAACAAGGCCGAGGAGGTGAGAGATGGAGTTTTGTCCTGATAGTGTTTCTGCGATTGATTGGCGCCCGTGCTTGACCTTCACTTCTCGCTGGCATTAAACCGGTTATCTTCAGATTCAGTTACAATTAGCAAGAGGTTTTATTCTGCTGAGGCTCCGAGTTCATGTTTCAAACGCCAATACTGTCACTTTCCTTTAAAGAAATCTATTTGGTGTAAGTCACCCTCAATAGTGCATGAGATAGATCCTGTCAATGAGGCGCACCAGAACAATATTTGAGTCCTCTGTGTGCTTGTGAGACTTTGAAACATACATTTGCAGTTTTTGAAGCCTGAAAAACATCAATATATTGATTCAGATCTACTGAAGGGACAGGCTAGCCAACCCTACGAAAAACAACCCAGGTTGGGTTGAAAATGTGCAAACTCAGCTATTGGGTTGTTTTAAACCAGCAATTGGGTTAAATGTTTGTCCAACCTGCTGGGTAGTTTTATTTAACTCAACCCAGGCTGGGTTGAAAATCTGCAAACCTAGCAATTGGGTTGTTTTAACCAAGAGATTGGGATGTTTTAACCCAGAAATTGGGATGTTTTAACCCAGCGATTGGGTTGATTTTACCCAGCGATTGGGTTGTTTTAATCCAGTGATTGGGTTGTTTTAATCCAGTGATTGGGATGTTTTAACCCAGTGATTGGGTTGTTTTAATCCAGTGATTGGGTTGTTTTAATCCAGTGATTGGGATGTTTTAACCCAGCGATTGGGTTGTTTTAACCCTGTGATTGAGTTGTTTTAACCCTGCGATTGAGTTGTTTTAACCCAGCGATTGGGTTGATTTTACCCAGCGATTGGGTTGTTTTAATCCAGTGATTGGGTTGTTTTAATCCAGTGATTGGGTTGTTTTAACCCAGTGATTGGGATGTTTTAACCCAGCGATTGGGTTGTTTTAACCCTGCGATTGAGTTGTTTTAATGCCGAGATTAGGATGTTTTAACCCAGTGATTGGGTTAAATGTTTGTCCAACCTGCTTGGTAGTTTTATTTATCTCAACTATTGTTTATAAGTTGTTTATTTCTTGCTTAAAATGAACCCAAATTATGTTGAAAATGAACATTTATTAAGTTTAATTAATAATAATTAAATTGCTTGTTAATAAAATGTTCTTAAGTGTAATTAATTGTCTGATTTTTAATTTCCAACCTATTTTGGGTTTATTTTTTAACAATATAGTATTTTTTAAACAATAGTTGAGTTAAATAAAACTACCCAGCAGGTTGGGCAAACATTTAACCCAACCGTTGGGTTAAAACAACACAATCGCTGAGTTTGTCCATTTTCAACCCAACATTGAGTGTAAAGTAGCCGTGTGTGTTTCTCTTCAGTCATTCAGGAATAAAGTAATGGCAGTAATGTGGCGTCACTCGCTGTAATTTGGTTGGCTGGTGTTGCGTCTGATGTCATCACATTATGAGAATTCATTAGCATGGAGAGCTCATTAAAACGGCCATTTAAATTCAAACCCTTGGATTCAAAGCCAAACCTTGATTTTGGCGAGAGGGTTTGCTTTTTTAACATGCATATGTTTACACACCAAACACGTCACTGCATTGAGCATTCCTGTCCTTGTAATGCAGAAACGAGACATGCTTTTATAGCGATTCATGGGCTTGTCCCGAGAGGAGCTTTTTTGAGGCCATTAATTATTAATGCTCTGTCAATATGAGTAGTGCATCTACTTCACAAGGGCATAGACTCATCAAAATAGTGCTGCTGAGGATGATGATATTAATAGAGGAATATACGAGACTTTAAAGGAATTAATAGTGAAAATGTGCTTATCAATCAAACAAAAAAAAAATGATTCATGCTAGAAGAGCCAGATCTTATTGTCAATTATTACAACACTATGTGATAATGACCGAATGTAGAAGCCTGGTGAGTAACGTTTTTTTATGCATGTTTATTTTGGCTAGGTGTCTATATTGGCATAAGTGTACAGTACTTCATGAAATCAACATAAGGCTCGACGGTCCGTTGGTAATTCAGCTCTCATTAGGCCCCTCAGGGGAGCGGGAATGGGGATCTGGCGTCTGAGGCCCTTGATGATGGATGTTTCTGGGAAGTGGACAGGGCACAGTTACAACTGACTGACTCTTTAATGGCCTCTATATGCAAAGAAACGGATGGTTGGACCCAAACACACACACACACACACACACACACACACACATTGGGTTTTCATGTTTCATGAGGACATTCCATAGGCATAATGGTTTTTATACTGTACAAACTGTATATACACTAACCCTACTCCTAAACCTACCCATCACAGAAAACTTTCTGCTGTTAAACACTTCATTTTGTATTATTTATAAGCCGCTTTCTTCATGGAGACCAAAAAATGTCCCCATAATATTGGTTTTAACAAGTACACACACACACATTGTCTTTATACAGGATTGATTACATAAATATAATATTGCTTATTAAATTGAACTTTTGATTTATTTGGTAATTTTAGCACTTCAATGTTTTTTTTTTTCAAATTATTGCCGAGTGTTAGTAGTGAAAAATGTGTTTAAGTGCTTACTCAAAAATTGACAGTAAAAATAAATTTCATCACATAAAAATTCATGTATTTCAATAATTCTGTCATTTTTTCCTGTCTTGGTCAAATACCAACTTCAGGCATGTAATTTTTTTTTTTTTAAAGAAGTCTCTTCTGCTCACCAAGGCTGCATTTAGGCTGCATTTATTTGATCAAAAATACAGTAAAAACAGTGAAATATTATTACAGTTTAAATCATCTGTTTCCTATGTGAATATATAGTAAAGTGTAATTTATATCCAGTGATCAAAGCTGAATTTTCAGCATCATTACTCCAGTCTTCAGTGTCACATGATCCTTCAAAAATCATTCTGATATGATGATTTGATGATCAAGAAACATTTATGATTATTATCAATGTTGAAAACAGTTGTGCTGCTTCAGGTTTGTGTGCTCTCTCTCTCTCTCTCTCTCTCTCTCTCTCTCTCTATATATATATATATATATATACATACACACACATACCAAAATTTTGCTCATGAAGACTTACACACCATGTCAATGTGGGACATTTCTGTTCTTCCACGGTCATAACGCACCTGTCTATGAGTGCCCAGGTGTGTGAGAGCTGTTTATTTATAAGTCAGCATTTCTAAAAATGAAAAACGAAGGCTTTATCATCCCATTAAAGAGCTTCATTGGAATGAGAAAATTCTTATCACATCCATCGCTGTAGCTGGACAGAAGACAGGGTAATTGCCTCACATCTGTTTGTGCACAGCGAGCTGCTGATGAGGCCCATCTACAGACTCCACCTGCCACCCGTGGCAGCTGAGACCCACATTACCATACCCCCATCACGATCAATACCCACGGCACCATTTGGTTTATTCAGTGTACCTCAGAGAGGCCTGGCCAAACGCAGCCTCAATTAGAGGAGACCCGTCCAGCGGCTCCTGCGGGCTGCTGGGATTGGACAACACAGAGCAATGCGCAGAACAATGAAGCCGCTTCAAAGCGTACACACAATCTATATTTCACTTAGATTGATCTTTATGTTCTGTGAACATTGTACAAACAAAGACTTACCTGTCCTGAATCAGGATTTTCTCATAAGAAATACGTATATTGGCTGTTTAATATAAACTGAAAATTGAATCTCTGACTAATCTGAATTAAACTGAAGCTCCGTTTCTATTTAGTTTGGTTTTAATGGTCTTAATATATATATATATATATTCAAGGTTGTGGAGTAATGAAATACAAGTAACTTAGTTACGTATTTAAAATACAAAATTTGAGTGACTGTATTTCATTACATTTACGTTTTAAATGGGTGGTAATCAGATTACAGTTACATCTGAAAAGTGTTTTAGATTACCAAAGTGATTACTTTGAGTTTTAATGTCATTTAAACAGCGATGTAAACATCACTGGATGATCCACAATTTTTTATCTCACAATTTTTTCTGGCAATTGCAAGTTTGCATCTCACAATTCTGACTTTTATTTTTCAAAAATCCAAGATTTAAACTCACAACTGCGTTTTATAAAATCAGAATTGGGAGAAATAAATACATAATTGCAAATTATAAAGTCAGAATTACATGATAAAAACTTGCTATACTGACTTTTTTCTTGCAATTGCGAATTTATATCTCAACTTCTTTCTTTCAATTCTGACTTTTCTTATATATCTCATAATTCTGACTTTTCTCAATATTGTGAGTTTATATCTCATAATTCTGACTTTTCTCAATATTGTGAGTTTATATCTCATAATTCTGACTTTTCTCAATATTGTGAGTTTATATCTCATAATTCTGACTTTTCTCAATATTGCGAGTTTATATCTCATAATTCTGACTTTTCTCAATATTGTGAGTTTATATCTCATAATTCTGACTTTTCTCAATATTGTGAGTTTATATCTCATAATTCTGACTTTTCTCAATATTGCGAGTTTATATCTCATAATTCTGACTTTTCTCAATATTGCGAGTTTATATCTCATAATTCTGACTTTTCTCAATATTGTCAGTTTATATCTCATAATTCTGACTTTTCTCAATATTGAGAGTTTATATCTCATAATTTTGACTTTTCTCAATATTGCGAGTTTATATCTCATAATTCTGACTTTTCTCAATATTGCGAGTTTATATCTCATAATTCTGACTTTTCTCAATATTGCGAGTTTATATCTCATAATTCTGACTTTTCTCAATATTGTGAGTTTATATCTCATAATTCTGACTTTTCTCAATATTGTGAGTTTATATCTCATAATTCTGACTTTTCTCAATATTGTGAGTTTATATCTCATAATTCTGACTTTTCTCAATATTGCAAGTTTTATTATTGCAACAATAATAATCAAAAGGTGAACATTTATTAAAAAGCAATTTAATAAATGTTTATTGTTTAATTATTATTCATTAAACTTATTAATAAATGTTAATTTCCAACATATTTTAGGTTCATTTTAAGCAAGAAATACAGTATTTTTTAAACAATAGTTCAGTTAAATAAACATTTAACCCAACTGATGGGTTAAAACAATCCAAATGCCTAAATATCATTGTCTTTGAAGACATTTTACAATCTGATTCTGAACTAACCTTGCCCTATCCTCATAAAACCTCATGTTATCCGATAGTTTAAGAAACCGTGACATCATTTCCTCAGGACCAAATGTTTTTCAGATATTTAATTTGTAGTTTTGGTCTTTTTTTTCTCTCTACAGAATAATAATAAAAGGTGCCAAACTACTGAATAAGGTCTCTTTCAAAACATTTAATTCTTTTAATAAGGCATTTAAAAAGACCCACATTCAGTGTTATTGAACACATTCCTCTGTATCCGGTAAAAGTTGAATAGCCAGTGAACATTAGAAATCTTTGCATTAGCAGGATGACAAAATCTCTGCGGGACATGCAAGTATACGAACCGCTCACATCACTTGAAGCGAGTGAATAATTAATGGCGGGACCTAATAGACTTGCTGGCCCCATAATAGGCAGAGGTAAACAGGGAAGTCTTTAGGCTAAGTGCTTTCTCAGATGAAGTCATTGACAATGCAGCGAGGTCTGGGATTGGCATCACCGCTGTATTGATACAAGCTGGCACAGCAATCCAAGTCTGTCTCCTGCGAAGGACACTAGAGGCATCATATGGCTTGTCCTCAGTGTGACATCATCTGAACAGCATGACGGACAGCATGTTGCTCAGTGCTACCGTCACGGGTGGTTGCAGAAACTCGGACGACGATAGAGTCGCAAGAACACTCTTTAATCATTAATCCAAACAATGAACACAAGGAGAAAGCTTAGCAGAACAACCACATTCAAAGTAAGACAACACCGAACAATGAACAGAGGAAACTGAGGGCTTAAATACTCAGAACATGATCATCAACAAAACTAGAAACAGGTGTGCAACTTAATCAACAACTATGGAATCTAACAATGACTTGAAACGCAGGCAAAACGGGATCAGGGAAAACTGAAGGAAGGAAAGGTTATACAGAACTTTTTAGGGGTTCCATCAATTTATGGATTTAGTTTTATTGGATTAATTTTGTTTTAAAGGGGCCCCGTAATGCCCCTTCACAAGATGTAAAATAAGTCTGAAGTTTCAGCTCAAAATCCCCCACAGATCATTTATTATCGCTTGTCAAATTTGCAAAAACACGCCATCTTTGTGTGTGTCCCTTTAAATGCAAATGAGCTGCTGCTCCCGCCCCTTTTCCAGAAGAAGGCGGAGCTTTAACAGCTCAACAACAACAAATCTGCGCGATATGTGAACGGCCCCTAAAGCAGCCCAATATGGCCACACCCCCTTTGTTGCATGTTCTCGGGGACATGTCAATTTTAGGGTTTGTGATGTCACAAACACGGGAAGAAGCTCGTTGTAGTCCCCACCAGCCGTTTGTTGTAGTTCTTAAAGAGATAATTATTTAAAAGAAAATATCTCCCTTTGCATTGAACTTTGCAGATGATGTTTGTGATTAAAAAAAAGTCAAATCATTAAGTGTTTATTTCCATCAAGAATTTTTGTCATAATAGATCAATAGAATCTGATTCTTATTAATATAACGCTTCTAGCGCCACAGAACGCATCAGTATCATTTGTTTTAACTCATTCTTTGTTATTAATTTTGTCATGCACTGTAAAAAGTTTGTTATCACAACATTTTTTCTTAATTAATGTGGTCCAGATAACATAGTTTGAGTTTCTGTTGATTAAACCAACCACCTTTATTGTGTGAACTCAAATTTTTTATTTCAATGCGCTCCAGGCAACTTACTTTTTTCAAGTTAAACCAACAATTCTTTTTTTAGTGTGAATTTGACCACTGCTCTGTTCTGGCATTTTGCATTGTTATTATCAGAATCCATTTAACCTCTCCAAGCCCGATAGGTTTGGTCTCGTCGTCCCTTAAACAGACATTAGATGTGCTCATGTTGTGAAGGCAGGTGGGGTGCAGGTGGACGATTAAAGTTGGTGGGCCGACGAGCCACTTAAAACAAACGAGTCCCATCTGCCAACGCTGAGAAAGACACGCATGCATTCCATTTGTTTTTCCGTGTAACCTGGCGTGATTGATGCCAGCTGCACATCTGCATTACTGATGCGCATTCGGAGCCGCTCGACTCCTCATTTACAGCCAATAAGAGACACAGTGGAGCGTGTGGCCGGGGCGATCTGCTCCGGGACAGAAAGCGTCACCTCATTAGCTCAGGTGCGCCGGGATGATCAATACTGTGCTGGAAGTCGCAGTTCTTCAGTAAAACAGATCTGTGTAAATGGAAGATTGATGGCGGGCGGGAAGGAAAAGCGAGTCTACTTTACTTGATGACTTTCCTAACTTGGTAATCAGATTACACTTCCAAAGTACCAATGATATTTGGTAGTGTTATTTTAATAGCATTGTTAGACCCCACAGAAGACGTCACAACTTTTATTTCAAGTGATCAAGAACTCAGTGGTCAGAGGCTTATTTTCAAATGAAGTGAAAATTTTTGTATTTTTATGATGTTATCGCAACATTTTTTCTTTTGTCAAATCAACTTTAAATAATTAATGTGGCTCAGACAACATAATATTTTGAGTTTCTGTTGATTAAACCAATCGCCTTCATTGTATTAACTCAAATTTGTATTATAATAATTTCAATGAACTCAAAACTTTAAGAAAACCAGGTAACTTACTTTATACAGCAGTAAAAATTTCACTTAATAACACGTTTCATTCCTCCGAGTAGATAGAGGGCGCTGTTGTTGAGGAACATTACAACATGTTTCTATTCATACAGAAACTTGTTTCGGCTTTTTGACCGCAGTTTCGACTACTTTAACAGATGAAAAAAGAATCCTACGGTGGCCGAGAGAGCTCAACGCGCTGCAAATAAGAAAACACATGCAAATAAGAAAACACATGCAAATAAAAAAAACACATGCAAATAAAAAAAAGCACATGCAAATTAAAAAAAAACACATGCAAATAAAAAAAAAAACCGTGGTCATCAGTTTGACAACACATGTGGTGCAAATCCTCACAACACATGCAAACACAAAAACGCACTGCAAATACAAAAACGTGCTGAAAATACAAAAAAGCGCTGCAAATAGCACAAACCACAACGGAAATGTTTCAAGGGGGACCCCAAAAAGTGACGGACCCTACTTGACAACAGCACAAACTAAAAAATATTAAAATATATCATGTAGGCATTAACTCAATGTAATGTGTTTCACTAACAGAAAAGTTTTTTAATATGTGGCATTGTTGTTAACTCATTCAACTTTAAGAGATGATCATTTAGTGGATGATTTAAAAATATTGGTTAATCATCTGTAGCATACTAATGTGACGTCATGGTAACGGCCGCCTGAGGCGCTCGACGACCACGTCATCTGTGAGCGTGAGCTTCTAACAAACTGAAAAACACTTTATTAAAAATAATAAATACATGAAATAATGTACAGTTGTTTATTTTTGTTTGCAGTTTATATAGTATTTAACGATTGTGAACAAATTGTGCACTCATATGCCGTACACTATATAGGGATTACTGAATAAGTGAAGGGTGAGTTGAACTGGTTTTGGACGCACGTCCTAGTAGGGTCCGTCACTTTTTGGGGTCCCCTTGAAACATTTCCGTTGTGGTTTGCGCTATTTGCAGCGCGTTTTTGTATTTGCAGTGCGTTTTTGTGTATTTGCATGTGTTGTGAGGATTTGCAGCACATGTGTTGTCAAACTGATGATCACATTTTTTTTATTTGCATGTGTTTTTTTTATTTGCATGTGTTTTCTTATTTGCAGCACTTTGATCTCTCTCAGCCACCGTAGAATCCAATAAACCCAAGATCGCTGTCATTCAGGAATAAGATCCCCATAGGTGTATGAATCGAGACATTTTAACGATTAATCATGCATCTCTATAATCAAGTATCCCTGCTCTTCCTCTTGTCTTTTAGGAGCATGATGCCCAAAGCCCTCAACGGGCAAATCGTGATGGAGAAGACGCCCAGATACTTCGTCACCCCAGAGACGCCGGGCCGCATCCGCGCCATGTCGCGGGACATCAAGCTGATCGTGGTGGTGCGAGACCCCATTACCCGCGCCATTTCAGACTACACCCAGATCATCTCAAAGACCCCCGACATTCCCAGCTTCGAGAGCCTGACGTTTAAGAACCGTTCGGCGGGACAGATAGACTCGCTCTGGAGCCCGCTGTACATCGGCCTGTACGCCCGGCACCTGGAGCGATGGCTGGCCTACTTCCCGCTCTCGCAGATCCATTTCGTCCACGGAGAGAGACTGATCAGCGACCCGGCGGGCGAGTTGGGCCGCGTGCAGGACTTCCTCGGCCTACAGAGGATCATCACGGATAAACACTTCTACTTCAACAAGACCAAGGGCTTCCCTTGCCTCAAAAAGCCAGAAGGCAGTAGCAAACCTCACTGTCTGGGCAAAACCAAAGGCAGAACGCATCCTAAAATCGACCCGGAGGTCATTCAGAAACTGAGGGAATTCTACCAGCCGCACAATCTGAAGTTCTACCAAATGGCAGGCATGGACTTCGGATGGCAGTGAACTTTTGCGGACATGTGCGGTCCTATTCAGTCGATGTCGGCAGGCGAATCGTGATCGATGTGAAACACGATATCGTAGGTTTGTCGATGGCTCCAAAGCTGTTCGAATCAATGCGTCTGCCAGATACAGTGAACAGAGACCTGAGCACTTCGGGTCACACCGTCCGTCGAGGAGAGAACTGATAGCATTGACCTTAAAGTAGCACTTTTCTGCTCTTCTCATTTCGATGTCTTTTTTATGTTGGCGAGTCAAACGACAGCTTCAATCATGTTTGATCGATCATCCATATCAAAAAGAGTTAACTGTGTAGCATTAGACCTAACCCGTCATTGTTGGAGAACTTACACTGAACAGAAGGAGATGGCACATCTGTGTAAAGGCTGGTCTACAATCCCATTCTGTATCCGATGGATCCGATAAATGGTGCAAATGTAGACGGGATGCAGATGAGGCCCGGCCTTTTGAATTTTCCCCTCTGCATGCATGATTTTGCACTAGTCTGAAATGCAGCCCACTAGAAATCAAATAAACTATTTTAAGTTCCTGTGTATTTGCTTTTGTTCCGTTTAATTGGATACACTTCCAGATATGCGAATGAAAAAGGCATATATTTCTTTACCATTTGTGATTATTTGATATCTTTTGCATAAAATGATTCCTTGTTTCATGACAAGAAAATACCTTTTAGCTAAAATGTATTTCCAGAAGAGCAAAAGAAACACAACCGTTTGAAAGTCTCTTCTGCTCACCAAGGCTGTTTTTATTTGATCAAAAATACTGTAGTAAAAATGCAGTATCATTTTCTATGTGAATGTATAGTAAAGTGTAATTTTCAGCATCATTACTCCAGTCATCAGAAATACTGATTATTTCTGGTTATTATCAATGAAAACAGTCGCGCTGCCTCAGATTTTTGTGGAAACCGTGATACATTTTAATATTCAGGATTCTTCAATGAATATAAAGTGGCTGTCACTTTAGATTATCATTTTCACCTGAAAACAGATTCATTTTTAACCGAATCCGGGAAAATACCGCGCCATTTCACTTTGTCCAATGAAATTTGAGCTTGTGTGTCATGATTGGTCACGATTAGTTAGCGTCCACGTGAGTGTACGAGTTATTAGACTGCTAATATTTTAAAATATATAATGTGGATTTTTAATGGAATTGATACTTTAGATTTGATTATTGATGATTTTTTTTTTTACAAAATCGTCACTAATGTAAAGAACAACTGATATAAACTTCTTGTATTTTATTTTTACAATAAGCAGAATAATTACAAGAAGAAGAAAAATAGTGTCGATAAGATTAACGAGCTCCCAATATTTAAAAATAAATGTTTTTTCCCCTCAGTGCTGAACACGTTGTCATATTATGCTAATTCAAATGCATTTTGTTTTATTAGGCAGTTGTAATTCAAATGCACCCGCTGAATAATCGCTTCAATCAGTGTTATTAATATTTTGGACTCCCCTCAAAAACTCTCTTTCCTCTCTATTAGCAGAGCGTTTTACTGTCAGTGGGTTCAGTTCCTCCACAGAACGTGTCTGCAGCGCCACCCTCTGGCAAAAACAACAGTGTTTCTGAGCAGAACATTGATCATTTCAGGTTATAAAGGTTCTTTTTATTATAATATATTATTCAGTGCTATTACTCTATGCCTGGCTGCTTTTGTAAAATACTTAACTTAATATACTGTACATGTCATCAACATAAAGTCAAAGGAACCAATGAAGAGAAAATAAGCAAACAGACAAACACAGCAATTACCAAATATCAAATTAAACATGACCAATCTAACATGCATTTAACACCATTAGTCTACAATACGGTACGGTCTATGCTGCGTGTACATTACTGTAAAAAACTAGTAGATGTCATTCATTATTGCACATAAAATGTAAACAGTTCATTTTGGCAGTGCAAATTATTATTTATTCTTATAGATTTAAATTGAGATTAAATATTCAGAACCTAAAGAGATGATGAAGGATTGTGACCACATGGATCACGATTTCCCTACGGAAAAGTCCATTCTTTGTACTTTTATCCCAAACTTTTGCATGCGGCTGGAATTCTCTTCACAGTGACTCTTTATTAGTGCTTTATCTTCGATTAAAAGCAAAATAATTCCCTCGATTTCTTCAGAATAGTTTGATATGCATTGAGATTATTGTAGATGTGTTGATGATCAAACGGTTCCAGGACTTTTGCATGCTACGGTTAAAGAACAGGGATCAATAGCACAAACAAAGGCACTCAGCAATGTAATTTGTGTCTCATTAGAACTGACATTGAGAAAAGATACAGAACCTCGGGATCGATTCGGTCATGACTTCTTAGTGCAGCGCAGAGGGAAAATACAGGAAAGTTTCTACTGAATCAGTGTGGCAGAAAACACAAAAACAGCTGTGCAAAAATGAATCAAATTTACACAGTAAAATACCGTTTTCCATTGAACGGTAACATTCTGGGTAATGTTATTTGTCGTTTTCGTGAAAAGCATTGTTTTTACGGTATGTTACTACAATGCATTGTGGGTAATATTATTTGACGTTTTTGAGAAAGTATAGGCTACTTTCATGAAAATGACAAATAATATTACCCAGAATGCATTGTTTTACGGTACACTACTGATTCATTATTTTTTTACAGCTATTTTCTCACTCAGTGTTTTTGTCTCGTTTTCCAGCAAAAATTAAAATTCAGCCATTAATTCCTCTCCCACATGTCGTTCTACACCCGTAAGATCTTCGTTCATCTTCAGAACACAAATGAAGATATTTTTGATGAAATCTGATGGTTCAGTGAGTCTCTATTGACAGAAAGATACTAAAAACATATTTAAAACAGATCATGTGACTAAAGTGGTTCAACCTTAATATTATAAAGCGACGAGAATACTTTTTGTGCGCTAAAAACAAAATAACGACTTTATTCAACAATATATAGTGATGAGCGATTTCAAAACACTGATTCATGAAGCTTTACGAATCTTTTGTGTCGAATCAGTGGTTCAGTTCACGTATCAAACTGCCAACTATTGAAATTTCAAATCAGTTATGACGTAACGAAGCCTCGTTTACTGAAATCACGTGACTTTCACGCTCCGAACCACTGATTCGACACAAAAGATTCGTGAAGCTTCATGAATCAGTGTTTTGAAATCGTCCATCACTAGATATTGTTGAAAAAAGTCGTTATTTTGTTTTTTTGGCGCACAAAAATATTCTCATCGCTTTATAATATTAAGGTTTTCTTACATGACCTGATTTAAGTATGTTTTAGCATCTTTCTGTCAATAGAGACTCACTGAACCATCGGATTTCATCAAAAATATCTTCATTTGTGTTCTGAAGATGAACGAAGATCTTACGGGTCTAGAACGACATGTGGGAGAGGAATTGATGAGTTTTCATTTTTAGGTGAACTAATGCTTTAAATCGAGATACATTTAAAATGATTGATGATATTAAGTCTTAAAGTCTAAAAAACATCAGAACGAAGTTTAAAACACACAATCGGAAAAATAAACTTAATTCATAGGGAAAACAAAACTCGCTTCATTTTGACACGTTCTTCAATAAACAACACTTAATATCTTCAGTCATTTTGCTTCATCAGTAAATGTTTCTTGATTTAAGAATGTTGAGATATTTGTGCTGGAAAACGAGACAAAAACACTGATTTACACGTGATTTATGTGTAAAGTAAGGGCATGTTTCAGATGAACAAAATTGGCTTGTGTCACATTATATTCTCTAAGATTGAGGAAAATGGTTCATTCATCCCAGTTCTGGTTCCGGAATATGTTTTACGCACATTTAAACTCACAGCGTCACCGTAAAACAGCAGAGCACATCAAACGCAACATCATAAAACCTCGAAACGCCTCGAATCGAAGCCGGGCTTCAGCAGTACTCCTCTCCCTGCGCCGGAGCCGGCAGGTCGTTGAGGTCCAGGAAGACGGAGCTGGAGGAGAGCTTGCGTCCGGACGCGGACAGGTCCAGGAACTCCTCGGCCGTGCTGGGGACGGAGCTGATGTACATGTCCCACACCTGGTCTGGAGAGTCCAGGTCCAGCAGCTTCTGCTTGATCTTCAGGTTCTTCTCGATGTTCTTTCGCTTGTGTTTGAACTCCAGAATAGTCTTAGTGTATCGGTTGATGGTGGTGACGGAGGACGCCATGCAGGCGGTGAACGAGCTCCAAGCCAAGCTGCGGGAAAGAGCGTCATCAAAGATGGATTATTAAATACATCTTGGAAGTGATACAGACACATAACAATTTATGAACAAACGTTCTTCTAGTAACGTTAATAGAACGTTTGTTCAAAGTTATCTGGTCGTTGTTAGCACATAAACATTATACATTGTTCGTGGAATGTTTTTCCTCAAACGTTTTGTCAGGGTTCTGCCCTGGCAGCCTTGTCTGTGTTGTCTGTTTCATGTCTCTATGTTTGTGTTATGTGTCAGCACATGGCTTTTTCTTTGTTTGTGTTTGCCATGTGCTTCTCTTGTCCTGCCTCCTTGTTTGCTGTTTCCACGCCCCCTTGTTTAGTCCTGTCTAGTCCTCGTTTCACTAATTGTGTGCACCTGATCCTCATGTTCTCTGGTCCCTTATACTGAGTTTCCTCTCCTCATGTCTTTGTTGGTTCGTTGTATCCTTTGTGCGTACAGTGTTCTTGCTACTTGTCAGTCCGTTCTAGTGTTAGCTTATCGTGTCTGTTATTCCCCCTTTTGATATAGTCTAGCTTTCTTAGTTTTTACTCTAGTTATTCCAAGCCTTATTTTGGTGTTTGCCTTTATTTTTGATTTGATTATTCATTAATCATTTTCTCCTTTGTTTCTCTAGTTCCCTGTCAGATCTCAGTCTTGTTTTATTTCCTTTTTGTTTTTGTTTTTTCTTTTAGTTTTTATCTTTGCTATTTTAGTTATTTAGTTTATTTTTTAGTGTTGTTTGAGTCAGTCTTGTTTTTGTTCTTTCTTGTTGTCTTGTCTGATTCTTGTCGTGTGTGTATGTGTCTTGTGTTGGTTCCTGCCCTGAGTTTCCCTGGCCACTGTGTCCGACTGCCTGATAACCAAGACTGGAGCCACTGCTGGGAGATTAAAACATCAAGCCTCCGGTTCCTGTTTGGTTCTTCCCACCATCGTCCTCCCTGGTGCTGCTACACAAGCAGTCAAGTCTGTTGTCTCCTGCTACTGGTTCCAGTGGTCATCCCTCTGCCCTGCCATCTCCCCTGTCATAGTGTCGTCTGTCCTGCCCTGCTGTTTGAACTGTTTCACACTTCACCTTCCCTGTTGTTTCTAGTCTTGTTAATAAACCCCTTGTCATCTCATTGCATCTGGGTCCTCATTCCGTATTTCCTGACACGTTTTTGTCTGACGTTTCTTTAAATGTTGCTACTTGTTTCGGAGAAAAATAACATTTCCAAAATGTTTGAAGAATGATACAATGGAATGTTCACTTATGTTCAAATTACCAAGAAAAATGTTTTAAAAACTTTTTAGAAACTGGAGGACATTCAGAAATAACTTGCAATGTGACTTTTTTAACTTCACTGTTCTATTTCTAATTCAAAATGTCCTTCTTGAAGCTGCAATTCATCATGTGTGCAGTGAATAAAGCTCATATTAAAGCGCTGAAGGGCAAGATTTGATGTTTTATGTTAAATGTTTGGATACAAAATATGTCAAGAAGTCACACATTATATTATATAATACATTATATATAGACTTATTTAACTAAATGTCACTTATCCAAGTATTGTGTACATTTTTATTTATGAGAAATTTTAATAGTTTTTTAGCTTTGTTTATTTTTATATCTATCCATAAAATACAAGAGAAAAAGTATTAAAATATTAGACAACTTATATTCTATTCTATTCTACATACTTGTATTTGTATATTTTAAATATATTATACACTATTTATAGACTAATTTCACTTAATGTCCTTTAGCCAAGAAGTATTGTGTACATTTTTATTTATGAGAAATTTAAATTTAAATTCATTTTTGGGGGGTAATATATATATATATATATTGTATAATATTATAATAGTTTTTTAGTATAATTATATGATTATAGTATTTCTACATAATATAATATAATATAATATATCTGTCTTATTTAACTTAATGGCCTGTGTATTTACTTATTTGTGTATTCATGTTTGATTTTTAAATTCTCTTCTTTAAATTTTGTTACATTTTCAGCTCACATTCAAGTGTCCCATCATGTGACTGCAGTGTTTGAGCAGTTAAAGACATCATCCTTGGACTTCAAGTGACACTAACTAAACCTCGACGTGAGAGAACGTACATATAAGACCAGCTGTAGTCCCAGTTCTGAGGTTTCCAGTCCTCCGGGCCCAGACTCACGGTCAGCTGGAACGCTGTTGTGAACATCATGTGTGCTACCATACCCAGAAGACCTGTGAGAGAGAGCGAGAAACACGGTTACTGACCGTTCCCTCTCTGACCAGCAGGAGTCAGTGCTGAGCTGTGAGTGCAAAACACTGAATCCTGCAGGTCGACACTGAGCTAAAGAATCATTATTCAACATTGTTAAAACAGAAAAGATTCACTTGAGCAGCAAAACTAAGAGGATGAGGTTGTCTAGTGAGAATATATATGTATGGAAGCTTGATTCTGCCACTGAACAAAAAATAAAAAAGCTAATTGCAACTTTTTATCACACAATTCTGTTTTTGAACCTGTTAGTATTGTGTGCAGCAGAAATAACATGTTCATTAAAGAGTGTTTAAAGCTGATTATAACACACACACACACACGCACACACATATGGGGTTTTCATGTTTTATGAGGACATTCCATAGGCATAATGGTTTTTATACTGTACAAACTGTATATACACTAACCCTACTCCTAAACCTACCCATCACAGAAAACTTTCTGCTATTAAACACTTCATTTTGTATTATTTATAAGCCGCTTTCTTCATGGGGACCAAAAAAATGTCCCCATAACGTAGGTTTTACCAAGTACACACACATGTTGTGTTTTCATGTTTTATGGGGACATTCCATAGGCGTAATGGTTTTTATACTGCACAAACTGTACATTCTGTCCCCCTACACTACCCCTACCCCTAAACCTACCCATCACAGAAAATGTTCTGCTATTTTACATTTTCAAAAAAGATAATTCTGTCTGATTTATAAGCTTGTTTCCTCATGGGGACCAACAAAATGTCCCCACAAGTTTGTCCTCAAAATTGACTAGTATTACTATACTTGTGGGGACATTTGGTCCCCATAACGTAGGGAATACCCACACACACACTCACACACACATGTTGTGTTTTCATGTTTTATGGGGACATAATTCTGTATGATTTATAAGCTTGTTTCCTCAAGGGGACCAAAAAAATGTCAGCACAAGTTTGTCCTCAAAATTGACTAGTATTATTATAATTGTGGGGACATTTGGTCCCCATAACGAAGGGAAAACACACACACACACACACACACACACACACACACGCACACACATGTTGTGTTTTCATGTTTTATGGGGACATAATTCTGTATGATTTATAAGCTTGTTTCCTCATGGGGACCCAAAAAATGTCCCCACAAGTTTGTCCTCAAAATTGACAAGTATTATTATAATTGTGGGGACATTTGGTCCCCATAACGTAGGGAATACACACACACACTCACACACACACACATGTTGTGTTTTCATGTTTTATGGGGACATAATTCTGTATGATTTATAAGCTTGTTTCATCATGGGGACCAAAAAATGTCTGCACAAGTTTGTCCTCAAAATTGACTAGTATTACTATACTTGTGGGGACATTTGGTCCCCATAACATAGGGAACACACACACACACACACATACGCACACACGCACACACATGTTGTGTTTTCATGTTTTATGGGGACATAATTCTGTATGATTTATAAGCTTGTTTCCTCATGGGGACCAAAAAAATGTCAGCACAAGTTTGTCTTCAAAATTGACTAGTATTATTATAATTGTGGGGACATTTGGTCCCCATAACATAGGGAACACACACACACGCACACACGCACACACATGTTGTGTTTTCATGTTTTATGGGGACATAATTCTGTATGATTTATAAGCTTGTTTCCTCATGGGGACCAAAAAAATGTCCCCACAAGTTTGTCCTCAAAATTGACAAGTATTATTATAATTGTGGGGACATTTGGTCCCCATAACGTAGGGAATACTCACACACACACACACACACGCACACACATGTTGTGTTTTCATGTTTTATGGGGACATAATTCTGTATGATTTATAAGCTTGTTTCCTCATGGGGACCAAAAAATGTCTGCACAAGTTTGTCCTCAAAATTGACTAGTATTACTATACTTGTGGGGACATTTGGTCCCCATAACGTATGGAATACCCACACACACACTCACTAATTGACATGCACGGATCTGTTGGCCAGTAATTACAACAATTCCGATCATGTTTATTTATCTGAACGTTTACTTCAGTAGTTTGTGTGTCTGAATGTCAATCAAAGGACGCAGTATTCGTGAATGAATGAAGGAGTGTGACGCAGTTTCACAGGTCAGGCTCCTGCTTAATGGAGTCAAAGCAGTCTAAACGCTCCGACCAGACGGCAAACCGGACATAATCGACACCGCCAACATGTCAGGACAGTCAAAGTCACCAAGCAAGGATGGAGGAAAACCAGCCTGTAAGTGTGTGAACTGAGCCGCTGCAAACACACTGAATCAGAGAAAAACAACGACAGCGATCGCAGTTTGTGGCTCTTATAGTATAATGTCCCCGAGAGCATCTGACCGACAACCCTTATGTCTCCGTGACAAGTTCTGTGAGCCATCCTCATAAACACACACACACAAGTGAATAATAATAATAATAATAATAAAAAGCATTTGTTAACTGCATTATTGAATCAGCAAAATCCCAGGACCCTGTAGCCCACGTTCACCACAACAACCCTTCAGATTTCAGCACAAATGGAGCAGAGGATGTGATTGATTCCTTCAGGCTGAATATATAATGGATTAAAACACAAACAGATTCTCAAGAGACTCTCTCACCTGTCAGAAAATCTCTGGATATTCAATCTGCCACGTTGCATTTGGGTACGAGGCACTCGAAAACCAATGAGCTGAAATAAATTCCTCACACTAAACTATATTAGTTTAGAGGGCTTGCAATAAAACTACTTGTTAATGGTACTTTTTCCTTCTTTTTGGAGCACATCTTCTTTTCTACATCAGAATCAAAGTCAAGCAGGTTTTGGCGTGAACTTGAGGAAATGTTTATTGGGTGTTAAAGTACGTTGGTGTTTTTGGCTATGGGTTATTAGATTTACAAAACATAATTATCTACGTGACTAAGCTCATTAAACGCACAACTTTTCAATAGACATCATGCATGAGCGCAGAAGAATACGGCGAGCGCTGCTCTCCTCCGCTGATTGTGTCAGATGAAGACAGGAGCTAATTGAGGTTGGAGCTCCCTTCCCATGATGCACGGCTTTCATGATCTCACTCTCTCACGAAGCTCAACAAAGACGTGACAGTAAGTCATAAGTTCATCCCTCATTATGCAATAATAAAACTCTAGCGTGAGCACAGAGGAGTCTGAGAAACTCTTAATACAGAGTGATGATGGAACAGAACATCTGAAGTGTGATATAACATTAATTATAGAAATATTACAAAAGTAGGTATTATCACTGTTATATTATCACTTTGACTACATATTATATAATGTAATATAATGTAATGTGATTGTCTAAATGATAAAATCTTACCTTTTTTGTTATTATTATTGTTATTATTATTATTATTATTATTAGTAGTAGTAGTAATATTAATAATAATAGTAATAATAATATTTAAATGTGAAATATTACCAGTTTGATTATTCATATAGATTCTTCATAGTATAATACAATATAATATTCAAAATTATAATATGTTACAGTTATTATTATTTTACATAATATAATATAATATAATATAATATTCAAAATTATAATGTTACAATTATTATTGTTATTATTATTAGTAGTAGCAGTATTACTAGAAGTGGTATTAATTTATTATTAGTATTAATATTAATAATAATAATAATAGTATTTTAACGTGAGAAATTATCAGTTTGATTATTCATATAGATTCTTCATAATATAATATAATATAATATAATATAATAGTCAAAATTATATGTTAAATTTCTTAATATTGTTGTTAATATTAGTAGTAGTAGCAGTGGTATTATTAATAATAATAATATTTAAAGGTGAGATATTACCAATTTGATTATTCATATAGGTTCTTCATAATATAATATAATATAATATAATATAATATAATATAATATAATATAATAGTCAAAATTATATTATCTTACCTTTATTATTATTATTAGAATAAGTAGTATTAATAATAATATTATTAATAGTATAATTAATATTAAATATAATATCTTCATAATATAATATAATATATCTTTTATTATAGTCTTTATGGGGTAGTTTTATCTTTATGGGGTAGTTGTGGCCTAATGGTGAGGGAGTCGAGCTTGTAATCTGAAGGTTGCCGGTTCGATTCCCACGCCGGCAGGAATTGAAAGTGGGGATTGTGAATAAACTGCACTCTCTCCACCTTCAATACCATGACTAAAGTGCCCTTGAGCAAGACACCTGACCCCTAATTGCTCCCCTTGTAAGTCGCTTTGGATAAAAGCGTCTGCTAAATGATGAAAAATGAAATTATTAGTATTTTTATGACCTTTTATATTATATTATATTATATTATATGTAAGATACTGTAATATTAATAATAATAACATACGGGTAGGATATTGGCTGTACAGAGCAATTCCCGCTCGATTCAATGTAGAGCAGGATTTAAGCAGATTGAATTTCGACACATATGTTGCCATAAGCTCTTAGATTGTGAAACTATCAAAAATAGCCTGGATGACATTCAAGAGTACTTGCTTCCCAATACTGTGAGGCTTATATGGGATTTTGAGCCGGATGTTTTTATATGTATCCAGGGAATAGGCAGGGCTTGGAGATAACACATTAATGCAAAGACATTCGGCCCAAAAGACATGCAAAGGGTCACTCCACTAATAACTGCATCTCTTTAGTTGTGTCCATCCATTTTGGGATAAAACAAATGCCGGACAGCAATGAGCGCTCATAAAAACACATAATGCACATAAAAACATATTAGGCGGATCATTTCTTTGTCCGATAAGAAGACGCGCACATAAACTATAATGGAAACACATTGACTTAATAAATCCCTCCATGTGCAGCTGTGATTAGATAACCAGCGGACCAATCACATCGCAGCATCTCAAATGTTTGAGTCAAAGTCTGAACGATTTGGTTTAATTCCCTCCAGGAGCGTCTCACACCATTGAGTTCCCAAACATCCGAACGACATGACAGCGTTTAATGTTTCTCTGAAACTCATTTATGATGGAGGAAGAAAGAGCCCGATTGCAGCAACTTACTTTTTTATTACTGATATTTTGAGCCAATTTTAGAGGAAGTGTTTATTTTGTTCTCTTGAACACATGGGATGGAAACGCTGCTTTATTTGCAAATGTTTTTTATTCCAAATTCCAATTACAGTTTGGATGGAAATGCAGCAAGTGATTGGTTTTTAAATAGCTAGTGTGGAGGGCTATTTGCTTGACCTGTTTTTTTAAATTGGTCAATCTAACACAATATGCCTTGAATGTGAGATCTAACAGGACTGAATCACAATGAGTCAGGTGACCTTTGAAGCGGATAATAATAATAATAATCAGAGACACACATGCTGATCATATACAAGAGGTTACCTGACAAGACTGTGAATATGGCTGCAAAGGCATTCAGTTTGAGTCCATCGATGACGTTCCCGAAATGGCAGACCTCTATGGACATGAGAATCCCTCCGGTGGCCAGCAGTAAGATGTAGAGACACTCGGCCACGATGCAGAGCCACAAGACACCTGTGAGGACGGGAGAGAGAGAGAGAGAGAGAGAGAGGAGTCGGCCCCGCAGGGAGTTATGGATGGAAGGCTCTGCTTTATCGGGATGAGCTCTGGGAAGCGGATCGAGCCGCTGATTAAGATGAGGCGGCGCCGCAGACGCTCATGGAGACTGACAGAACCGCTGGGGCTCATTTATGGGGAGCGTATGAAATATTTATGTGTGAGGAAACTTGACACTGAGATTTAAAAGCATGATTCCGTTTTTGAAAGCATGAGGATACATCTACATATTTCATAGATTTCTCATGCTGCCACAGGCACTGTAGGTGGGATGATGATGATGATGAAGATGATGATGACACAAAAATATTCACAAAAGTTTCAAATATGTCGTCTGTGTTCAGTTTTATAGTTTCAGACAAAGTGCAAATGAAAACAAGGCTGTGAGAAACAGAAGTACAGATTACTGAATCAAATAACGATTAATTATTTTTTTTAACATGTTGTTTATGCTCACCAGAGCTTCATTTATTTGATTAAAAAAATAAAGTAAAAAAAGTTAAATATTGTAATTTTAAAAAGCTGTTTTCTATGTGAATATATAGAACAGTGTAATTTATATCCAGTGATCAAAGCTGAATTTTCAGCATCATTACTCCAGTCTTCAGTGTCACATGATCCTTCAGAAATCATTCTGATATGATGATTTGATGCTCAAGAAACATTTATGATTATTATCAGTGTTGAATACAGTTGTGCTGCTTCAGGTTTATGAGGAAACAATCATACATTTTATTTTCCAGGATTGTTTGATGAAAGTTAATTATTTGAAATTTTACCGTCACTTTGATCAATTTAATGCACCCTTACTGAATAAAAGTAATAATTTTTTTAACAAATATTACTAACTCCTTGGTCAGACGTAACAACCCAGCGTTTGGGTAGTTTTTGTGTTACACAGATCCCGAGTCAGACGTAACAACCCAGCATTTGGGCAGTTTTTGTGTTACACAGATCCCGGGTCAGGAGTAACAACCCAGCGTTTGGGCAGTTTTTGTGTTACACAGATCCCGGGTCAGACGTAACAACCCAGTGTTTGGGTAGTTTTTGTGTTACCCAGATCCTGGGTCGGATGTAACAACCCAGCGTTTGGGCAGTTTTTGTGTTACACAGATCCTGGATCGGACGTAACAACCCAGTGTTTGGGTAGTTTTTGTGTTACCCAGATCCCGAGTCAGACGTAACAACCCAGTGTTTGGGTAGTTTTTGTGTTACCCAGATCCTGGATCGGACGTAACAACCCAGCGTTTGGGTAGTTTTCGTGTTACACAGATCCCAGGTCAGACGTAACAACCCAGCGTTTGGGTAGTTTTTGTGTTACCCAGATCCCGGGTCAGACGTAACAACCCAGCGTTTGGGTAGTTTTTGTGTTACCCAGATCCCGGGTCAGACGTAATAACCCAGTGTTTGGGTAGTTTTTGTGTTACCCAGATCCCGGGTCAGACGTAATAACCCAGTGTTTGGGTAGTTTTTGTGTTACACAGATCCTGGGTCAGACGTAACAACCCAGTGTTTGGGTAGTTTTTGTGTTACACAGATCCCGAGTCAGACGTAACAACCCAGCGTTTGGGTAGTTTTTGTGTTACACAGATCCCGGGTCAGACGTAACAACCCAGTGTTTGGGTAGTTTTTGTGTTACCCAGATCCTGGGTCGGATGTAACAACCCAGCGTTTGGGCAGTTTTTGTGTTACACAGATCCTGGATCGGACGTAACAACCCAGTGTTTGGGTAGTTTTTGTGTTACCCAGATCCCGAGTCAGACGTAACAACCCAGTGTTTGGGTAGTTTTTGTGTTACCCAGATCCTGGATCGGACGTAACAACCCAGCGTTTGGGTAGTTTTCGTGTTACACAGATCCCAGGTCAGACGTAACAACCCAGCGTTTGGGTAGTTTTTGTGTTACCCAGATCCCGGGTCAGACGTAACAACCCAGCGTTTGGGTAGTTTTTGTGTTACCCAGATCCCGGGTCAGACGTAATAACCCAGTGTTTGGGTAGTTTTTGTGTTACCCAGATCCCGGGTCAGACGTAATAACCCAGTGTTTGGGTAGTTTTTGTGTTACACAGATCCTGGGTCAGACGTAACAACCCAGTGTTTGGGTCGTTTTTGTGTTACACAGATCCCGAGTCAGACGTAACAACCCAGCGTTTGGGTAGTTTTTGTGTTACACAGATCCCGGGTCAGACGTAACAACCCAGTGTTTGGGTAGTTTTTGTGTTACCCAGATCCCGGGTCAGACGTAATAACCCAGCGTTTGGGTAGTTTTTGTGTTACCCAGATCGTAACAACTCAGGGATGTTAAAATATGTTTTCAGAATTTTACACTGATTATTTATACTATTCTATAAAATATAATTGAAAATAAAGGAATTATCATGCAACCCAGTGGTTGTGTGGTGTATTTAAAAAAAAGTTTAGAGGATTTAAGTTAATCCATAAACATTAATTCATGTATGAAGTAAAAAAAAGCTAGTATTATAGTAAAAATTAATCAACACATTGCTGGGTTAAATAAAGAACCTAATTTGTGGGGTAAAATTAACCCAACATGTGTTTTGTCCTACATTTACAGCCTTTGGGTTGTTTCTAACCCAGTGTTTTTTACAGTGCATATTCTTTATAAGAACTTGGCACACGTTTAAATCATATTTTTTCCTTTCTTTAATCATGGATTCTCCTATTTGTCATTAACCCATACATCCACCAACTGTACAAGTTTCCCCACAGCTAAACACAGAGTAATGCATCAGCTCATGAATAACACTGAGACTATAATCCACTAGAATATGATTATATGGATACGACATGCGTTTCATTTACAGGGATATAAAATGTAAAGATGATTATTTCTCACTCCTGATTTAGACTTTTGCTCCACGTTCAGTGCAGAATGTAGAGCTGAAGTAGGGCATGATTAACTATCATAAATGATGGATCTTTTGCCTGGATCATGCATCTATCAATTATCCTCAGAAACAATTGCGCTAAAGATGCTGGCGCTGCCTGCTGAGAGAGTGAAACCTTATTGGCACAGTCATATATCTACATGAATGAGAATGAGGCGGGTGTACAGGCTTGATTAAAACTGACTGGACCTCCAGACGTGAGCCGACAGCAGGAGAACGGCTCTCATCGATGACCTGACTGACACCCTGTTTGATACATCATGCAGGATCTGAATTCTTCACAGTTCGTAATTAGGAATGACAGAACGTACCTCTCTCATGGGGAGGAGCGACGTTTATGAAGCTTCTGCATTTCTCACCTGCAAGAGGAAAAACAGTCAGAATACACTGGTGTGAGAGTAATGGACTGTGAGAGATCAAAACTGAAGCATTTGATTCATTTTCCTTCGTGACTGCTGTATAAAAAAGTAATATTTTTAAGAGAGAATGTAAATGCTACTGGTTAGATGTAAGTTACAATACTACATAATCGTTTCACTCAGTTATAAGTCATAATAGGAAGAGAAAACTAGAACAACTTTCCATAGTGTTATCATCACATTTTACAGTAATAAAAATATTTTAATCGCTTAAGCAGTTTGATAGTACACTCTAAAAAATGCTGAGTTAAAAACAACCCAAATTGGGTTGAAAATGGACAAACTCAGGGATTGGGTTGTTTTAACCCAGCAAATGTTTTTTTTTTTTTAACCCAGCAATTGGGTTGCTTAATGTTTGGGTTAAATGTTTGCCCAATCTGCTGGGTAGTTTTATTTAACCCAACTGTTGTATTACAATTACTGTATTGCTTGCTTAAAATAAACCAGCAACGAATAAATTGTTTTAACCCAGCGATTGGGTTATGTTAACCCAGCAATTGTGTTCTTTTGACCCAGCAAATGGTTTTTTTTAACCCACTGACTGAGTTGTTTTAACCCAGCGATTGGGTTATTTTAACCCAGCAATTGGGTTCTTTTGACCCAGCAAATAGTTTTTTTTAACCCAGCCACTGAGTTGTTTTAACCCAGCGATTGAGTTGTTTTAGCCTAACGAATGGGTTGTTTTAACTCAGCGAATGTTTTTTTTTTTTAACCCAGCAATTGGGTTGCTTAATGTTTGGGTTAAATGTTTGCCCAATCTGCTGGGTAGTTTTATTTAACCCAACTGTTGTATTACAATTACTGTATTGCTTGCTTAAAATAAACCAGCAACGAATAAATTGTTTTAACCCAGCGATTGGGTTATTTTAACCCAGCAATTGGGTTCTTTTGACCCAGCAAATGGTTTTTTTTAACCCACTGACTGAGTTGTTTTAACCCAGCGATTGGGTTATTTTAACCCAGCAATTGGGTTCTTTTGACCCAGCAAATGTTTTTTTTTAACCCAGCCACTGAGTTGTTTTAACCCAGCGATTGAGTTGTTTTAGCCTAACAAATGGGTTGTTTTAACTCAGCGAATGTTTTTTTTTTTTAACCCAGCAATTGGGTTGCTTAATGTTTGGGTTAAATGTTTGCCCAATCTGCTGGGTAGTTTTATTTAACCCAACTGTTGTATTACAATTACTGTATTGCTTGCTTAAAATGAACCCAGCAGCGATTAAATTGTTTTAACCCAGCGATTGGGTTATTTTAACCCAGCAATTGGGTTCTTTTGACCCAGCAAATGTTTTTTTTTTAACCCAGTGACTGAGTTGTTTTAACCCAGCGATTGGGTTATTTTAACCCAGCAATTGGGTTCTTTTGACCCAGCAAATGTTTTTTATTAACCCAGCCACTGAGTTGTTTTAACCCAGCGATTGAGTTGTTTTAGCCTAACGAATGGGTTATTTTAACACAACGAATGTTTTTTTTTAACCCAGCAATTGGGTTGTTTAATGTTTGGGTTAAATGTTTGCCCAATCTGCTGGGTAGTTTTATTTAACTCAACTATTGTTTAAAAATGACTGTATTTCTTGCTTAAAATGAACCCAAAATGTGTTGGAAATGAACATTTATTAATATGTTTAATGAATAACAATTAAACAATGATCATTTATTAAACTACTTATTAATAAATGTTCATCTTTTGATTATTATTGTTGGCTCTAGTAATTATGTGTCTGATTTTTAATTTCTAACATATTTTGGGTTCATTTTCAGTCAGTCATACAGTCATTTTTAAACAATAGTTGAGTTAAATAAAACTACCCAGAACGTTGGGCAAACATTTAACCCAAAACAACCCAATCGCTGGGTTTGCCCAACTCGACTTTTTTTTGTTTTTAACCCAGCATTTTTTAGAGTGTAACATTATATAATTTAAGTGACATACATTCATGAACTGCACAATATACATTGACCGGTCACTATATTAGGTGCACCTGACCAACTGCTCATTAACGCAATTATCTAATGACCCAATCACATGGCAGCAACTCAATGCATTTAGTCATGTTTTAGTGTTTCAGAAACTGCTCAACCATCTCTAGGGTTTACAGAGAATAAGCAGAAAAAGAGAAAATATCTAGTGAGCGAAAATGCCTTGTTGATGTCAGAACGACCACACAGACTCATCTGATAGAAAGACAACAGGAACTCAAATAACGAGGTCTGCAGAAGAGCATCTCTGACCACGTCCAACCTTGAAACAGAAGAGCAGCAGAAGACATTGACAACAGCAAACCGAGGTCACGCACTCGCCCAAAAACATTGCCTGTTGTTGGTCAGATGAGTTTCTGCTGCGACATTCAGGGTCAGAATGTGGAGTCAACAACATGAAAGCACGGATCCTCCTGCCTTGTGCGGTTCTGCTGCTGCCGGAGTAATCAGGGAGATTTTCCTGACACACTTTAGCACCAATTTAGCATCGATTAAACGCCACAGCCTACCTGAGTATTATTGCTGACCATGTCCATCCCGTTATGACCACAGTGAACCCATCATCTGATGTCACAAAGCCCAAATCATCTCAAACTGGAGTCTTGAACATGACAGTGAACAGTAACTCAAATGTCCTCCACAGTCTCCAGATCTCAATCCAATAGAGCAGATGTGGGATGACAAATCTGAGCGATTCTTCAATGTCAATATGGATTGAAATCTTTGAGGAATGTTTCCGGCAGCTCGTTGAATCTATGACATGAAGAATTAAGGCAAAATGGGGTCCGAGTGTGCCTAATAAAGTGGCCGGACACCAAAAAGCTGTTCCATAATGTTTATAACACCATCACTGTATTTTACAGTAAACGTCGGACAGCTTCTTAATTAACAACACAGATTAGAATAAGAATAAATACCAAATAAATCAAATAAAAAATAGCCTATTATAAAGATTTCTATACCTAAAGGGAAGGAGCTGTGTTTGACTGAACGAGAAACAAGACAGTGTGTCCAGCGACCGTGATAGACAGAAACCAAACAAAAACTGCCAAATATTTTCATATATAGTTGCTACAGAATCCCCTTATACACTCTGTACCACTGCTGGGTTAAAAACAACCCAAGTTGGGTTAAAAAATGGACAAACCCTGTGATTGGGTGAAATGTTTGTGTAATGTACTGGGTGGTTTTATTTAACAACCCAACTATTAAAAATGATTTTATGTCTGGATTGTCTGACATTTATTAATAAGCAATTCATTAATTTAAATATTATTTGATAAACGTATTCATGAATGAACATATTCATAAATGTTCATTTCCAACAAATTTGGGCTTCATTTTAAGCTAACAATACAGTCATTTTTAAATAGTTGGGTTAATTAAAACTACCCAGCAGGTTGGGTAATCGCTCCAGAGAGCAGGAATTTGAGAGAAACAGAATAAAAGGAAGCAGGTGATAAAAGGACGCGTTAAAAAAGGGAGTATTTGTTGGGAATGAAAGCCGCATCCTTACCGACAAGGTCGACGTTCTGCTCACAGGAGAACCAGATGCCGGTGTGGAACTTCCTCAGAACAAACTTATCCTCCCCGGTCTCCCAGATGTACTGAACCAGTCGGCTGTCGTTGATGTTCGAGCTGTTGTATCGAATGCAGTGCGTCTGTTTCACGGTCGCCGGTCCGGTGCAGAAGGGCTTGACAACTTTCCGGTTGCCCTCGCACCAGTAGCTGGTGGTCAGAGCGCATATGGCGAGGATCAGCGCGAGGAAGTTCAAGGTGAGCGCGAGTGAGGCTCTCCGCCGCCGGTCCATGCCCATGATGTGAACACAAAATCCAGCCGCTTGTGAGTCCCGTCCGAACCTCAACCCTGGTTCGTCATGTGGAGTCCTCCGGTGCTGCGTGCTCGCGCTCGTCAGGCAGTTCTGCACACTGCGCCTCGGTCCTCCAGTGATGTCAGCCAGCTGCGAGCGTCAGATCATTCCCGTCAAATATGTAAATCAGCATCTCTTTCCTGAAGAGCCGAAACTGAATGTTTGCTGTTTCCTTGCGCGCGCAATGTCGGTAACAGGCCAGAATGAGCAAATAGGCAACGTTTGATATCAATAACCTGATATTGATGTTTTCAAGTAAACAAAAATATGTTCTGCGTCCGAAAACGCACACTGGACATTTGGTTTGAACTCAATTTCTCCACCAAGAGTGATATCTGCCGATACCGATACCGATAGTTCTGCCTTTTATATCTTCTTTTAAATCATTTCATTACAATTAATAATTAATCACATTTTAATTAAGAAATGCAAATCTCTCCATGTCATCAACATCAGTTATAAACATGACTCAAATGAATATTAACACTCATTATCTACATTCTGAGCATTAAATTAATATTTCTAAACTTTCTGAATGTTATTAATTCAAATAATTACTATTATTATTGAATATCAAGCTGGTTTCCTGGTATTTTCTTTACACAAAGCACAAATTCACTCCCATTTTTTGATTGACGGGATATATCGGTCCTGACTATCGGCTATTTTTAAACTGAAAACTTGCATTTATCGGCTGATATATAACGCTATATTGAAACTTTTATAAGTACATTAAAAAAATATATGAAAATGTTGAAGGAATGAATGTATGAAGGAAATTCGGACGTACGATATCCGCCATGTTGTCAGTAGCTGGTTTCCATCCAAACGTGAAGTGAATCTTCAAAGTTCGCGGAAAAACAAATGCGAATTAGGTGCGTTTCCGTCAAGTTGTTTGGCGGTGGTATTGGTAACCTAGTAACCAACAGTAAACAATACACTATCCGTGGAAACAGCCCATTAGTCACATGGGTTAAGTGTTCGCTGTGGCAGAATTTATTCGGCAAATGCGTTTCCATCTCTCGTTCTTCACATTAACTCTTTATCCCACAAGTCAAAGTCCACCTCAAGCTAGCGTAAAAATGCGCAAATTAAGGAATTTTTTCCTGATGTTTGGCGTTTGCATCACTCATTTTCGTTAAAATGCGCATATTGAAGTGTATTGTCATGTGACCTACCGCATCAGTTGCATCACTTCACTGCCATTCACAAATCTCACGGGATAGAAAGAGTACATCAAATGCACACTTCAGAATCTCACCAGCTCATTCAGGGATTTTTCACTTACTCCTTTATGAGCACTAAGAATTCGGACATACTACTCAACTCACTGTTTTTCACCTACTATATAGTATAGAAGTAGACATATTCAAACGCAGTGATGGTGTAATGATTGAATTATGGAATCGTTTCTCTGAACGTTCAAAATGTCAACGTTGTTTCTTTGTTATGTAAATGTTATGGGAACATTCTATTTGATCATTTAGCAAACATTATGAAAATGCACCTTTTGAATGTTCTCTGAAAGAAGTAACATTTAAAAATGTTAGACGAGCATCCAACTAAAACGTTCTGCGGACAATGTATAAATAATGTTTTTGTGCTAACGTTTTAAGAACATTATTAAAATCTAGATAACAAATGTTCTATTGACGTTACTGGAAGAGCGTTTCTTCATAACTGCCAGAACTGGGTTGCTATGTGATGGTGACGTCACAAACCCTAACATTTACATAAATCCCGCCCCCGAGAACAATCAACAATCTGGGCGGGGCCATGTTGTGCTGCTTTAGAGAAGAGGAAGAGTTGTTGTAGTCGAGTGTTGTTGATGTCGTCATTTTACGCCGGACTGCTTCACAAACGAGGGTCGATTCAAGGAAAAAAGAGTAACATGACGACACATGCTAGTGATGAGTTGATCAACTCCACAGCAACTACATCAATTTATCCACTAACCGTTCAGAAACGTCTAAAAGTTGTGACTTCTTCCTGAGTCTCTCCATCAGTTTGAACACTTTCCTCATTTTGTCTGCGTGAGATTCTCCAGCTTTGTTGTTGTTGAGCTGTTAAAGCTCCGCCCTCTTCTGGAGCAGCAGCTCATTTGCATTTAAAGGGACACGCACAAAAACGGTGTGTTTTTGCTCACACCCAAATAGAGGCAAATTTGACAAGCGATAATAAATGATCTGAGCTGAAACTTCACTGGAGACACCAGAGACTGATATTACATCTTGTAAAAGGGGTGTTACAGTTCTCCTTTAAACTATAAGAAATTAGGTGAATGCATGGAGTTATGTACAGTGGTCATAATTTCAACAAAATAAAGATTAGAATCAAATTAAATGGTAATTGTTTTGTTAGCTACCATACCTGATTTATTTTAAAGAGGGAATGTTGCCATTTTCCATAAACACTCTCTTATTCTCCATAAAAAAAATTGTGTTTTCTTGAATTCTTCCAGAGATACTTTTAAAAGTAATGCAATGCAATATTGTGTTACTCCCCCAAAATTGCGTTAGTTAAAAGTATTTAATTATTACAGATTTTCAGTTTGCATATCACTGTTTTCATTCATTTTGAGGAATACTGAATCTGTTTTTGTGCAAGCGAGATAAATGCATGTTCACATTTATTCATGGGAAAAAAAGTAACGGATTTGAGAAAGTAACATATTTTGTTGTAAACTTAGAAGTAATGCGTTACTTTACTAGAAGAAATGCAGTTGAGTAACGCGTCACTGATTATTCAGTTATGCACGGAGGACAGGGTCTTTAAGCAGTATCATAATTTCAAAAAGAATACAATGAAATTTGTTAGTAACATTCTAGCTACCTTTTGTGATTCATTTCAAAGCGCAAATGATGCTGTTTTCCAAACTCATGGCAGGTAAAGCTGTGAGTGTTTTATCACCTGTTACATGAAGGACGCTGTGCAAAACAAACTGCTTTATTCGCGACCTAATTTATTTCTGTGTTGGATATGAGGCCGGCTGATCAATACTAGTGACAGAGCGCTGAAGGATTGGAAACATGTCGACTGCAGGTCTCTGGAGAATGAAGTCGGCATCACACGTCCTCGACATGTTGACACCCAAGGGCAAAAAACTTGCAACGTGAGAGATGCATCATCACAGTTTATGTTCTCAGTGTCGATGCAGCACTGAAGGCTTGCGATTAATGTTCGTGTCCCACACTCAGTTCCTTCCTGGATTCACTATCAGGCGAGTAAGGCGATGGCTTGTGATTTGGTGTGGAATTGCTCGCCATACAGTGTTTGTTATTCGAAACATAATTGTGTTTCAGAATTGCCATTCAGGGTTATTATTGTGAACTAAAACTATAGAATATGAACATGAAAGTATTAATCTTTTGGTATAAAGTGTTCTTTAAATTTTAGAACCCTAGAGTTCCATATGGAACCTCACTGAACACTGTAAAAATACTGGGTTAAAAACAACCCAAGTTGGGTTGAAAATGGACAAACCCAATGATTGGGTGTTTTTGACCCAGCAGTTGGGTTAATTGTCTGCTGACATGCTGGGTAGTTTTGTTTAACCCAACTATTGTTTAAAAATGACTGTATGTCTGGCTAAAAATTAATCCAAAATATGTTGGATATTAAAAATTAGACACATAATTACTAGAGGCAACGATAATAATCAAAAGGGGAACATTTATTAATAAGAAATTTAATAACTATTGTATTGAATTCATTATTACTCATTAAACTTAATAAATGTTCATTTCCAACATATTTTGGGTTCATTTTAAACAAGCAATACAGTAACTTTTAAACAATAGTTGAGTTAAATAAAACAACCCAACATAGTGGGCAAACATCTAACCCAGTCGCTGGGTTAAATCAACCCAATCGCTGGGTTAAATCAACCCAATCGCTGGGTCAAAACAACTCAATCGCTGGGTTAAATCAACCCAATCGCTGGGTTAAATCAACCCAATCGCTGGGTTAAATCAACCCAATCGCTGGGTCAAAACAACTCAATCGCTGGGTTAAATCAACCCATCGCTGGGTTAAATCAACCCAATCGCTGGGTTAAATCAACCCAATCGCTGGGTTAAAACAACCCAATCGCTGGGCTAAAACAACCCAATTGGGTTTGTCCATTTTCAACCCAACTTGGGTTGTTTTTAACCCAGCATTTTTTAGAGCGAACCTTTGAGTATCTGAATGAGAGTGAAATAACTCTGCTGTCATCATTAGTTTGATTTATCTGTGGCCTAGAGAGCAAAAGGCTCAGGAAAGAGCGGCACAAACTCTATCAGCGAGAAGAGTGTTAGATTATGCTTTACCCGACCCTTGGGAAATCAGCACGGACACATCATGAGTAGACATGGAAAAAGATAGAAAGTTTTATTACAAATATATACCTATACATGTGATGTGAGAATCAATGTTTATTTTTTTTTTTTTTTACAGAAAACAGACTTGTGCGGGTGATAAAACGAGGATGACCATTAATGAGTGGCAAAGCTCTCTGTCAGTCACATCAAATGATTTAATGTGTCTTTGCGACGGTTATTTGCTTAATTAGCCTTTTTCACAAGAATCGGAAATCACGTGACGCGGGGTAAAATGAGTTCCGCTATGTGTCTATTAGATTATATATATCTGAGATATGAGATATTTTCTCAAAAATCACTTCATAAATTTTCAGTTTTGTCTGTTTTCCAAGTTGCTGTTGTATAATCTACAAAGAAATCATTTTCTGCTTGTTTGAGGCTCATACGGTCACTCAGACCGCTGAATTTACCGGCGGGTGGTTTTATTTCTCCAGCTGTCATACAGTATCGGCTACGCAGAGACTCATTCAACGATTCCCACCTACCACCATAACACCAACATTATTTATATAATTCATTCATTCCACTGCACTTCACGAAAAACACTTCCTGCACCCCAGTGTGAATCCTATCCATCCTATTACTAAACAATTCAAATAATTTCTTTTTAATTTTTTCAATTTAATTTGTAAAAGACTTCGATTCCCGAGCTGGTTCTTAGGCTTGACTGTATGTCGGGATTAAAATGAACCCAAAATAGGTTAGAAATTAAAAATCAGACACATAATTACCAGAGGCAACAATAATAATAATCAAAAGATGAACATTTATTAATAAGCAATTTAATAAATATTTATTGTTTATTTATTATTCATTCAAACTTATTAATAAATGTTCTTTTATTAAACATATTCATAAATACCAACATTTCCAACATACTTTGAGTTCATTTTAAGCAAGAAATACAGTCATTTTTAACAATAGTTGAGTTAAATAAAACTGCCCAGCAGGCTGGGCAAACATTTAACCCAACCGTTGGGTTGGGTATTTAATAATACAGTATGCAGTAGTATGTGTGTTTAGTACTGTAAAAATTATATGACCAACATATTTTTTTTTACTTCATTACTTCAACTCATCATCAGACAGACAATAGATACATAGATAGATACATACATAGATAGATAGATAGATAGATAGATAGATAGATAGATACATAGATAGATAGATAGATAGATACATAGATAGATAGATAGATAGATAGATAGATAGATAGATAGATAGATAGATAGATAGATAGATAGATACATAGATAGATACATAGATAGATAGATAGATAGATAGATAGATAGATAGATAGATAGATACATAGATAGATAGATAGATAGATAGATAGATAGATAGATAGATAGATAGATAGATACATAGATAGATAGATAGATACATAGATAGATAGATAGATAGATAGATAGATACATAGATAGATAGATAGATACATAGATAGATAGATAGATAGATAGATAGATAGATAGATAGATAGATAGATATAGATAGATAGATACATAGATAGATAGATACATACATAGATAGATAGATAGATAGATAGATAGATACATAGATAGATAGATACATAGATAGATAGATAGATAGATAGATAGATACATAGATAGATAGATAGATAGATAGATACATAGATAGATAGATAGATAGATAGATAGATAGATAGATAGATAGATAGATAGATACATAGATAGATAGATAGATAGATAGATACATAGATAGATAGATAGATAGATAGATAGATAGATAGATAGATAGAAAGATAGATAGATACATAGATAGATGAACAGATTTACAGTAATTTACACAGAATACATATTATGTCAATCGATCCCTTTAAGTAAAGTTGAATTAGGTGTAATTTTTTGCCAGCGTTTGTCTCCACAGTCTCCCAGGTTTGTTTGCTGTACGTGTGTTTTCACAGCAAGTAAACATCTCTGAGGAATGAGAACGCTGGATGACAGATTTCTGTGAGAGAACAGAACCTACTTTTCCATGAATCTTCAAAAAAATCCTTTAGGCCTTTTCTGAGTTCTTCTGGTAATGCAGAGTCAAACCGCATTTGCAGCAACTGTGTCTGTCTTTAATTGTCGGCCAGAGTTTGTTTTCAGAGACAGAGAGACTGAGAGACGAGGTGGAGGTCAGGAAGTCCACAGCGTCCTTCAGCTGATGAGATGATGCTGCTGCTTCATAATGCGCTAAAACGTCCTTCCGTTCACCTCAAGGTCACAACGAGAGCGGAGAGACTGGAAGTGTATCATAACAAAACAATAAGGATTCTCAGATGACTGGTCGGGAAGTGAATTTCCAACAGAAAATCCGTATTGTGTAATTGCATATCTGAGCTGAAGCTCTGAGTCCCCTAAAGGCACAAGTGCATTATTTACTCGTTAACTTTGACAATAACGGAGACACTGTGTGTGTCTCCTTCACAGCAAGCCATGGAGCTCATTATCATGTCCCGCTATCACAGAAGCTCATTACAATAAGTATATCATTTATCAATCTTAGGAATGGTGAGTTACAATTACAAGATGGCCTCGGAGAATGCGGCGAAACTGAATTTAAACTTGGATTTTATTCCATCGCAGATGCCAAATGGCTTAAGGTTACTAATCTGAATATGATTTATGAATCAAAGCAGAGAAGCACGAGTGTTTGTTTTTAAAGCAAAGTTTGAACGGATGAAGCTCGGCTCAAAGCTCACGCCGGGCCTCAGGTGGCTGAACAGACTTCCCAATCACTTCACGGATATTATCCTAGTGGGAATGAAAGGACTTTGCTATATCAAGGTACATTGAATTGCTGAATGTAATAAAAATCACAGGGACGCTCAGGAAATGCATGTGTGTGCGATACATCAGAACACCAGAGAGAGGATTTTAAATATTATGTACGTGTAAATAAATTACAAATTTAAATAAATGCTGTTCTTTTTTGTTGTTTTCAATGTTGATAATAATCATAAATGTTTCTTGATCATCAAATCATCATATCAGAATGATTTCTGAAGGATCATGTGACACTGAAGACTGGAGTAATGATGCTGAAAATTCAGCTTTGATCACTGGATATAAATTATATTTTGACATCTATTTAGATAGAAAACCACTATTTTTAATTTGAATAATATTTCACAATGTTTGGGTTGGGTTGTTTTAGTCCAGCGATTGGGTTGTTTTAGTCCAGCGATTGGGTTGTTGTAACCCAGGACTGGGTTGTTTTAAAGCAGAGATTGGGTTGTTTTAACCCAGAGATTGGGTTGTTTTAACCCAGGACTGGGTTGTTTTAACCCAGAGATTGGGTTGTTTTAATCCAGCGATTGTGTTGTTTTAACCCAGCGGTTGTGTTGTTTTAACTCAGCGATTGGGTTGTTTTAACCCAGCGAATGGGTTGTTTTAACTCAGTGATTGGGTTGTTTTAGTCCACCAATTGGGTTGATTTAACCCAGCAAATGGGTTGTTTTAATCCAGCGACTGGGTTGTTTTAACCCAGCGATTGGGTTGTTTTAGTCCACCAATTGGGTTGTTTTAACCCAGAGACTGGGTTGTTTTAATCCAGCGATTGGGTTGTTTTAATCCAGCGATTAGGTTGCTTTAACCCAGGGATTGGGTTGTTTTAGTCCAGCGATTGGGTTGTTTTAACCCAGGACTGGGTTGTTTTAACCCAGAGATTGGGTTGTTTTAACCCAGAGATTGTGTTGTTTTAACCCAGCGGTTGTGTTGTTTTAACTCAGCAAATGGGTTGTTTTAATCCAGCGATTGGGTTGTTTTAACCCAGCGATTGGGTTGTTTTAGTCCAGCGATTGGGTTCTTTTAATCCAGCGATTGGGTTGTTTTAATTCAGTGATTGGGTTGTTTTAACCCATCGATTGGGTTGTTTTAATCCAGCGAATGGGTTGTTTTAACTCAGCGATTGGGTTGTTTTAGTGCAGCGATTGGGCTAAACCCAGAGATTGGGTTGTTTTAATCCAGCGATTGGGTTGTTTTAACTCTGCGATTGGGTTATTTTAATCCAGCGGTTGGGTTAAATGTTTGCTCAACCTGCTGGGTAGTTTTATGTAACTCAACTATTGTTTAAAAATTACTGTATTTCTTGCTGAAAATAAATAATATAATAGGTTGGAAATCAACATTTATTAATATGTTTAATAAATGAACATTTATAATAATTAAACTATAAACATTTATTAAATTACTTATTAATAAATGTTCACCTTTTGATTATTATTGTTGCCTAACTTAATTTTTAATTTCCAACATATTTTGGTTTCATTTTACGTCAGCCATATAGTCATTTTAAACAATAGTTGGGTTAAATAAAACTGCCCAGCACGCTGGGTCAAACATTTAACCCAACCAGTGTGTTTGTCCATTATCACCCTGGGTTTTAGAGTGCAGCATGTGTCTTAGGCTTCTTCAGAGTCGTCTCAGCTCAATCGTGTCAGGAACTCATTTTCAAAAGAGACCTTTGCTACAGAAGCAGTAAGTCAGACTGACATATCTGGGCTGAAGTTTGATTTGGTAAATCGCCACCGTTGTTTGACAGTTCATTCAAGCTGCTTGTGAGGAATAATCAGTCCCGTGAAGATCATTGAGCAAACTGGCGTTAACATCGATCCATGCACTCACGTTTCATCAACAGCTATCAACTTGTTCATGCATTAATTAATGTACAACACTGTGAAAACATGATTCCCAAAATATGCAAATCAGATGCTGTAAATATTTTTGATCAACCTCTTTATGAAATGAGATATAAACTTATTTGTGTTTGTCTTTCTGTCCTTGCATTGACCGAATGTTTAAACACACAATGAAATCAGTGATGACATGAATAAGAGGGTTAAAAACCTCACTATTAGTCCCTGGCAAACACACACTCCATGTAAGTCATCCTGGATGAAGGACTGGACAGAGCAGATAAATAATGCATGTGATCAGTGACAGTCGGACGGATGGAGAGCGCCGGAGACACCTGAAGACTGATCAGAGGAGAGCAGACAAAAAACTTGAAACATGATCTCAAATTCAAAGCTGGAATGAGCAGCTGATTATTTTAGATGTTAATATATTTCATATTATAATGCTTCTGGGATAATGAATGTATTTTATTTGGGAAGATGATTTGAAACTGGATAGTTTGAATTGGAAACATTTTGAGGCCACATCTCTGTGTTACTGAATAACATTTGGATGTGAAAGAGTTAATGAAAGAAGTTTCTTCTGCTCATTTATTCGATCAAAAATACAGAAAACTTATGAAATATTATTACAATTTCAAATAGTTATTTTCTTTTTTTTATTTTATTTAGTTATTTATTTATATCCAGTGATCAAAGCTGAATTTTCAGCATCATTACTGAAATCATTCTGATATGATGATTTGATGCTCAAGAAACATTTATGATTATTATCAGTGTTGAAATTCATATTTTTGTGGAAACTGTGATACATTTTATTGGATTCTTTCATAAATAAAAAGTTCAAAAATAGAAATAGAATCTTTTGTAACATTGTAAATGTCTTTACTGACACTTTTGATCAATTTAATGTGTCCTTGTTGAATAAAAGTATTGAAAAAAACCTTACAGACCCCAAACGTTTCAACAATGGTATATATTTTTTGTTAATCCTCTCAAGACAGGTTGGAACTGAAACGAGATATAAAGTCAGAATTGTGAGTTATAAAGTCAAAATTATGAGATGTAAAGTCAGAATTGTGAGATATAAAGTCAGAATTATGAGATATAAAGTCAGAATTGCGAGATATAAAGTCAGAATTGTGAATTATAAAGTCAGAATTGTGAGATATAAAGTCAGAATTGTGAGTTATAAAGTCAGAATTGTGAGATATAAAGTCAGAATTGTGAGATATAAAGTCAGAATTGTGAGATATAAAGTCAGAATTGTGAGATATAAAGTCAGAATTGCGAGATATAAAGTCAGAATTGCGAGATATAAAGTCAGAATTGTGAGATATAAAGTCAGAATTGTGAGATATAAAGTCAGAATTGCGAGATATAAAGTCAGAATTGTGAGTTATAAAGTCAGAATTGTGAGATATAAAGTCAGAATTGCGAGATATAAAGTCAGAATTGCGAGATATAAAGTCAGAATTGCGAGATATAAAGTCAGAATTGTGAGTTATAAAGTCAGAATTGCGAGTTATAAAGTCAGAATTGTGAGATATAAAGTCAGAATTGTGAGATATAAAGTCAGAATTGTGAGATATAAAGTCAGAATTGTGAGTTATAAAGTCAGAATTGCGAGATATAAAGTCAGAATTGTGAGATATAAAGTCAGAATTGTGAGATATAAAGTCAGAATTGCGAGATATAAAGTCAGAATTGTGAGTTATAAAGTCAGAATTGTGAGATATAAAGTCAGAATTGTGAGATATAAAGTCAGAATTGTGAGATATAAAGTCAGAATTGCGAGATATAAAGTCAGAATTGTGAGTTATAAAGTCAGAATTGTGAGATATAAAGTCAGAATTGCGAGATATAAAGTCAGAATTGTGAGATATAAAGTCAGAATTGCGAGATATAAAGTCAGAATTGTGAGATATAAAGTCAGAATTGTGAGATATAAAGTCAGAATTGCGAGATATAAAGTCAGAATTGTGAGTTATAAAGTCAGAATTGCGAGATATAAAGTCAGAATTGTGAGATATAAAGTCAGAATTGTGAGATATAAAGTCCGAATTGTGAGATATAAAGTCAGAATTGTGAGATATAAAGTCAGAATTGCGAGATATAAAGTCAGAATTGTGAGTTATAAAGTCAGAATTGTGAGATATAAAGTCAGAATTGTGAGATATAAAGTCAGAATTGTGAGTTATAAAGTCAGAATTGTGAGATATAAAGTCAGAATTGTGAGATATAAAGTCAGAATTGTGAGATATAAAGTCAGAATTGCGAGATATAAAGTCAGAATTTTGAGTTATAAAGTCAGAATTGTGAGTTATAAAGTCAGAATTGCGAGTTATAAAGTCAGAATTGTGAGATATAAAGTCAGAATTGTGAGATATAAAGTCAGAATTGTGAGATATAAAGTCAGAATTGCGAGATATAAAGTCAGAATTGTGAGATATAAAGTCAGAATTGTGAGATATAAAGTCAGAATTGTGAGATATAAAGTCAGAATTGGAGTTATAAAGTCAGAATTGCGAGTTATAAAGTCAGAATTGTGAGATATAAAGTCAGAATTGTGAGATATAAAGTCAGAATTGTGAGTTATAAAGTCAGAATTGTGAGATATAAAGTCAGAATTGTGAGATATAAAGTCAGAATTGCGAGATATAAAGTCAGATTTGTGTGATATAAAGTAGGAATTGCAAGAAAAAAGTGAGAATTGCGAGATATAAAGTCAGAATTGTGAGATATAAAGTCAGAATTGCGAGTTATAAAGTCAGAATTATGAGATATAAAGTCAGAATTGCGAGTTATAAAGTCAGAATTGTGAGATATAAAGTCAGAATTGTGAGATATAAAGTCAGAATTGTGAGTTATAAAGTCAGAATTGTGAGATATAAAGTCAGAATTGTGAGATATAAAGTCAGAATTGCGAGATATAAAGTCAGATTTGTGTGATATAAAGTAGGAATTGCAAGAAAAAAGTGAGAATTGCGAGATATAAAGTCAGAATTGTGAGATATAAAGTCAGAATTGCGAGTTATAAAGTCAGAATTATGAGATATAAAGTCAGAATTGCGAGATATAAAGTCAGATTTGTGAGATATAAAGTCAGAATTGCGAGATATAAAGTCAGAATTGTGAGTTATAAAGTCAGAATTGTGAGATATAAAGTCAGAATTGTGAGATATAAAGTCAGAATTGTGAGATATAAAGTCAGAATTGCGAGATATAAAGTCAGAATTGTGAGATATAAAGTCAGAATTGTGAGATATAAAGTCAGAATTGCGAGATATAAAGTCAGAATTGTGAGTTATAAAGTCAGAATTGCGAGATATAAAGTCAGAATTGTGAGATATAAAGTCAGAATTGCGAGATATAAAGTCAGATTTATGTGATATAAAGTAGGAATTGCAAGAAAAAAGTGAGAATTGCGAGATATAAAGTCAGAATTGTGAGATATAAAGTCAGAATTGCGAGTTATAAAGTCAGAATTATGAGATATAAAGTCAGAATTGCGAGATATAAAGTCAGATTTGTGAGATATAAAGTCAGAATTGCGAGTTATAAAGTCAGAATTGTGAGATATAAAGTCAGAATTGTGAGATATAAAGTCAGAATTGTGAGTTATAAAGTCAGAATTGTGAGATATAAAGTCAGAATTGTGAGATATAAAGTCAGAATTGCGAGATATAAAGTCAGATTTGTGTGATATAAAGTAGGAATTGCAAAAAAAAGTGAGAATTGCGAGATATAAAGTCAGAATTGTGAGATATAAAGTCAGAATTGCGAGTTATAAAGTCAGAATTATGAGATATAAAGTCAGAATTGCGAGATATAAAGTCAGATTTGTGAGATATAAAGTCAGAATTGCGAGTTATAAAGTCAGAATTGTGTGATATAAAGTCAGAATTGCGAGAAAAAAGTGAAAATTGCGAGATATAAAGGCGCAATTATCTTTTTTTTAAATTTTTATTCAGTGGAGGAAACAAGCTTCCATGAAATCCCACCGCGACCTCAGATGAATATACAGTATGTGCACAACTGACCGGTGTGTGTAATGTACATAAAACTTCCCTTCATTTCCTGGGTTCAATTCACACTTTAAATTGGCTGCTGCCAAAGCCGCTCATCTGAAACTTGTGACAAAAGGGATTTTATGTGGGTCAAGATCAAGAGCCAGTGCTCGAGGGTTTCGATGGGGAAAAGATAAGGCAGAAACAAAGAGACGTCGCACACATTGATCTCACAGGAACCACTGAGTCATGATATATTAAAACCATGAGTCAAATCAGTCAAACCCGCTTCAACAAGTGGCAGGAAGTAGACTGAACCCTCACCTCGGGCACGAGCGCTTGCAGCGGCCTGGTGAAACCTGCTTCATCACACTCGGCTATCCGCACCGCATCACTGGACGGAATGGATTCCAGAGGCTGCTGGAGAACCACTGATTGCCTGAGACTTTTAATTTGCCGCTTTCCAACCTCCAGCCGTGCCACAGGGATTCAGTGCGTCAAAACTCCATACCACACCTCAGCACGATCGTGCATTTAATTATGATTCATAATCCATAGCAGTAATTACTACTAAACTCTGTTTTGCTGGAATTCTGCGAGTTGTACATCAAAGACCAGTCATTTAATGAGTTTAGTTCCAGACATCATTAAGTATTACCTGAAGTCGAAAGCCATGACCCAGATATTGAGTCATGGAACACGACAAAATACATCATAGACGCTTCATAGACGCTCCATCTCAACTTCATCTGTGCCGGAAGAAAGCGATTCTTCAGCTCCAAAACTTCTGAGCCAAAATTGCTGTTGGTGAACTCATTATTTCTGTGTCAAGGACTAACTTGAGGGCTTTGTATTTTCTTCTGGAACTCGGGTTTGAGAAAGAATCTTGGGAAGTCATCAAATTCATATCAGGTTTACATAAATTGCACTCTTGGTTTTTTTTTCCTACCCAAGTCCTGGGTTGAGCCTTTTGGGTCATTGGGTTATTTTTCCTAGTGTTTGTGTAGTTTTTGTGTTACCCAGATCCTGGGTCAGACGTAACAACCCAGCGTTTGGGTAGTTTTTGTGTTGCCCAGATCCTGGGTCAGATGTAACAACCCAGCGTTTGGGTAGTTTTTGTGTTACCCAGATCCTGGGTCAGACGTAACAACCCAGCGTTTGGGTAGATTTTGTGTTGCCCAGATCCTGGGTCAGACGTAACAACCCAGCGTTTGGGTAGATTTTGTGTTGCCCAGATCCTGGGTCAGACGTAACAACCCAGCGTTTGGGTAATTTTTGTGTTACCCAGATCCTGGGTCAGACGTAACAACCCAGCGTTTGGGTAGATTTTGTGTTGCCCAGATCCTGGGTCAGATGTAACAACCCAGCGTTTGGGTAGTTTTTGTGTTGCCCAGATCCTGGGTCAGACGTAACAACCCAGTGTTTGGGTAGTTTTTGTTTTACCCAGATCCCGGGTCAGACGTAACAACCCAGCATTTGGGTAGTTTTCGTTGTACCCAGATCCTGGGTCAGACGTAACAACCCAGTGTTTGGGTAGTTTTTGTTTTACCCAGATCCCGGGTCAGACGTAACAACCCAGCGTTTGGGTAGTTTTTGTTTTACCCAGATCCTGGGTCAGACGTAACAACCCAGCGTTTGGGTAGTTTTTGTGTTGCCCAGATCCTGGGTCAGACGTAACAACCCAGTGTTTGGGTAGTTTTTGTTTTACCCAGATCCCGGGTCAGACGTAACAACCCAGCGTTTGGGTAGTTTTTGTTTTACCCAGATCCTGGGTCAGACGTAACAACCCAGCGTTTGGGTAGTTTTTGTGTTGCCCAGATCCTGGGTCAGACGTAACAACCCAGTGTTTGGGTAGTTTTTGTTTTACCCAGATCCTGGGTCAGACGTAACAACCCAGCGTTTGGGTAGTTTTTGTGTTGCCCAGATCCTGGGTCAGACGTAACAACCCAGCGTTTGGGTAGTTTTTGTGTTACCTAGATCCCGGGTCAGACGTAACAACCCAGCGTTTGGGTAGTTTTCGTTGTACCCAGATCCTGGGTCAGACGTAACAACCCAGTGTTTGGGTAGTTTTTGTTTTACCCAGATCCTGGGTCAGACGTAACAACCCAGTGTTTGGGTAGTTTTTGTTTTACCCAGATCCTGGGTCAGACGTAACAACCCAGCGTTTGGGTAGTTTTTGTGTTACCCAGATCCCGGGTCAGACGTAACAACCCAGTGTTTGGGTAGTTTTTGTTTTACCCAGATCCTGGGTCAGACGTAACAACCCAGTGTTTGGGTAGGTTTTTGTGTTTGAAATATAAAATGAATGCCTATAAATTGCATAACAAAGCAAACTGGAAACAGATATTGGAAGCAAAAAACATTCCTAATATAATATAAGCTAAGCTAGCAGGCTAATGGAGTAGATCTATGCTATGCTAGTACATAAGCTAGCTAAACACAGTAAGATTGAGAAATGCTTGATTTCACAATCTATAGCTTCAGTTATATACTAGTAAACCATGTCATTTAAAAGACACTAATGGTCATTGTAACACATTTTAAAGATATAAATCATAACGTAAATCATAATATTAACCAGGCACTAAAAATACTACCCATTAAAAGTCCGACCAATGGGATCACTCCGGTTCCTAAAGGAGACCTCATTCCTGGAGGAACTCCAGGTTAAAAAGTACCCTCATTTATACAACTATAGCATGAAAGAAAACAACTGATGATAACTCTTTCTGCGTCGAACTCCTGTGTGCGAGTGCGAGTCAACTGAAGTAAACTTTGAGCTTGAGGGTGTGTTTTAGCAATATTTGCATGTGCAATTATGCACAGTTCATAGTAATTACTACATTAACAAGGACAGTGTTACCAAATTAACAAAAGCATGCTGTGTTGTGTTAGTGTATTCAATCCAAAAGTGAAAGATTAACCCTGCATGTAAAGGGATATGTTCACGTTCTCTCATTGAGTGCTTGTACAGGAACAGAAATCAGCGAGGCAAACTTTAAGCCCTTTACTGTGGATCTGAGCCTCAAACAAAGCCAGCTCATAAGCAGCAAGGCAGGCGACACAGCTTGTGTTTATCCATGCCAAATATCCACACAATCAGCCATGACGAATTAGTCAACACATCCCTGAAAAGTGTGACAATGGGGCGAAAATCTGGGAGATATGAGTCAGAGGAAAAATATTACCCTCCACAAAATGTTACGGTATCTGATCTTAAAAATGAAGGATGTTTTGTGTACATACACAGTTGGCATATTAATTTAGTTACACTTCGCACTCACAGATTGTTTATTATACTCATGTTGTGCCTGTTTTGGTGTATTAAATTTCTTGGCTCCTCTTCTTTTGCTTTTTCCTTTGTTTTCTGTAACTGGTGCTTTATCTAAGCGTACAGCTGAGCTCTATGAAATTAAAACCAGACCAATAGCTCAAAACGCATCTGCTGTTTTTACAATGCCTATTGTGCACTTAAACTTAACTTCATTTACAACAACTTATTACGTAAGACAATAATGATATAGCACCAGAGGAAGAATGATTAATAAGTATTCATATCCCTTTTATTATACTCTTACATAAAAGACTGCGAGAATATATTGATGCTATGAGAAGAAATCTATCTCTGAAACACCAATATGTATTACTGTCAGCATCTAAGTAATGAAAGTTACTGGCTTTGCATAGCAAAATGATCTCAGGATTCAATTAATGTAGAAGTATCAAAACTGTCATATAGAGAGGGATTTCCAGGACAGGGTTATCAAAATATGCATGCTATTAAATATGAAGCTGTGAGTTCTCTGAATCCAGTTTGCAAGGATTATGCCGGACAGTTTTTTTTTTTTTCCTGTAATGCTGTAATTCCCTGTTAGGCACAAAATCCCCTAACTGTTGAATGCATTTGGGATTGATTCCACTTCACAATAGTGTAATGGCTTTCTTTTAATATATGGCTGTCACATATATTTAGTCATTTGTTAGTTTAGTTTTAGCTTCATAGAGCTTTTGTTTATCATCAGTCACCCGTTTCCTTTGTTTAAGCTATTATTGCGATATGACACGCTGTAGGATGGACATTATACAGTGTAATTGACCCTTCGCAAAGGCCCGCCCCCTTTAGTTACTGTTGCTATGTCCGACAAGCCAAAATACATCGAGGAGCAAAGAGGACGCTGACAACGCGTCGACAGACGAGATGGAGCAGGTTACTTTTGATATGAAACAGTTTCATATTTCAAATATTGTAATTTTTTGAAAGAAGTTTAATCAATAAATGGCGTCTAGTGTGTGTTTAATGTGTGGTGACAGATCACTGTAGCTCCTCGTGAACCGATCATCTCTTCATACTAGTTCATTTATAGCATCAAATAAACATGAATGAACATCAGAAGGAATGTTGTTTCAAGCGCGGAAAGACGTGATTCAAGTTCACCAACGTTAATCTACTAACTCCCCTGACTGCTTTGTCAAACAAAATGGTGGATTCAGGGTTATGATTGGTCAGATCATCTGTCAATCAAACTGTTTGCAAAGGGTCAGTTGGTACATTCAGCCTGGTACGGACGTCACGGTTCAGTTCATGCAGTTAGATGATGTATCGAGTCAGTCACACACGATCCACACTCCAATCCGTGTGGTAATGCGACGCTGTTTGCTAACAGTCACAACAGGAAAAAGTACAGAAGAACAAGAATAGACGCTCTAAACTACAATTCATCGACTGGCCACTAGAGACAGTCAATGCCCAACTTTACAGCTGAAAAACAGATGTTTACAGCCTGGTACAAATAGTGGTTTTGGTCTATATAGCTAATTTTGCCCTGTATGACAACTGTGAGAGGGGTGAATTTTTTTATAACTCATCTATTTAAATTATATTAAGCTTTAAAGTTCTGCATAATTAAGGGCGTGGCCACTTGAGTGACAGGTGGATTGCTGCTGCTGTCACTCTAGCCATTTTTCGGCATTCTCAGCTCCACCCACATCCCGCCTCTTTGCCCATTTTTGGTTATGTGGGAGTGACGTGCTGCCAAAAAGGCGAAGTGTTGCTCCGCCCACTTTGAGCTTCAAAAATGCTCTTTAGAAACCTACATTCATCGTTTTGTACAGTCTATACTCTCAACCTGTGTTTCAACCGCAGAAAGACATCAATAAAACAGCTTGATAATATCTCGATTAGCATTACAGTTACCTCAGGCCAGTCATTCAGTGTCCACAGCATGCTAGTTCACTAGAGAAATGAACTCATTTCACTAAATATATGCAATATATTAGTTTATATATTCACTTTACTGTTAGTAATGTATTAATTATTGTTAAACAAATTTGAAAATGAAAAAAAGTTATGACAGTAACTGTGTAAATTATTACATTTCAAACATGAATTGGAGTAATAATAGTTTAAATGTTAATGCAGAACCTGCCTTATGTGTAATTTGCATGTTTAATTTGAGCGTTCATTATTATATCTAAAAATAAATAGCAATTAAATTCAATAGTTTGGGCTCTGTTGTTAATTGTAACCTTTAATATTAGAGGAATGTGCAAGAAAGGACTCCCATATAGTTTTCAGCATTAGCAGAGATAGATAGATAGATAGATTGATGGATTGATGGATTGATGGATTGATAGACCGATCGACCGATCAATCGATAGATAGATAGATTGATAGACCGATAGACCGATCGACAGAGACAGATATACAGATCGATAGATAGATAGATAGATAGATAGATAGATAGATCAGGTAAGCGCTCACCCTCCCAGATAAGCATGTTCAGATGACCTCTGACCCCAGCCGTGTGGCTCAGCACTCAGGAGATGGAGTGGGATGTCAGGGAGAGCGAGGGTCTGGAACAATTGGACGTGACAGCTCATTCATCATCCCACAGAGATCCGTTCCGATGACTAGCTCGCGTTCACCTTCCTCTAGTATGTTTAGAGTGGTTAATTAAAAATGCAAAGTAGTAAACAACTTGAACAATTTCATACGCATTTATCCCATTTCCAATTAGTTTTTTGAAGTTGGGCGAATTAATATATTCATTTCAGAATACCATTTATTATTATTAGGAAATCTCTGTTGATTTGCTAGTAGATACAGAAGTTAGTGTTTCATTACACACATCAAAGACAGCAGAAACTCCCGCAGTCGGATCACCTCTGGCAGCGCTGACCGTCCTTCTGCACAGGGCAGTATAATATTAATAAATCATCTTGGTCTCCTAAAAGAAATGTCCTCTCTAGCACTCGCTCCATCTGGTCCATAAACCTTCATGAACACCAGCGCAAATCTAAACTCTACTTCTTTCCAAGTAATTTACAGTAGTTCAGCACAACATCCAGCTCTTGAGTGACATGCACAGATGATCCTACTCCCTTCAGCAATAAATATCGCCAGCTAGACTGTGGAAATGAAGCCTTGTTTTCACAAGTTACTCCTGGATCTGATCCAGCCTTCTTGCAGTGTAAACTCTAGTGGAATCTGAAGGCAGCCAGTGGTGATAAAACACAGCAGTAAAGCTTCACATCTGCTCTGGATTGTTACAGTTTCACTCACTGGCCACAGGAAAATTTGTAGGTCCACCTGACATTGATTATGAACGATTATTCTCTGTCATCTCCATCAGAAAGTTTCAGTAAGTTCACCAGAATATGTCGTTATGTCATCTTTTCCCCTGGACTCCATGTTTCCAAAATGTTAGATATATAGAGCTAAATATCAGGCATAACATTACACCCAACTACCTAATATTGTGCTGTTCCTCCTTTCCTGCCGAAACAGCTAGTTGAGGCATGGACTCCACGAGTGTGCTGTGAGATCGGCTCCAAGATGTTCGCAGCAGATTCGAGGTGGAGCCTCCATGGATCCCACTTGTTTGTTCAGCACATCCCACAGATGCTCGATTGGATTGAGATCTGGGGAACTCGTTGCTCTTTAAACCATTCCTGAACCACTTTTGATTTGTGTCAGGAGCATTATCCTGCTGAAAGAGCCACAGCCACCAGGGAATACCATTCCCATGAAAGAGTGTCCCTGGTGTGCGACATTGCTTAGGTAGGTGGTTCGTGTTACAGTAACATCCACATAGACAGCAGGACCCAAGGTGTCCCAGCAGAACATTGCCCAAAGCATCACACTCGCCTTCTTCCCATAGTGCATCCCGGTGCCATGTGTTCCCCAGGTAAGCGTTGCACATGCACCCGGCCATCCAAGTGATTCATCAGACCAGGACACCTTCTTCCATTGCTCCGTGGTCCAGTTCTGATGCTCACGTCCCACTGTTGGCTCTTTCGGCGGTGGACATTTCGGTCATCGTGGACACCCTGACTGGTCTCGTCTGCAGCTCCATACACAACAAACTGATGCTCTGTGTGTTCTGACACCTTTCTATCAGAACCAGCATGAACTTCTTAAGCAGTTTGAGCTCCAGGAGCTCATCTGTTGAGGCAATGAGCCTCGGCCGCCCGTGACCTTGTCGCCGGGTCACCACCGTTCCTTCCTTGGAGCACTTTTGACAGATACTGACCACTGCAGACCGGGAACACCCCACAAGAGCTGCAGTTTTGGAGATGCTCTGATCCAGTCGTCTAGTCTCACAATTTAGCCCTTTCATAACTTTGAGAGAACGTTCTGAGAATATTCCCTGCTTGCTGGGCTGTTTACCTCAAATTAATAAAATTAAAAATTGTGAGAACGTTTAAACTAATAAATAAATTCCCAATGAGATTTTAAAAAGTCACAATTACAAGAAACAAAGTCACAACTGTGAGATTCACAGTCGTATTGTTACATTAAGAGATATACAGGCACAGTTGGGGGATATAAAGTTGGAAATATTGTGGTTATTTATTTATTTATTTATTTATTCATTTAATTGAAGCAGAAACAGGCTTCCATATATTTTTCCCTTTGATTTATGACTTTAAAACACATACCTCAGAAGATTCTGACTGGGGTGAAGCAACGCTCACACTAAAAGACATGTTAGACAGCACATTTACTGCTTTTACATTTGTGGCTGTAACACAAACTGAGGATCAAAGACACTGTTTATTACTGTGATACAACACACCACATCATGAGATCTGACAGAGCAGAGATGTAAGTATTATAAAATTATTCATGAGATCATACAATGCATTATATGGTGCATTACAAGACATAATTAATGCATTAAAATACTTTCAAAGCAAGAGAAATAGAATATATATATATATATATATATATATATATATATATATATATATATATATATATATATATATAAAGCATTATACTCTAAAAATGCTGGGTTAAAAACAAACTTAGGTTGAAAATGGACAAATCTCGTGATTGGGTTGTTTTAACCCAGTAGTTGGTCATCTGATCAGATTATATGTCTGGCTTAAAAATGAACCAAAAAATATTTCATATTTCCAAAAAATATGTTGGAAATTAAAAATCAGACTCATAATTACTAGAAGCAACAATAATAATCAAAAGGCGAACATTTATTAATAAGCAATTTAATAAATATTTATTGTTTAATTATTTTTAAATGTTCATCTCCAACATACTTTTTAAACAATAGTTGAATTAAATAAATCTGCCCAGCAGGTTGGGCAAACATTTTACCCAACTGCAGGGATAAAACAACCCAACCGTTGGTTTAAAACAACTCAATCGTTGGGTTAAAACAATTAAATCACTGGGTTAAACAGCCCAATCACTGGATTAAAACAACTCAATCGCTGGGTTAAACAACCCAATCACTGGGTTAAACAACTCAATCACTGGGTTAAACAACCCAATCGCTGGGTTAAACAACTCAATCACTGGGTTAAACAACCCAATCGCTGGGTTAAACAACTCAATCACTGGGTTAAACAACACAAACGCTGGGTTAAACAACCCAATCTCTGGGTTAAACAACCCAATCTCTGGGTTAAACAACTCAATCGCTGGGTTAAACAGCCCAATCGCTGGGTTAAACAACCCAATCACTGGGTTAAACAACTCAATCACTGGGTTAAACAACCCAATCGCTGGGTTAAACAACTCAATCACTGGGTTAAACAACCCAATCGCTGGGTTAAACAACTCAATCACTGGGTTAAACAACACAAACGCTGGGTTAAACATCCCAATCGCTGGGTTAAACAACTGAATCACTGGGTTAAACAGCCCAATCGCTGGGTTAAACAACTCAATCACTGGGTTAAACATCCCAATTGCTGGGTTAAACAACTCAATCACTGGGTTAAACAACGCAATCACTGGGTTAAACAACCCAATCGCTGGGTTAAAAAACGCAATCACTGGGTTAAAAAGCCCAATCACTGGGTTAAACAACTCATGGGTTAAACAACCCAATCGCTGATTTAAACAACTCAATCACTGGGTTAAACAACCCAATCGCTGGGTTAAACAATTCAATCACTGTGTTAAACAACTCAATCACTGGGTTAAACAACCCAATCGCTGGGTTAAACAACTCAATCACTGGGTTAAACAACCCAATCGCTGGGTTAAACAACTCAATCACTGGGTTAAACAACCCAATCGCTGGGTTAAACAACTCAATCACTGGGTTAAACAACACAAACGCTGGGTTAAACAACCCAATCTCTGGGTTAAACAACTCAATCACTGGGTTAAACAACCCAATCGTTGGGTTAAACAATTCAATCACTGGGTTAAACAACTCAATCACTGGGTTAAACAATTCAATCACTGGGTTAAACAACTCAATCACTGGGTTAAACAACCCAATCGCTGGGTTAAAACAACTCAATCGCTGGGTTAAACAACTCAATCACTGGGTTAAACAACACAAACGCTGGGTTAAACAACCCAATCTCTGGGTTAAACAACTCAATCACTGGGTTAAACAACCCAATCGTTGGGTTAAACAATTCAATCACTGGGTTAAACAACTCAATCACTGGGTTAAACAATTCAATCACTGGGTTAAACAACTCAATCACTGGGTTAAACAACCCAATCGCTGGGTTAAAACAACTCAATCGCTGGGTTAAACAACTCAATCACTGGGTTAAAACAGCTCAATCGCTGGGTTAAACAACTCAATCACTGGGTTAAAACAGCTCAATCGCTGGGTTAAACAACTCAATCACTGGGTTAAACAACTCAATCACTGGGTTAAACAACTCAATCGCTGGGTTAAAACAACCCAATCGCTGGGTTAAACAACTCAATCACTGGGTTAAAACAATTCAATCACTGGGTTAAACAACTCAATCACTGGGTTAAAACAACCCAATCGCTGAAAATTGATCACAGGAATAAATTACACTTTACTATATATTCACATAGAAAACAGATGTTATAAATTCCAATAATATTTTGCAATTCTTGCAGTATTTTGTTATTAAATGAATGCAGCCTTTTGTGAATAGAAGACATTTCTTTCAAAAACATTAGAAAAGAAATCACAAACGTATACATTTATATAAATATACACACTGTATATAGTGTGTACACGGTACAAAACGTCAGAAGGCCCTGCTATCTCATACATGACATTCTTCTGAATGACTCACTGCTAAAGTCCTTTGACTCGTTCAGAATAAACAGATTGTGTGAGTGAAACGTGCATGTGCTCCGTTCTGAGCTCTGATTGGCTGCTCCGCTCGTTACCGTGTGTTTTAATGTGTCTACATCGCCGTGACTCTTTTCTATAGACTCGATCCTGTTAGAGCTCCAGCATCAGCACCATTAAAACAAGATCCTGACGTTCCAGCAATTATCAGCAGCTCTGCGCTAATGGTGGACTGAACCAGACACCGACACTATCAGAGCAAATGAGCTTAATGGCACAAAACAAGCTTTCAGATATCTGTTGTGTCTGCCTCATAAATTGGCTCAGTTGATGTGTTGTTTTGCAGATGTTCTGTATTTGTTTATCCTTATTAATTATTGCTGCTGTTTCATATTTTTTGTGGTACATTTTATTTTTCAGGACTCTTTGATGAATAGAAAGGTCAAATACTCAGCATTTATTTGAAGTAGAATATTTTGTAAGATTATAAATGTCACTTTTGATCAGTTTAAAGTATTAATTTCTTTAAAATTATCAATGTTTTCAAAATTGATAATAATCATAAATGTTTCTTGATCATCAAATCCTCATATCAGAATGATTTGTGAAGGATCATGTGACACTGAAGACTGGAGTAATGATACTGAAAATTCAGCTTTGATCACTGGATATAAATTACACTTTACTTTGTTCTAGATTTTTTACATTACAATAATATTTCACATTTTTTACTGTATTTTTTGATGAAATAAATGCAGTTTTTTTAAACTTTCCAAACTATATAGTGCATGTCTCTATAAAAAAGATGCCAGGAGAACATAACTAAGGCGTACTGTCGATGTGATTAATTACTTTTCATCATGATAGATCCTGCTGTATATCCAAGCATTCATTAGCAGCTATCTCAAGTTGTGACCAATTTCTGTTTAAAATTAATTATTAAAATCACATAAATATTATATAAATCTGTAAAACATCTAATGAAGCATTAGCAATGTACATGTTGCTTGCAAAACGTTTCATCAGAATACACTGTTTGAATGTTCATCACCGATGTCTGGAGTTCATTTTTCACCAGAGTGACCTCCTTTATTACTGCGGCCTTGATTCAGCATCGATCAGCGGCGCATACTAAGTGCTGACACACATGCAGCAGGTCACGCTGATCTCTGAGAGAGAGATTAAAGGTCTCTGACAGAACGCTAATGGGATGATCCAGTCCGGTTAGTCGGTGATCCAAACTCACCTGACTGTGGGAATGCAACTGAGAGCCTGCTGATTTCCCACTGGATTTTTCTAGCAAAGATGATGAGTTGTGTTGCCTTGTTTTCATTACAGGTCACTAAAGGTGTTGTTTGGCCTGTAAATGGGAATTTAAATCATTTCACAAGATGTAATCAGTCTCTGGTGTCTCCAGAATGTGTCTGTGAAGTTTCAGCTCAAAATCCCCCACAGATCATTTTTTATAGCTTGTTAAATTTGGGTAAGCAAAAACACGCTGTTTTTGTGTGTGTCCCTTTAAATGTAAATGAGCTGCTGCTCCAGAAGAGGGCGGAGCTTTAACAGCTCAACAACAACAAAGCTGGAGAATCTCACGCAGCTTTTTTTAGGGGTGGTAAAGATCCCCTTTCTTCGTCACAAGGGGAGGGAAATCTAGTTTTTTCACATGCTTGCACAAAGTTACTGGGTCCATTTTCACATTTTCTGGGTTGACCAATTATAGCACTTAAACACGGAAAAAAGTCATATTTTCTTGATACTTCCCCTTTAAAATCACCAATGTCTTGTTTTTATGGAATATTGCAGTGTTTATTCTAAAAGATTTTTCGGAGCACATCATTAATGTTCCTTGTAATCTTGAATCAGAATATCTTCCCCTCTTCTCTGATGACGAGGGTGGGGCAACCCGTCACTCACATTAGATCCACCAATAGCAAACCACAACCATCTAATCAATTCAGACAAAATCAAGCCCCGCCTACATTTGTTCTTGTTTGAGATGCAGTTTCACTCGACAAAATAGGAGAGAAAATACTTGTGCGACTTCTCTTTCATGTCGGTTTTAAACACAAGGCAGGTCTGGCTAATGATGAACAAGCGCATGATAATGGAGGAAACACTTCTGTGAGCACCAACATTAACCCAGAGTCACATCAGAGATGGAGAGGTCGTACAGCTTCGCTGCTAATGAGCGAATCTGCCAGTTTGATCTCTAACAGAATGGATGTCAGTTTACCAATTCTGGAGCTAATCATCCATAGAGCCCCAGAGCCCTCTGATGTCTTCTCTGACCTAGTCAAGGATGATATCCCTCCCTGAAAACAAAGTCAACACCGCGTCGAGTCACCGGCATCGCTTTACTACAGTTACTCAAGGACGATCCGTTGTGCCCCATGACAGCCCTAATTTAAATTGGAGATAATGGCAGGGTACTAAGTGCCACAGACATTTCAAACCAGCAAATCAATACGCTGCTATTTCTGAGGGTCTGGATGTGCGGCACGGATGACCCGGTGTTCATCATCATTACACAGAGTCGCAGCACAGAATTCAATTGCTCTTTTCTTCCAGCATTTGTCTGGTGTCGCAGGAAGTTGTCTGACTGTCTGATGTGGTGCTCAAACATGTGTTTTAATCAAACTGATTCTTTGGGAAATTAAGGAGGACTTATTATGCTTTTTTCCATGTTTCATTTTCTGTCCCTCAAACTCCCTGACACGCCTCCATCTTCACAATATTCCTCATTTAAATAATTCATGAGCAGAATAAAGGGGCGGAGCCTGGTTGAGTTAGTTAGTAACTGGCGGGTATGGTAAGGGACGGGACATTTCCCAAACACCAGTCAGAACACACTGCTCCAGCCGACCAATCACAGTGTGCTTTTCAGAAGGAGGGGCTTCATAGAGACAGGAAGTAAACAGAGCGTTACTGACAGACTGGGAAGAGAGGAGCTGAACAATGCCAAAAATAACATTCAAGCATGAAAACCTGCTCTAGCAGAGCAAAGACTTTACACACTTGGGGTTTAACAGTTCATGTATTCGGTTCATACAGTCAGACGACGAACACAGTCCAGAAGGGGGCGCACGTGGTAATGCAACCCTGTTTGCTAACCTCCACAACAAGAAAAAGAGCAGAAGAAGAACAGCATATATGTAAATGACTTGAGTCCACTAGATAGTGCGCACGCGTAGAATGCGTCTTTCTGCGCTCATGGATGAAGAAGAACACTTTGAAACGGAGCGGAACGTGAAAACTGAGTTTATGAGGGTTGGGCTTAAGCTTTGAACGATTACGTGGAGCAAAAAGTTTTGTTTTATTGTACTTTTATAACACGTTTTGTGGCTTATTGTTTTTATCAGCCCTGCAAAAAAATATGAGCTACGCATTCTGTTTACTGCTTAGTGCTAATACACTATAGGACACTAACTAGGGGACTAAATGCTGCGTCTGTGTCTGTTCAAAATAACAGAAGACACTTAGCATTGTGGATTTGATCGTTTGTCCGGTAACACTTTAGTTTAGGGTCCAATTCTCACTATTAACAAGATGCTTATTATCATGAATATTACTAGGATATTGATCACTTATTAATACTTATAAAGCAGATATAAAGCCTTATTCTGCATCCCTTAATCCAACCCAATACCTGAACTCAACAACTACCTTACTAACTATTAATAAGCAGTTATTACTGAGGCGAAAGTAAGAGTTAATAGTGAGAAACTGAACTAAAGTGTGACCGAACCGTGACTTCTGTGTTCCGTTACACCCTATATTACACACTAAAACAAAAGCAAAATCATAATAGGACATTCTATAACTACTTACATAGACAATGTGATGCCCTGTCCATGCTGTAAGACATAAACAATCTCAGATGAAGAACTGGCATGGCATTCTAACGCGACCCGGGTTCAATCCCCACCAAGGGCAACTTCTCACTTGTTAGTCGCTTTGGATAAAAGCGTCTGCCAAATGAATAAAAATGTAAAATGTAATGTAAATATATAAATAATAATAAAAAAAAACTAAATGAGTGTGCATTTGTAATGCACTGCAATAGGAGCTGTGGAGCAAACTCATTTCAAAACCCCTCTAAGCTGTTTCACACTCCATTCTCATTAACTTTTATCATTATCCTATGGTCAGCGGCAGCCATAAACAGAGGCGAATCCCACCGAGCTCCAGAGAAGAGACAAATCCATTGGTACTGGCTGTACACTACCAGTAATTCCTTCATGTGTGTGTGAAATGTTAATGTCCCTCACGGCTTTTGTCCTTTCATCCTTTACATGTCCAGACAGCAGGGAACCAGACCTCCTTTAATACTCCTCTGCTGGCTCACCAGAACATACTAACTCAACAGCATCAATAATTCAGCGTGTCAGCCTGCTCTCAATGCATCAGCTGTCCACGGCTGGGCTCGAGCGAAGACACCTGGCACACAGGTTTGTCCATAGGAATTGCAGAGATGGAAATAGCTTTCTATTTCCTGAGCGCAGGAGAAAATAGCCTCAGTTTTCGGGCATAAAGACGGCAGCGCTGTTGAGGAGGTTAAAATGACCGCATGCAATATTGATGCACATCTCTCTAATATTCCATATTGGAGACTCGTTCATTCGGATTAGCAGCTTAATATCAATAATCTGTGGGCTGAATTTATCTATCTATCTATCTATCTGTCTATCTATCTATCTATCTATCTATCTATCTATCTATCTATCTATCTATCTATCTATCTATCTATCTATCTATCTGTCTATCTATCTATCTATCTATCTGTCTATCTATCTATCCATCCACCCATCCATACATCCATCCATACATTATTTCCAATCTATCCATTATTTCCCATCCATCCATATATCCATCCATACATCCATTATTTCCAATCTATCCATCCATATATTATTTCCAATCTATCCATCCACCTATCCATTATTTCCCATCCATCCATATATCTATCCATCCATACATCCATACAGCCATTATTTCCAATCCATCCATCCATCCATCCATCCATCCATCTAGTATTTTCCATCCATCCATCCATCCATCCATATATTCTCCATATATCCATCCATACATCCATATATCCATTATTTCCAATCCATCCATACATCTTTTATTTCCAATCTATCCATCCATCCATCCATTATTTCCCATCCATACATCTATCCATATATCCATCCATACATCCATTATTTCCAATCCATCCATCCATTATTTCCCATCCATCCATCCATCCATTATTTCCCATACATCCATCCATCCATATATCCATCCATACATCCATTATTTCCAAATCAGCCATCCATCCATTATTTCCAATCCATCCATCCATCCATTATTTCCTATCCATCCATACATCCATACATCCATCCATATATCCATCCATACATCCATTATTTCCAATCCATCCATCCATCCATCTATTATTTCCAATATATCTATCCATCCATCCATCCATCCATTATTTCCCATCCATCCATCCATCCATCCATCCATCCATATATCCATCCATACATCCATTATTTCCAATCCATTCATCCATCCATCCATCCATATATCCATCCATACATCCATTATTTCCAATCCATCCATCCATCCATCCACCTATTATTTCCCATCCATCCATTATTTCCAATCCATCCATACATCTTTTATTTCCAATCTATCCATCCATACATCCATTATTTCCCATCCATCCATCCATCCATCCATTATTTCCTATCCATCCATCCATCCATCCATATATCCATCCATACATCCATTATTTCCAATCCATCCATCCATCTATTATTTCCAATCTATCCATCCATACATCCATTATTTCCCATCCATCCATCCATCCATCCATCCATTATTTCCCATCCATCCATCCATCCATATATCCATGCATACATCCATTATTTCCCATCCATCCATCCATCCATCCATATATCCATCCATACATCTATTATTTGCTATCTATCTATCTATCTAACTATCTATCTATCTATCTATCTATCTATCTATCTATCTATCTATCTATCTATCTATCTATCTATCTCTGTTCATTTCAGGAATTGATTTGGAATGTGAAAGGTTAACCTGGTTAGCACCTTTAAGCCCAGGTAAAGGTCTCGTTTAACCCTGACTTAGACCTGCTTACTAAATAAGCAAGCAAGTTTACAAATACAAGAACAGAGTGAAATCTGGGAGCCTACTCAAGATTAATAAGTACCCATGGATGGCAGCATGACATGGGAAATGATAACCCAGATTTGGGTTTACCCCAGGGTTAAGAATGACCCAGGGTTAATAATGTCACATGTGCAAAACCCAAGAGAGACTGATGGAGAGATTCAACAGTTCCATCAATAGAGCGAGTGCTCTGAACAGCTGAATGAAACGCCTCCTGCCGTCAGACCTTTAAGTTTGAAGGTCTGGAAAGTAATGGGGTCGCAACACAAGGTCGGACCTGCACTTTTCCACCGTGCTGACTCGGAGCACACCGGCACAATTTAACATGAACTTCGTCCCTGGCAAGAGAATGATGAAGAAAATTTCCATTGATTAATCAGAGATGTCACACACAGACAGATGCCTCTGGGTGGAAATGCATCTCTTGATACTATAAAAAGGATTTTGTGGGCTAAGATGGTGTTTCGAACACTTTAATGCCAGATGGAAGATTTTCTGCTTTGACCGGCAAAAATGGTTCCATAATACGTTAGAAAAGCGTGTGATCAATCTTCCCTTCTCTTCCCAATTTAGAAATGATTCTCCTTCAAATCCAAACAGAGTGAAAAATGCGCATACATTTTAAAGAACTGGAAGATCTTTTTTATTGTTGTTTTGTGTGTGTCTGTCTTTATAAAGCGCGAGTGTTCAAGAATTACGCTCGGCTTATAATCCCTCAATTATGCAGGGATATAATACAAGAATATGCGGCGTGTAATATTCATTCATCACGCATTTGCATTCTGAATAATTGCTGCATTTAAATCCATTCTCTGTATTAAAATACAACATATGTACAAATTCCTGTTCAGTCACTGTTTAGTCTTACAAATGGAAGCATTTATTTTTTACAAATGCTGCAATAAAATATATGTTTATTTTACATAACATTTACTAAATTACCAATAAACAATTAGGGAAAGCATAGTTTAAGGATACAGGCTAAAAATACATATTTTAGAAGATCTATCAGCTGGATTCACTAAAGTTGGCAATAATTTTTTTTTTACATATTCAAACACTTGATTAAAATAAATAAATGTGCATTTTCTGGCTGCTGAGAGTTTATACACTCAAAAACACTTTAAGCCATTTTTTAAAACAATCCTTAATCGTGTATTCAAGTAAAATCCATAAGGATTATATTAATAACTATAAATTGAAATGCGTAAATCTTAAAACAAAAAATGCTTTTTTTCTTTATGGGCAGCCTTTCTATTAAAAATAACAAAAATTCTGTTTACATTATTTGTTTAACATTTCCATCCATTAATTTATTTCAGAACTGTTAAACAAATCTTGGCATTCTCGTCGCTGTCAAAATAAAAGTCCTGCTTTCAACAACTGAAAAATGTATCGGCTGATGCCAGCAATTAAATATCGCTCGTTATATCACATTTTACGAATTCACAAATGTACGTAAGGTTTTGTCACACCACAACCTGAACTGACCTTGCCTAAAGGTCAACTGATTTGATATTTTACGAGATTTATCGACCTTGTTTTGAACGTATAGAATGTGCAGCAGACTACTATACATTATTAAATTGAAAGTGCATAAAAATAAATCAAAGGAAGGAGGTTACAAAAGAGCAGCAAGTGCTTTTATCCAGTATTAATCCAACTCGGAGCGCCTTTAAGTCATCCGTGCGCCTTAGCATTATAATGAATGTGAAATGTCAGACAAAGAGCATAAGCGTCGTACAGAATGAACCTCAGGTGGAGTCTGTTTAGGTATGCAACAGATGGCCTCGTCTGAAGTGACTTCTCTATTAACCGACAGACTAAGGAGACAAGCGGCTTTAGGGAAATTGTAATTGATTAAAAAAAGCCAAGGAGCCCAGCAGTCAATACGGGCTGACACCTTGTCATTGTGCAGACGTTCCCGTCGCACGCCTATAATTAGGCCCTTCTCTTTCAACACGAGCACGAATACTGAAGACGTGAGCGGAGTCGCATTGCTGAAATACTGCTTATCATTCGTGCATAGAAAGCATTCAGATGAACGTAAAGGGACACATCTGTAAAACATCAATCTTACATGCTCAATTATTCTTTAGGTAAATCATCCCTGGTAACACCTGTCATCTGCTGGAGAAGTGTCTTTGACGAGACCGACATCTACAGCTGTGTGATCAGGGTTGGGGAGTAACGAAATACAAGTAACTTAGTTGCGTATTTAAAATACAAGATTTGAGTAACTGTGTTTCATTACAGTTACATTTTAAATGGGTGGTAATCAGATTACAGTTACATCTGAAAAGTGTTTTAGATTACCAAAGTGATTACTTTGAGTTTTAATGTCATTTAAACAGCGATTGGTGATTCTCTGACTCTGACAGTCTGAAAAAGTGGAGTTAAGTTTCATGTTTTCCACTGTTTTCATGTTTTGTGATAGTTGTTTGTGAGTCATTTTATAATTGTAAAAAAGTCTTTTTCTCACAATTTGTTTTTCCCCTCACAATTGTGAGTTTGCATTTCACAATTCTGACTTCTTTTTCTCACAATTTCGAGATTTAAACTCACAATTGCAAGTTATAGTCAGAATTGTTTTTCTTGCAACTGTGAATTTGGTATGGGAGTTTATATCTCATAATTCTGACTTTTCTCAATATTGTGAGTTTATATCTCATAATTCTGACTTTTCTCAATATTGTGAGTTTATATCTCATAATTCTGACTTTTCTCAATATTGTGAGTTTATATCTCATAATTCTGACTTTTCTCAATATTGTGAGTTTATATCTCATAATTCTGACTTTTCTCAATATTGTGAGTTTATATCTCATAATTCTGACTTTTCTCAATATTGTGAGTTTGTATCTCATAATTCTGACTTTTCTCAATATTGTGAGTTTGTATCTCATAATTCTGACTTTTCTCAATATTGTGAGTTTATATCTCATAATTCTGACTTTTCTCAATATTGCGAGTTTATATCTCATAATTCTGACTTTTCTCAATATTGCGAGTTTATATCTCATAATTCTGACTTTTCTCAATATTGCGAGTTTATATCTCATAATTCTGACTTTTCTCAATATTGCGAGTTTATATCTCATAATTCTGACTTTTCTCAATATTGCGAGTTTATATCTCATAATTCTGACTTTTCTCTATATTGCGAGTTTATATCTCATAATTCTGAATTTTCTCTATATTGCGAGTTTATATCTCATAATTCTGACTTTTCTCTATATTGCGAGTTTATATCTCATAATTCTAACTTTTCTCTATATTGCGAGTTTATATCTCATAATTCTGACTTTTCTCAATATTGTCAGTTTATATCTCATAATTCTGACTTTATAACTCACAATTGCAACTTTATATCTCACAATTCTGAGGGAAAAAGTCAGAATTGTGAGATAAAAACTTGCAATGACCTTTTTTGTGTTTGTTTCACACTTATTAGTATTCCAAAGTATTCTAAAGTATTTAGATTAAGTTACTAAACTTGAGTAATGTAACGAAATACGTTACAAATGACTTTTTAAAGCCTGTATTTTGTAATCTGTGGTGAAATACATTTTAAAAGTAACCTACCCAGCCCTGGATATGATACATACATTATCACAGTAGATGCCAGACAGTGTGCAGCTTTTATTTCCAACTCTCTGAAAAGTATATGAGTCATTCTAGAATTCGTTCAAAGTCTGAGTTGGCAACGTCTTGAAAAAAATGTTTTTTCCACAAATTTTGTAAGGATGCGAACTATATAGCCTCCAACATTTCTAGTACTTGTACAGTTAATTCTCATATTGTATTTTCAGAAAGTTTTGGAATATTCTTCCTCTCCCCACATTTGTCACGACCGAAACACTATAATAAATCATTTCTGGTTATATTAACCCATTGAGATTTTGTTTACGTCTACCTTGTAAATATAGTTTTTGCTATTTTAAAAAAAATAAAAATAAAGTTTTCACATTGTGAATCGATAACAAGTACAATTTTAACAATATTTCAAGTGTAATTCATGAGATTTGTTGTATTTTGAATCCAGTCTTTCTTTAGTTTTTCAAAGTGAAGGATTCATTAGTTTGAATAAACATTGATCCGATAACATCTTAGTTAATAATTCAATACGCTTTATTTTTGACAAAACATCCCGTTTCGGTCGTGACTGTGCACTTTCGGTAGTGGTTTCGACCACATCACAATACAGGAATTGAACTCGCTACTAAAATATACTAAAATTGTAATTATTTCCATTACTGTATTTATTTTGTTTATCCCAAATAAAGGATTATGTGTCACTGCCAAAACAATGATGTCACTAATGAAAAAGTCATGACCGAAAACTACATTTTTTTGAATAACCCTCAAAAAAACAATGATGTCACTACCGAAACTGAGCCTAGCTTAAAGATGCTAATCAGCACATGCTAAGGAAATGGAAAAATTGCGAAAATTATTTCAATATCATTTTCGTAAGTTAAATGTTAGGGGTTAGGGTACCTGCTAATCAAATAAATGATGATTTTATATATATATTAATCATACTGATTTTAAATATTATTGTGGGATTCATAAAAGCAGGATCTTAGAAAACAATACTTAAATGCTTTTTAAATGTATTTTTTTGGTTTGCACCAATTCTGCAGAATGGCCTCATGTATGTGTCACGGGAAGAGCAGGACTTCTCGCTGACAGGTTTATCTGCTTTCTTAAATCACTTATGTTTTCTAAAGATTGCTTTGAGCTTTTACATCCAAGCCAGCAGACAATGGGCAATCTCTGAAACGTTGTCCTTTATGCCACACAAATCATTTTGAAATATTGTTCTTGTTTCATATCATCTCATCAAGCGCTGTCGAAAGCCAAACACAATCAACAACACATTGAAAAAGCGGCAAAACCAATTCCATCGTTGTTACCGTGAGTATCTCGGTTTCCCCAAAAGGAAATAAGTCAGCTTGCTTTTAATTTTGATATTAAATCTCATAAGAACATTTCTTTCATGTACAGAAAGGTTCATTTTGTCAAGTGCACTGCAAAAATGATGTTCTTCCTAACCTCTAAACATTCTTAAATGAAGATATTAAGTCTTGCTTTGTAAAATAAATTGATCCAAACGAGTTTGTGCTTAAAACCAGAAGGAATATCTGCCAATTTTGTTTTTCCTTTGAATTAAGTTTATTTTTCTGACCCCATTCACAGATATTTGTTCCGGTTTTAAGCACAAACTCACTATTTTTGCTCTACTTTACAACTCCCTATATTTATCCAAGATTCAGAGATTCGACAGGAGAGTCGAGAAAATTCTCCATCCTTATTCCTTTGTTTGAAACCCACTAAAATGAATCTTTAAAGCGTGTCCTGTGGGTGTGTGTGATGTGTGGCTTGTTTTTAGTGAATGTCGGAGAGACGGTGGAAATATTCACACAAAGAGAATCACGTCGCCGCTGTTAATGAAGTGCTTCTGTTCGTCTCTCGACTGCTGGGATTCACTGAGGAGGAGATTCTCTTTCAACTGAACTTTTTTACCCTTTTCTGAGGGTGAATCCCAAATGATCAAGAACTGGAATATGCTAAAAACCCCTCAAACTCACACATAATATTCCTTCATGTGTCTGTGACGCGTATGTTCTGCTTTAGTTTTGTTTTCTGTTCTGGTTTGCCTGTTTTCATTGTTCCCTTTGCTCATTAACTTCTATAGTTTGAAGTTAGTTAACACCTGTTTCTGTTCCAGTCTGTGTGTTTAACCCCTGCTTTCAGATTGTGTGGTTGTGTTGCTCCCTGTGATCTCCTGTGTGTCATTGGATTCAAGATTATTCTTTGTTTGAATTCATTGTCGCCTGCTCATTTTCAATAATTAAATGTTTTTGTCGTATACTTAGCACAAATTGTATGTGTTTCAAATATAATTTAATATTTTTTTTTCGTTGGGATCACTACCAAAGGCATGTCTTCCAGTGAACGGTCCCAGAGAGGATTTTGACGGATTTGTGGTGTGGGTGCTGGGGAACAACTGATCGGCATTCACCGTCAGTCCAGCAGAGGATTTCACCAGCCCCACTCCTGACCCGGCCAGGCTCTGCACAGAGCGAACGCCAGAATCCACCGCCGACGGAGAGCCCGAGCCTGCCACGATCCACGTGGATCCATGGTCCCAGAGCCCGAGCCCTACAGAGCGTCTGATCAGGTGTGTGAGCCAACAACGCTGTGGGTCACTGTGTGATCGCTCGTGGAGTACGAGGACGTCCACACTCCGGCTGCTGGCCTCTGCAAATATTTATGAAGATTTGGAAGAGGATATTTCCCTGTTTCTCCCGTTCACACAGGTCCCGCCCTCCTCTAAGGGTGTGTTCACACTTGTAGTTTGGTCCGGATCAAAAAACAAAAACAAAACATAAAGTCCTGGTCCGCTTAGCGTTCACACTGGCATTTTTAACAGCGAACCTAAAGTTACTGAACCAAAGGCATAGGGATACGGTCACAACCTGATTGGTCGGCTTTTATGACGTATATTTGGCGACGGATCTCGCTTACGAACACTCAAAACAACGCTGTGTTCTGGATTAAACGCCATCATTTTATGCGTGTACATATGCTTTATTTTTACCAGCTGAGAACTCACGAAGAGCTCATAAAATGTTCAAAACATTCAAAACAGCTCCAGGATTTCCTGAAACTTCACCTCCTCGTTGCTCCACGTTTGCTCTCGACTCATTTTTGATACACCAATCTTTCCGCGTCGTCAAATCAGCTGACTTGTAGCGTCGCATCTTGTGACATCACGTCCTGTTTTTGGTTGGTTTACATGTGTTTGGTCCGTGTTGCGTTCATATATCAATCGAACCGCACCAGAGTTCGTTTGGAAGCGGACCGAGACCCGTCTTTTCATCGGTCTCGATCCGCTTGTTTGGTGCGCACCAGGGTTCGGATGGCAGCGTTCACATATGAACCGCACTAACTGAGCAATCGCACCAGGGTTATCTGATCTTTAATAATGTTCTCAAAACATTATTTATACATTCTAAAAAAAAATGCTGAGTTAAAAATGGAGAAACCCAGCGGTTGGGTTAAATGTTTGACCCAACCTGCTGGGTAGTTTTATTTAACTCAACTACTGTTTACAAAATTAATGTATTTCTTGCTTAAAATGAACCCAAATTATTTTGGAAATGGACATTTATTAATAAGTTTAATGAATAATAATTAAACAATAAACATTTATTAAACTGCTTATTAATAAATGTTCACCTTTTGATTATTTTTGTTGCATCTGGTAATTATGTGTCTGATTTTTAATTTCCGACATATTTTGGGTTCATTTGCAAACATTCAACCCAACTGCTGGGTTATAATAACTCAATCGCTGGGTTTGTCCATTTTCAACCCAACTTGAGTTGTTTTTAACCCTGCATTTTTTTGAGTGTACATCGTTAATGGGAAGTATTTTTCTAAAACGTTTTAGTTGGATGTTCGACTAAGATTTTTTTAAATGTGACTCATAGTTTCAGAACGTTCAGAAAACATTCAAAAGTAACGTTCCCATAATGTTTGAAGAATGGAATGTTTCCTTAACGAAACATGTTTTTGTTAGCGGTGTTCATTTCAGCTGGAAACTGTATATGTAGGAACGGTTTTGGAGTTCTCCACGTTTTTCCTGGGATGGGAAATACATTATTTACTTGATGGTTACACCACATGACATTACATTTAAACTTTTCATCATTAATATGGTTTTAATGCTTAAAATCAACTTGTATACAAACACATTTCCAAGAACATATTTCTCATTGACACATTTTCCATTCTCTCCAAGACCAAAAGCTTGCATTTAGATGAGCATAAAACACACGACACAATTATGACTGTGAAATACTGTTCCTTCCCTCTAAGGGACAAAAATGTCTGCCAAAACCGAGATTTGATTAAACCCTCCAGGAGACCTTCAGGAAATGTCATGTTTTTCTGCAAATATTCCCAAATTTATCAGAGGGCTTTAGGGAGGATTAGAGGGATCGATGGCCTTACAACTGTTTCTGAGGCTCTGCAATTTGTGTCTTCATCTTGTGCGTTTACTGTAAATCAATACTTTGCTTTTCTCATTACAGAAAACATCTCAAAAAAGGAAACAATGCAAACTTATGCTTTTAGCTCTAGGGCTCGCAAGGTTCAGTTTGTAGGTTCTTTTTCAGCAACATCTATCCATCAGGTATTTTGTCTTTAGGATGAAACAACAATTCAAATCCTTCAGTGTGATCCATGTTGACCTGAACTCGGTTTAAATGGCTCTGTTTCTCACCCACCTGAGAACAATTGCTCTCTCATGCATAAATAAAAAGCGACAACTCTTGCCAGTTTATTCATTATTGATCACAATAGTATTCGTCTGTGCCGTTCGGATTGTGTCCAGTAATTAATTTCATGTCCAAACTCCCTCTTTCTCTCTGTCGCTTCTATCACTCCTCTGGTTCACAACACGATTCTATGCATTTTATAATGATGTATCCAAGTACAATGTGCAATAATGGCCTCACATATTTATAAAATGAAAATAACATGTGCAATGTGATAATATTAACGAACACTTCTGTAAAATCATAATGGTCAAAGGGGCCGTTCACACAGGAAGCGTTACAGCGCTGCTTTTCCACGGTTCCTCTGTTAGAAGGAGTCAGACGGCCGTCTGTGACTGCTGCGTTCACTCTTCACTTCTTTCGCAGCGTCTCATGCATGACATGTCTTCTCAAAAGCATTGTGCTCAAGATGAGAGAAGTTTCAAAACTTTTTGACTGCTCTACTGAGACACAACGTTCACACTTTTCAGGGATGTCAACCAAAGAATGGATTCTCAGCATTTTAACGTATTACTCTTTGTCCAACATTTAGTCAGTCTGTCAGATAGTTAGTAGTTGTTAGTTAGTTGGTTGGGTGGTTGTTAGAGTCAGTCAGTGAGTTAATTGTTAGTTAGTTAGTTATCAGTTAGTCAGTCAGAGACACAATGGATCTCATTCACAAGTAATTACACAAAAAACACATAACTAACGTTAGTTAATTAGTTAGTCGGTTAGTTATTTAGTTGTTAGTTGGTTGGTGGTTAGTTAGTCAGTCAGTGGCAATGTTTTCGGCATATTAATGTATTACGCTTTGTCAACCATTTAGTTAATTAGTTAGTTGTTAGTTTGTAGTTGTTAGTTAGTTGGTTGGTGGTTAGTTACTGAGTCAGTCTCTTAGTTAGTTAGTTATTAGTTAGTTAGCTGTTGGTCGGTCAGTCAGTGACACAATGGTTATATTTTTCAGGGATGTCAACCTAAGTATGGATTTTCGTCTCTTTGTCAACCATTTAGTTAGTTAGTCAGTTAGTCAGTAGTTGTTAGTTGATTGTTAGTTAGTTTAGACAGTCAGTGACACAATGTTCAGGGATGTCAACCTGGATTCTCTGCATATTGACAAATTAACGTATTAACTAACGTGTAATGTTAGTTAATTAGTTAGTCGGTTAGTTATTTAGTAGTTAGTTGGTTGGTGGTTAGTTAGTCAGTCAGTGACAATGTTTTCAGCATATTAATATATTACGCTTTGTCAACCATTTAGTTAATTAGTTAGTTAGTTGGTTGGTGGTTAGTTAATGAGTCAGGCTCATGGTTAGTTATTAGTTAGTTAGTAGCTGTTAGTCGGTCAGTCAGTGACACAATGGTTACATTTTTCAGGGATGTCAACCCAAGTATGGATTTTTGTCTCTTTTCAACCATTTATTTAGTTAAGTTAGTTAGTCAGTTAGTCAGTAGTTGTTAGTCCGTTGGTTGGTGGATAGTTAGTGAGTCAGTCAGTCAGTTAGTAGTCAACAAATTATTGGTTAGTTATTTGTTTGTTGCTATTAGTCAGTCAGTTAGTTATTAGATAGTTATTTGTTAGTCATTAGTTGTTAGTCAGTCAGTCAAAGACACAATGTTTACACTTTTCAGGGATGTCATCCTAAGAATGGATTTTCCACATATTAAATGTGGTTAGTTAGTGAGTCAGTCAGTTAGTTAGTTATTTGTTAGTTAGTAGCTGTTAGTTGGTCAGTCAGTCAGAGGCACAATGTTTACATTTTTCAGGGATGTCAACCTAAGAATGGATTCTTAGCACATTGTTAACATATTATGTTTTGTTGACCATTTCCACATATTAAATGTGTTTAGTTAGTGAGTCAGTCAGCTAGTTAGTTAGTTGACAGTGACACTGGTGGCTTTTTTGTGGGAACGGTAATTGTGCAAACAATGTTATCTAGCCAGAAACTATGCTTACCGTTGTACATTTTGCAAGGGTTTTCGAGCAATCAGCTGTGGATCTGCAGTTATGAAACCTGTCTTAGCTCCTTCTTTGAATCCATCTACTAATTTGGTTATTTTTATCCACCTCTGTGATGCACCGATTCAGATCGTTCAACCCTGATCCCTGTCAGACACTCCTTTAGATGCTAAGGACTTCACAGAAGTCTGTTTGTTTTGATCCACATGTAATTACAGGTGTTGTGGTTGCTTCTAGTTCAGAAATGCCCGTGGAACCGTTCAGAGTGCTAATTATAAACCCGAGTGTGAATCTCCGTACGCAAACCTGACAGAGTTCCCAGGAGTTTCACCTCTGCGGTTCCTTGCAGGCCTCTTCACAGGTACTTGAGCTTCGAGAAACATCTGCGGACTGACTCACGGGTTTAGATAACACTGATGAGTGCACCGGTGTCATTGCACACAATATCTCTCTCAGATTGCAAGGAAAATTATCAACCATGTGTTCGCCTTGCCTGGCCCACCTCTATTTCCTGAGCCATTACCAGAGTTAGAGGAGAGGACGGTGCTGGAGTGTGTAGGTTGATGCCAACAGACCTTCATTTCTCTCCACTCTCCCATATATGTGTAACTCCAGGGTTTCCTGATGCAATATATGGCAATAATTGCTACCAGTGAAGCAGATCCTCACAACCATATACACTGAGAGGATACTTACTCATTTCACGGATTTTTTAGTACTTATTCTTAATATTTATTTTATGAATACATGCATCTCACATTTATAGTAACATAATATAATATCATGTTTTGCTAATGATTCAGAAACAGATGGTCACAATGTCTTTTTTTTATCACAAAGCTTCGGAAAAACAATGACAATTTTCACATTTTCTCTGCTGTAGGCAGGTATAGGAGTAAAAATCTGCAATGTTGATTTATTGCAACCTCAAAACAATAACCATAAATATCATGTGGATAAAATATATAGCAGATTTGTCTTGATTCAAAATGTGCTTCAGAGAGAAAACTGTGTGAGATAATAAGGCTCGGAAAATGAACTATTTCAGCCCGTTGGCAAACGGTCTGTTTTGAGCATAACAACAAATATTATGTAACTTTAGTGAAGGTTCTTTTAAATGAAGTATTATCTTATGAAGTTTTATTAACTTTGCTGTTCAGTGTGCGTCAAACAAAAAAGAATCACTTCTGATATAGGATGGATTCGAATCGTGATTCTACTCACAAAAAGACTCGCTTCAATCACCCCAAAAAGTGAATTCAGTCACTCATTCACAATCAAATCATACATATATAGTGAAGGTCGTGGGAAAGACTGTTAACAGGCACATTCGTCAGATTGCCACTCACTCTCTTCTGCAGTAAATGAGATACGAGGTGTCTGTACCTGAGCAGCAACACAAAATGTATAAGCCGAGTGTCAGAATTCAGGCTCTGATGGCACAGATCAGATGATCATCACGTTTCTGTAAGACCCAGACACAGGAGGTAAGGTTAAGTAAAGGGTTTTATTGAACAGATGGCAGTAGCAAACAGGTAAACGGTCAGGTATGGTGAGTGCACAAGTCCAGTAAGCAAATGGTGACTTAACTGACGAACTGATGTGTGGTTTCTTATGTTAGTAGGTCCAGTGAGTACAGTCCAGCGGTTCACGCACATGCCTGAATGAGAGTCGTTGAAGACGAAGTGACATCCAAGGAAATCGAAGCAGACAGGTAAGCTGACACGGGTAAGTCTGTAGTCCATCAAAGACGACATCAGACAACTGACAGAGGAAGTGAGGGCTTTTTATAAGGCGTGCGCGTGAGTGATGACAGGTGAAGATGATCAGAATTCCGGTGATTGTGAGCGTGTGGGTGGAGCTTGTCGTGCTGGTGACGTAGACGGTGTGACAGTCCCCACGGGCGGCTCCTGACGTCCGAGATTGGCGACGACGGGGACGACCCCGTCCACGGGGTCCTGGTCGACCGGGATGATCCAGATGGAATTGGGTGAGTAGTGCTGGATCAAGAATGTCCTCTCGTACCACCCAGGACCTCTCCTCTGGGCCGTAAACCTCCCAGTCAACCAGGTACTCAAGGCGTGTCCCACGCCGTCTGGAGTCTAGGAGTTCATGGACCAGGTAGATGGTTTCTGCTTCCGCTAGTTCAGGAGGAAGAGGTACATCTGGGACTTCCTGGTCTGTGGGTGGAAACATGGGTTCAGTGACAGGTTTGAGCAGTGAAACATGGAATGAAGGAGCTATACGATACGTGGTAGGGAGGTTGAGTTGGTAGGTAACCTCATTCAGCTGCCTCTGCACGGTGAAGGGACCTATATAGCGGGGACTCAGCTTCTTGCAGGGCAGGCGTAGACGAATGGCCCTCGTCGAGAGCCAGACCTTCTGGCCCGGGGAATAGATAGGTGTGGGTCCACGGTGTCGGTCGGCCTGTATTTGGTGTCTATGCACTGCCCTTTGGAGATGGATGTGAGCTGAGTCCTATACCGTCTCGCTCTCTTTGAACCAGTTCTGGACGGCTGGTACCTCGGATTGCTCTTCAGACCACGGGAATAGAGGTGGCTGGTAGCCGAGTACGCACTTGAAAGGTGTTAGGCCAGTGGTGGATTGTTGTAGAGAGTTTTGGGCGTACTCGGCCCAGGGTAGGAACTGGCTCCAAGTTGACTGGTGTCGGTGGCAGTAAGACCGCAGGTATCTCCCGATCTCCTGGATCTTGTGCTCTGTCTGCCCATTGGTCTGAGGATGATATCCGGATGATAAACTGACAGTGACTCCTAGAAGCTGGAAGAAGGATCTGAGGCCCCCGATCTGATGCGATGTCCTCCGGCAGGCCAAAGTTCCTGAACACATGTTGAAACAACAGTTCAGCTGTCTGGAATGCGGTGGGTAATCATTTGTTGGGAATTAACTTGCACATTTTTGAGAATCGATAGACCGTTATGAGGACACTGGTGTAAGTATTGGATGGTGGGAGATCCGTGATGAAATCGATTCCCAGGTGAGTCCTGGGACGGTGAGGTATAGGAAGTGGATGGAGCTTGCCTGCCGGGAGCTGTCGTGGGGTGTTGGTGATGGCGCAGACAGAGCATCCTTTGACATATCCGGAGACGTCCTGGGTCATAGAGGGCCACCAGTAGCGTTGTTGTAGGAGCGAGAGGGTTCTCTGGCTACCTGGGTGTCCAGAGCCCGGAGGTGTGTGCGTGGATTCCAAGAGGAGCTGACGACAGGTAGGTGGTATGTACATCAGCCCCTCTGGAACTCCCGGCGGAGCAGGGTCAGTTTCTTGGGCGTTACGAATACGGGTATCCCATTCCCACTGGATAGGGCTGACTATCATGGCTGGAGGGAGTATGGGTTCAGGTAGGTGAGCATCTTGCTCTGGAGCATGGAGACGGGACAAGGCGTCGGCTTGTACATTCTTTTCACCTCACCGGTAGGTAACGGTGAAATTGAATCTCGTGAAGAAGAGCGCCCAACGGGCTTGGCGGGTGTTCAACCGTTTGGCGTCTCTGAGATATTCCAGATTCTGATCATCGGTGATGACGTCAAATCGGTGTTTGGCTCCCTCCAGCCAGTGTCTCCACTCCTCGAGAGCCAGCTTGATGGCGAGAAGCTCTCGGTTCCCGACGTCATAATTCTGCTCCGCCGGGGAAAGTTTGTAAGAGTAGAAGGCATATGGATGAAGACGAGCAGGGTCACCCTGCCGCTGGGAGAGGATGGCACCGACCCCTGTCTGAGAGGCATCAACCTCAACGAGGAATGGCAGGTCAGGATCAGGATGACGGAGGATCGGTGCCGTACTAAAAGCTTCCTTCAGGGTAAGGAAGGCTTGGCTAGGCTGAGGGTTCCAGGACAGAGACTTGGGCCCTTTCTTGAGCAGGGAGGTAAGAGGTGAACTTAACTGACTGTAGTTACGGATGAATTTGCGGTAAAAGTTGGCAAATCCCAGGAATTTCTGAAGTTCCTTTACCGTCTGGGGTTCTGGCCACTTTCTGATGGATTCCACCTTCCTCTGGTCCATCTTCACTCCGTGCTGGTTAATATAGTAACCTAGAAACTGGACTTCGGGGATGTGGAACTCGCACTTTTCCAGTTTTAGATAGAGATGGTGGTCTCGGAGCCTTTGGAGGACCTGGCGAACGTGCTGCTGATGTTCTTGCAGGGATCGGGAGTATATGAGGATGTCGTCGATATATACTACCACGAACTGATGGAGGAGGTCTCTGAAGATTTCATTCATATAATTTTGAAATATGGATGGTGAGTTCGCCAGGCCATACGGCATCACAAGATATTCATAGTGCCCCGATGATGTGATGAAGGCGGTCTTCGACTCATCCCCAGAGCATATTGGGATCAAGTTGTAAGCGCTGCGCAGATCCAGCTTCGTAAAGATACTGGCACCACGGAGTTGTTCAAGCGCTGCTGGGACCAGAGGAAGGGGATATCCGAACTTCACGGTTTGAGTGTTGAGCCTTCGATAGTAGGGAGTAGGGCGCTGGTCGGGCCACGGGACATGCAGAGGCAGCTGAGCGCAACGAGGAAGACACCGGGTCCGTTGCAGGCACTGTGGCGTGACCCGCTGGGGCCGACTCGGCGAATGTGCTCGACGTGCTGGTTGTAGCGGTCGTCTGCATGCTGTTTGATGTGGTCTGATCTTCTGTAAGATCCAGACACAGGAGGTAAGGTTAAGTAGGGTTTTATTGAACAGATGGCAGTAGCAAACAGGTAAACGGTCAGGTATGGTGAGTGCACAAGTCAAGTAAGCAAATGGTGACTTAACTGGCGAACTGATGTGTGGTTTCTTATGTTGGTAGGTCCAGTGAGTACAGTCCAGTGGTTCACACACACGCCTGAATGAGAGTCGTTGAAGTTGGGTAGATAATGGGAAAACCCAGTTAAATGTTTGACCCAGCGTGCTGGGCAGTTTTATTTAACCCAGTTATTGTTTAAAATTATGGCTCAAAATGAACCCAAAATATGTTGGAAATTAAAAGTCAGACATAATTACTAGAGGCAACAATAATAATCAAAAGGTGAACATTTATTAATAAGAAATTTAATAAATATTTATTGTTTAATTATTATTCATTCAACATATTAATAAATGTTCATTTCCAAAATATTTTGGGTTCATTTTAAGCAAGAAATACAGTAATTTTTAAACAATAGTTGAGTTAAATAAAACTACCCAGCAGATTGGGCAAACATTTAAACATTTACACTTAAAACAACCCAATCGCTGGATTGAAAAAACTCAATCGCTGGATTAAAACAACTCAATTGCAGGGTTAAAAGAACTCAATCTCTGGGTTAAAACAACTCAGTCGCTGGGTTAAAACAACCCAATCGCTGGATTAAAACAACCCAATCGCTGGGTTAAAATAACTCAGTCGCTGGGTTAAAACAACCCAATCGTTGGGTTAAAACAACTCAATCACTGGGTCAAAACAACCCAATCGCTGGGTTAAAAGAACTCAGTCGCTGGGTTAAAACAACCCAATCGTTGGGTTAAAACAACCCAATCGCTGGATTAAAACAACCCAATCGCTGGGTTAAAATAACTCAGTCGCTGGGTTAAAACAACCCAATCGTTGGGTTAAAACAACTCAATTGCTAGGTCAAAACAACCCAATCGCTGGGTTAAAACAACCCAATCATTGGGTTAAAACAACTCAATCGCTGGATTAAAACAACCCAATCGCTGGGTTAAAAGAACTCAGTCGCTGGGTTAAAACAACCCAATCGTTGGGTTAAAACAACCCAATCGCTGGGTTAAAATAACTCAGTGGCTGGGTTAAAACAACCCAATCGTTGGGTTAAAACAACTCAATCGCTAGGTCAAAACAACCCAATCGCTGGGTTAAAATAACTCAGTCGCTGGGTTAAAACAACCCAATCATTGCGTTAAAACAACTCAATCGCTGGGTTAAAATAACTCAGTCGCTGGGTTAAAACAACCCAATCATTGGGTCAAAACAACCCAATCGCTGGGTTAAAATAACTCAGTCGCTGGCTTAAAACAACCCAATCATTGGGTTAAAACAACTCAATCGCTGGATTAAAACAACCCAATCGCTGAGTTAAAATAACTCAGTCGCTGGGTTAAAACAACCCAATCATTGGGTTAAAATAACTCAGTCGCTGGGTTAAAACAACCCAATCATTGGGTTAAAACAACTCAATCGCTGGATTAAAACAACCCAATCGCTGGGTTTGTTCATTTTCAACCCAACTTTTTTTATGTATAGAGCTCACACTCTTGAATAATTGTGTTCCTTGAATTAAAACAATATTAACATATACTTATGATTTTATACAGATATTTACTGATTATTTTTGATATATCAGATATATTATGATAAATAATGCTAATACACTCTAAAAAATGCCGGATTAAAAACAACCCAAGTTGAGTTGCAAATGGACAAATCCAGCAATTGGGTCAAATGTTTGACCCAATGTGCTGGGTAGTTTTATTTAACCCAACTATTGTTTAAAAATGACTTTATTTCTTGCTTAAAATGAATCTAAAATATATTGGTAATGAACAATTATTAAGTTTAATGAATAATAATTTAACAATGAACAAATTTCTTATTAATAAAAGTTCATCTTTTGATTATTATTGTTTCCTCTAGTAATTATGTGTCTTATTTTTAAATTACAACATATTTTGGGTTCATTTTGAGCCAGACATACAGTCATTTTTAAACAATAGTTGAGTTAAATAAAACTACCAATCGGCTTGAGCAAACATTTAACCCAACTACTGGGTTAAAAAACAACCCAATCACTGGGTTTGTCTGTTTTCAACCCGACTTGGGTTGTTTTTAACCCAGTATTTTTTAGTGTGTACTTATATCGATAAAACTGAAAGACATATTATGCATCCCTTAAATGGATAAAGAAATGATATCAAAAGAAGTGGAACTGACATTGTTACAGGTTTAGATCTTTAAACACCGTTCTTCATGGATCTTCATAAACCAGCGTCATAATAATGAACCAAATAAAGACCCCAATGTCCAGTAATTCCCGAGAAACTGTAATATTTATTCTGTGGATGCTGTGTTTTCTCAGCTCTGGTTCATTTGTCCTCCGTCAGTGATTGATGCTGAAGATACGACCGCATCCCCAACTGAGACGCACCTTCATCCATCAGGAATCCATCAGCCCGTGGAGCAGGGATTGGACGACACCTGCAGTGTGGTCATGCCACTGAATCATTACTATTCAAACATAAACATTTAGGACTGGCAATCTAGGGAGACACGTGACAAATTGAGGGTGCGCTGAGGTGAAGTGTTCTCTCCATCACTGCAGCGCCCTTTACATCGCGCCCTTATTACTGAAGATTCAGTGCTGCATCCCGATAACCCAACTAACACAAATACTTTTGCTAACGTTATGAAAACGTTATTTCTGAATGTTCTCTGAACGTTCAGAACATCTAGTTTTTTAAATGTTTTAAAAACTTTTTTGTGGTTATTCAAACGTTAAAGAGGTGGTTGAGTATGATTTGACTTTTTTTATAGTGTTAGTGCGTAATGTTGCTTTTTGATCAGAAACAACATCTGCAAAGTTACAACACTCAGAGTTCAAAGGAGGGAGATATTTTCTTTTACAGAAATCACTTTTTAAATGGCTGGTAGGAACTACAACGAGCTTCTTCCTGAGTTAGTGACATCACAAACCCTAAAATTTACATAAACCCCACCCCCAAGAACACTCAATAAAAGGGGCGGGGTCATGTTGTGCTGCTTTAGAGAAGAGGAAGAGTTGTTGTAGTCGAGTGTCGTTGATGCCGTCATTTTACGCCGGACTGCTTCACAAACGAGGGTCAATTCAAGGAAAAAAGATGAACATGACGACACATGCTAGTGATGAGTTGATCAACTCCACAGCAACTACATCAATTTATCCACTAACCGTTCAGAAACGTCTAAAAGTTGGAACTTCTTCCTGAGTCTCTCCATCAGTTTGAACACTTTCCTCATTTTGTCTGCGTGAGATTCTCCAGCTTTGTTGTTGTTGAGCTGTTAAAGCTCCGCCCTCTTCTGGAGCAGCAGCTCATTTGCATTTAAAGGGACACACACAAAAACGGCGTGATTTTGCTCACATCCAAATAGAGGCAAATTTGACAAGCGATAATAAATGATCTGAGCTGAAACTTCACTGGAGACACCAGACACTGATATTACATCTTGTGAAAGGGCATTATAGGTTGATTTAAGAGAAAATTCCATTATATCATTTTTCAAACATTATAGGAACGTTATTTGAATGTTTTCTGAATGCTCCGAAACAAAAAAACATTGTTTGTTACGTTAAAAAATTATGTTTTTGAGCTAACGTATTGAGAACATCATTAAAGACCAAACAACTTTGAGGGAACTTTCTGTTAATGTTAAAGGACCAGTGTTTGTTTATAACTTTGATAGAACCTTGTTCTGAGAACGTTCCCTGTTCACTGTAGAGACGTCAACATAATATACGCTGCTCAATTTTAAAGTTGAACAGAAAACCGGCCAAAATGAACTAATTCTATAAAACCCAAAATTTTTGCATCAGTAAATCCCTCGAGATCCATGTTTTTAATACAGACTCGCGGCGGAGTTGATGAGATCATGAGAGCTCTGAGTCTTCCTGTTGACCCTCTCACAGATCAAACCACTCGTGTTTTCATCCCATTTGAAGGAATCAGCGGATAAAGAACAAGGACACTGTCAGTCACGACAGTCTCATTCATTCTCTCTCAGGAAATATCTCTATAACAGGATTCACAAGCTACCTGGAAATCTGGAACCGCTCCCATCTATCAAAAACCATCTATCAAAACTATACATATATACTGTAAATTTATACTGTATACATATATTTGCACACACATGTGAACATACATATATGAATATACACATATACGTATATATAATACATAAATAATATGTAAATAATTTAAATATATATTTTTACAATACAATTTTTCTTTACAAATATTTTCTTTATCATTTTTAACTTTCCATTTGGCTATATGGAGACGTAAAAATTCAAAGAACCAAGTTAAGTAATGACAAAATAATACCGTAAAAAAGACTTTTCAAAGTTGTACAGTTGCAAATAAAACAAATATTATCGGAAATATAATTTCAGTCTTTCTACTTTTTTACATTTTGTGTTTAATTCAAAGCATCACTTGCCATTTCTGTGAATACTACAAGCAATTTCCGAGTGAAAATTGTTTCTACACCATTTTTTTTTTCACCGTACAATGAAAACAAGAGCAAAAATAAAAACTGACAAGAACTATGAGTGTGGAGCTTGTAAAAAAAAAGAAATAAAAGAAATAACAGTTCTAGGAATAAATGACTGGAACGGCAAACAAAAGAAATTAACAAGACTGCAACCTTCCAGAAACAAAAAGACTAGATAAATCAAAATCAAGAGAGAAACCAAAAAAAAAAAAACACTGAAACAAACAAAGAATTTATCAAAAAGGAAATAAATACATGACTAGACGTGCAGGGTAGGAAAAAAGAGCTAACAAGACCCAAGAAACAAAGATTTCAGCTTCTTTGGTTTAGTGCAGATAGAATGACTCGGATCTGATTCTGACTCTATATCACAGGCGTTCCCAATCCTTTGGGATCGTGTGTGTGGGATGGGAATCAAAGTCACTAATCACAGATCTACAATTCAAGAAGACATGTTGGAGATGCACTTTCCACGACAGTCTTAAATCTGTCCGTGTTGTGCTCTCTCGGCACCATAAATCATTCCCATCATTTCTCCCGTCTGCCGTCCGGGTCATTCAATTACAAGCTCAGGCCTCTGTGTTAATTTGGGCCGTGCTTTCATTAATTACACGATCACATCTGTGAGTTCCTGCCCTGTGTTTACACACAATAACTCTACTACACCTGTTCCTCTATAAATAGTCCAAGCAATCATCATAATGAATCGTTATATTGTACTGAATTCTATTTCAAAAGGTGTGGAATACAAAAAGTAGAACTAAAACACAATGCAATGCATACAGGCGAAAACAGCTGTGAAAAATCAATTCCTTCATATTAACATTTGGCAACTATTCTTACAGACTTTTCTTCGAGTGCAGGCGAGAAAACACATGAGAAGAGTCACAATCCAGCTATATTGAATGTGATGGTGTTGATGGGATGTTTTCAGGACTGTGCTGCCCCCTGTTGAACACTGTCAGATTCTCACTGTTTTCACTGCATCATTCCTGGAACTTGTGCATAATGATGTTAAAACACTGTAAACTCAATTCGTCACCTTCAAAAATGTTAAGAATGTAATATTGTAGTAAATGCGCTCTCGGGATTTATAACTCAAATCAAACTGCTACATTTAATACATTTTTACAACATTAAATTATTCTGTTTTATATCTAACATGATGTCTATGAATATAGACTTTGTTGCCACACTACAAAAAAGGCGGAGACCAATTTGCATATTCATGTTTCTACAAACCACTGGGTAAATATAGGACGGAATACATGTTGGGTTCATTTTACCCAGCAAATTTGGTTGTTTATTTAAAACAGCAATGAGTTTATTCATTTTTACCATGATATACTATCTTTTTTTAATTTTTTTTTTTACTTCATATATGAATTATTGTTTACAGATTAACTTAAATCCTCTAAACATTTTTTAAATTCTTCACACAACCACTGGTTTGCACAATAATTCCTTTATTTTCGATCATATTTTATAGTATAGCATATTTTATATAGTTTTTAATACATATTACCTACGTTTAAGCTCGTTTAACAAATATTAGAAGTAAAAATGGAACATTTAGAAGTAATTCAAGTGTAATTGATCAGTCGTTTCCACCGTGACACCGTTGGATCTCGTGCCGGAAATGATTCGCGTTCGGCAGGGCAACGGATAACTTCAGATCGCCGCCTGCGTTTCACTCGTAGCCAAAAAACAACGATTATGAGAACATATTTTAACATTAAGTATTTATATTTTGTATCTTTTTGAATACAATCATATAATTTTATGCAAGGCAGACGTTTCCATCACGCGAAAAGACCAACACGACACTTGTTTAGGTCATTCCATTGAACGTTGCTTTGCATAGAATTAAACGATATACAGAACAATAACGAATGTTTAGATGAAATATAAAAAATGTACACAAACCAATTTGACGGAGCTGCACTGATCTCTCCTGCTAAAAGTCCACTATAAATAACTCCACCCCTGGGTTATTCCGCCTGACCCAGGATCTGGGTAACACAAAAACTACCCAAACGCTGGGTTGTCACGTCTGACCCAGGATCTAGGTAACACAAAAACTACCCAAACGCTGGGTTGTTACGTCTGACCCAGGATCTGGGTAACACAAAAACTACCCAAACGCTGGGTTGTTACATCTGACCCAGGATCTGGGTAACACAAAAACTACCCAAACGCTGGGTTGTTACGCCTGACCCAGGATCTGGGTAACACAAAAACTACCCAAACTCTGGGTTGTTACGCCTGACCCAGGATCTGGGTAACACAAAAACTACCCAAACGCTGGGTTGTTACGCCTGACCCAGGATCTGGGTAACACAAAAACTACCCAAACGCTGGGTTGTTACGCCTGACCCAGGATCTGGGTAACACAAAAACTACCCAAACACTGGGTTGTTACGCCTGACCCAGGATCTGGGTAACACAAAAACTACCCAAACACTGGGTTGTTACATCTGACCCAGGATCTGGGTAACACAAAAACTACCCAAACACTGGGCTGTTACGTCTGACCCATGATCTGGGTAACATAAAAACTACCCAAACACTGGGTTGTTATGTCTGACCCAGGATCTGGGTAACTCAAAAACTACCCAAACACTGGGTTGTTACGCCTGACCCAGGATCTGGGTAACACAAAAACTACCCAAACACTGGGTTGTTACATCTGACCCAGGATCTGGGTAACACAAAAACTACCCAAACACTGGGTTGTTACGTCTGACCCAGGATCTGGGTAACACAAAAACTACCCAAACACTGGGCTGTTACGTCTGACCCATGATCTGGGTAACACAAAAACTACCCAAACACTGGGTTGTTACGTCTGACCCAGGATCTGGGTAACTCAAAAACTACCCAAACACTGGGTTGTTACGTCTGACCCATGATCTGGGTAACACAAAAACTACCCAAACGCTGGGTTGTTACGTCTGACCCATGATCTGGGTAACACAAAAATTACCCAAACGCTGGGTTGTTACGTCTGATGCAGGATCTGGGTAACACAAAAACTACCCAAACGCTGGGTTGTTACGCCTGACCCAGGATCTGGGTAACACAAAAACTACCCAAACGCTGGGTTGTTACGTCTGACCCATGATCTGTGTAACACAAAAACTACCCAAACGCTGGGTTGTTACGTCTGACCCAGGATCTGGGTAACACAAAAACTACCCAAACGCTGAGTTGTTACGTCTGATGCAGGATCTGGGTAACACAAAAACTACCCAAACGCTGGGTTGTTACGTCTGACCCAGGATCTGTGTAACACAAAAACTACCCAAACGCTGAGTTGTTACGTCTGATGCAGGATCTGGGTAACACAAAAACTACCCAAACGCTGGGTTGTTACGCCTGACCCATGATCTGTGTAACACAAAAACTACCCAAACGCTGGGTTGTTACATCTGACCCAGGATCTGGGTAACACAAAAACTACCCAAACACTGGAAAAATAACCCGAAAGGATGACCCAAAAGGCGTAAGCGATACATTTGAGCTATTTTGAAACATGAAGAAATTATTTTCACAGGAAAAATGTTTAAATCATTTTATGAGTTTTAAGGGATAAAATGATTGACTGCAGGGGGTTGCTAAATGATCATGAATTGAGAAATCAAATATACTTCCTTGTTTGTCCAAAAACAGCTTTTATTGTAAGCAAGCGCAAAAAATGACTGGTAACGAAAAGAAGATACACGCCACTTCTACATCATCGCGACCTTGGCCCCGCCCACTGGAAAGTGATGAGAATGAGAGAAGAGAGATTCAAAAATAACATTACCTTCCAAAGGATCCTAATGCTAGGAAAGTGATTCATTATTTTAACTATGACTGTATCAGCATTATTTGTTTTCGTTACATCTCCCTGTGGATTCTTCGATAAATCAGTCTCTTTGTAATCCAAACAGACATACTGTAAGTAATCCCCCCAACATGTGTTAAATTCTACAGCTGTAACAGTAAAAATCAAAGAGTTCCCCTTGTAATGCTCATTTCATATGCAAAGATGTCAGCCAATCACAGCAGTGGGCGTTGACATTGAAGTCTCACAGCAGACACGCCCCTTCCAACAGAGCATTGAAATCAGGGCATAAAATACTTTTTTATGTCTAAATTATGACAATGTTTGATGTAAAATCTAACATAAGTGCAGCTCAGGAAACCAGTTCCTGACCCCTTTAAAGATAATAACCCTGTGTTGAACTGAACTGGTCACTGGGCAGCGCTCTTTCATCACACACTGACCCCCGAGAGAAGATGCAGATGTTCCTGGAAATGAAGTGATGTTTACATGAAAGTTTATTTGAATATTTCTCACGAAGCATGCCTGGAATTAAATGACTTCATCTCTGCATCAAAAAGTGATCGCAAATAGTAATCACAGAATTTAAAATATGCACAGGACAGCATTTGTGAAGCTGCAGATGTTTGTAGGCCTACCGTTGGATTAAAGTGTTTCTTCAGACGTTATGTAATGTCAGAGAAGAATGCTGTCCACAAGTTTCCATCCTCCTGCACTATTTGCTCAAACAGAGCGAAACGCAGAGGATTCCAGGTGCAGTTTGATTCCCACATTAACACGGCTTTCCTATTTGGCAAACAGCAGACGGCGGGACACGTGTGGCCAAATCTGGTCATGATACAGCAGAAGAAGCTTCACAAACCCCTGAGATTCTCTGGTTCTGCTCTTACGCAAATAAAACATATGAATGATTAATATATTAATCATTAAACACTAACAGACCTCCCTCTATTTTAATATAGAGCAAAACACACTAATTTTACATATACATTCACATTAATATGGGAACATGTGCAATACATGTATAGATCACATTTTGTGTAAAGATATTTTTGTCTTCATTTGTATATTTATTTATATCAATGCATATATTGTAGCATATATTTAAGAATATAAGCACAACATTTTTAAATAAATAATTAATGTGGTTCAGATAACATAATATTTTTAGTTCATGTTTATTAAACCAACCGCATTTGTTGTATTAACTCAAATGTTTAATATCAATGAACTCAAAATTTTAAGTTAAACCAACAATTCTTTTTTTACAGTGTAGGTTCCCATATATGGAAATGTAATATTTTGCATTATATTCCCATGTTTCATAAGGGTGGAGTCTGGAGTAAATTTACAGTGTTTATACATGGCTTGCATTTGTCGACAAGATGGCGGATGTTGATTTTGATCTTCTTGCACTCGGTCGAATACGTAAAGAATCAATCACAACTGAACATGAATGAGTAAGCATGTAAATCATGAACCGCACAAACTTTTAAGGGAAAAAAAATTGAGGAAAGCGAATCCATCAATATTAAAAGACTCAGTTTTAATATACTAAACAAATATGTGTGTTAATTTTATTTTGGTGTCACTTACAACCTTTTCTGATATGCAATTTTACAACTTTGTAGCAACACTGCAAACACAAATCATGTTCTTCCTCAGTATTTTTCTCTTGTTTTCCAGTACAAACATCTGAACGTTCAAGAAACAAGAAACATTTACTGGAGAAGCAAAATAGATTAATGAATTAAGTTTATTTTTCTGTCCACATTTGATCATGTTCATTTGCTCAAACTCACTCCATTTAGACACATTTATCAGAAAACAAGACTTAATATCTATAAAAGTCAGAATTGCGAGTTATAAAGTCAGAATTGCGAGATATAAAATCAGAATTGGGAGATAAAAAGTCGTAATAATCCTTTTTTTTTCCAGTGGTGGAAACGGGCTTCCATAGCTTCTCCAGTAAAAGTATCTTTATGTTCAGATTTTTGTGTTGGAAAACGAGAAAAATGACGGTACAGTGACCTTGAATGTTAATTTTCAGTTATTCTGTTGATTGACCTTAACTTGTGTTGAAGAAATATTCCTCCGCCATGAGAGTTGAAGAGCTTTCTGATGTCAAAATAACTCATGGTTTACATCTAAACCTTTTTTATCATTGTAATCGATTATAGGTTTTTCTGAGATCAACTGCTCGGTAGCCAGACGTCGTCACACATTCTCAGACGTTCGACTCCTACGGCATCAGATATGAGATGGTGTGTCATGATGTTTTCATCTATAGCGTTTCAGCAGGCAGTGTGATGAAGGATAGTGTGTGTCTGTGTGAATAAAGCCAGCAGGGACTGTGCTTCATCCTGTGTGCGTCTCTGCTTTATCTCAGGCCATTCTTGGGGTCAAATAGAAGGTTTACTAAAGCACACACACCACATCAAGGCCTTATAAGCTATACAATCACTCTGAACACAGCTCATGACATACAGTACCGTACAGTCATTTAAATTTGAATTTGTTTTTGTGGCAGTTTAAGTTGGACTTTGTCGCCTGGCTCTCATTCAGTAAAGAAGAGAGAGAAATATTCACTGATGCAAAACAGCATCTTTTCTTTTCTGTGGAATTTGCTTCCCAGTTCTTCCGTCTGTGTACATTTGTGTCAGACTAATTTGTGACGAGGAATTGCAACGACCAGATGGTTCTCAAGCATCTGAGGATGAAAATGAGCAGTTTGAGCACTTCATGTTCATATTTTAACAGAATAAAAGCTTTAATAAAAATGCCACTGCGGTGTATACCAGGAGAATGTGCATTTATGCAATGTGCAGCATTAAAATACATGCTATAAATTAATGTTTTAAATGTTATCCCTATAAAGCCGACTGTATCGTATTTGATTTCGACGTTCTCTAAATGATCTGATAAACCTGTCACACAATCTCCTACAGTTCTTCTGTTGTCTGATAGTTTACACTGCTTTATCAGCTCGTGCTTCACGTGTCTTTCTGCTGTGAAATCTGCTCTGAATGAGTAAATATGGTACAGAACACATGTTGGGTTAATATTTTGGGGAGTAATTTTTCACTCATAGCCAAAAAATACTGTGACTGACTCCATAACCTGTCCATAAATAATCAGTGTACAGTTCTGAGAATACATTTTAACATTCTAGGTATTTATATTCTGTATCTTTTTGAATAAAATTTAATGCAAGGCATCATCACGCAGAAAGACAGATGCGAGATGCGTTTAGGCGACTCACATCATGTGTGTAGCTTTGCATAATATTAAATGATATAAAGAACAATAATGAATTTATAGATAAAATAAAAACATTCACAAACCTGTATTTTACCGAAGACATTCACCAATCTGATCTCTCCTGAAGAGAGCGCTAAAAGTCTGTGATAAATAACTCAACTCCAGGGTTATTATGTCTGACCCAGGATCTGGGTAACTTAAAAACTACCCGAACACTGGGTTGTCACGTCTGACCCAGGATCTGGGTAACACAAAAACTACCCAAACGCTGGGTTGCCACGTCTGACCCAGGATCTGGGTAACTCAAAAACTACCCAAACACTGGGTTGTTACGTCTGACCCAGGATCTGGGTAACACAAAAACTACCCAAACACTGGGTTGTTACGTCTGACCCAGGATCTGGGTAACACAAAAACTACCCGAACACTGGGTTGTTACGTCTGACCCAGGATCTGGGTAACACAAAAACTACCCAAACGCTGGGTTGTCACGTCTGACCCAGGATCTGGGTAACTCAAAAACTACCCAAACGCTGGGTTGTCACATCTGACCCAGGATCTGGGTAACACAAAAACTACCCAAACGCTGGGTTGCCACGTCTGACCCAGGATCTGGGTAACTCAAAAACTACCCAAACACTGGGTTGTTACGTCTGACCCAGGATCTGGGTAACACAAAAACTACCCAAACGCTGGGTTGCCACGTCTGACCCAGGATCTGGGTAACTCAAAAACTACCCAAACGCTGGGTTGTTACGTCTGACCCAGGATCTGGGTAACTCAAAAACTACCCAAACGCTGGGTTGTCACATCTGACCCAGGATCTGGGTAACACAAAAACTACCCAAACGCTGGGTTGTCACGTCTGACCCAGGATCTGGGTAACTCAAAAACTACCCAAACGCTGGGTTGTCACGTCTGACCCAGGATCTGGGTAACACAAACTACCCAAACGCTGGGTTGTATATTTTTTCTCATGATCCATAAAAGCCTGATGTATCAAATATGATACTCAACAAAACACAAATATGCAAATGTTGTTTTTAGATCTTAGTAATTATGTGTCTGATTTTTAATTTCCAACATATTTTGGGTTCATTTTAAGTCTGACATACAACTTGGGTTGAAAATATGAAATTATAGTGAACACTTTACAGTAAGGTTCTGTATATGGTGTTCTGGGATGAAAATTAATGAAGCTGACTTATCAGCACACAGTGTTTAGAAGAGTTTAGTACGACTGTGAGACAGTCTAAATATAAAATCCATCAGCCAAGAGCTTGCCTAAGAAATTCCGTGTTTCGCTTGCCATGAACACACCCTCTTCCAAGAATTAATTTTTCCTTAATTCATCATTTCCAACAGCCTCCAGCAATATCCACAGGCCACTGTGATGCAGAGAAAGACCATTTGCCATTGAGGGAATAATAAATTGCCAATATATCCATGGAGAAATGCATCTCAGTCACCATCTGTGAGTTAATGGTGAGTGCGAGTGTGAAAGCGAATGAAACTCAGTGTTCCGGCCTCAGGGACTCGAGGGCATGTCCTTCTAACAGGTTTATTGGGAGGTGAATGGCGTGTCACTGCCGGATAATTCCTTGCGAATGCTTCACTCAGTCATAGACTGCCAATCATTGCACCTCGGGACTCCCATCACTGCTTTATTGGCCGACGGAGCCGCATCGGTCTTCGGTCAGCCTGAGGAGGTGATGAGGTGTGAATTGGGCTGTTTTCACACTCGGCCTGAATCTGAAGCTCTTGGTCCCTGGCCCTTAATTTTTTGAACATTTGCGTCATCCGCATTGACATTAGCGGCATGTGTTTACCACTGTATCTAGGTAATGACTCTGGAGAAGACGTCAGTTTCACTGTGTTATTAAAGTAAGCTTCCCTTTAGATTTACTACTAAAACTCTGTGAGCTGCTCTCCTAACACAGCTGATTCAGAGAGAAGCAGCTTTCATGTTATAAAAAGTATAACATACAAGTCTGAAAATTATACATCACTGATAGTGGTTGATGAGATTACGTTCATTCCTACTGAAAACTGTATTGTTCACAGAAAAGGTCATTTGCAACTTTTTATATGAAAATTCAAATGTTTGTGTTAACATTCAGTTAACAGAATTGCAAGTTTATGAGAAAAAAAGTTAGAATTGTGAGATAAAAGTCACAATTACCATAATGGGATTGCCATTTATGGGAGTGTCTATTTACACCAAGTGTAAATTGCCTTGTTGGCAAAGGATACAGTAACTCCGCCCACAAATGTCTGGTTTGGACAAATAAAATTACAAAAGAAACCTGTCTGATAACAGGAGGTGAGAAGCAGCAACTTTTCATGCAACCGACCCGAGTTCAGATCTGCCTTTTAGCAAACTATTTTGAATAAAAAATAAGAAAATATTTGAAAAGTGGAAATAAATAAAGTTGTAATAATGTTGAAATAAAATGTTGTTATTCTTTCATACTGTTTTATAATGTACTTCAATACACTGAGGTGCAAATATTACCAGCCACTACTTGCACTAAGTATAAAGAACATCTAACAACTTCAGTATTTACACTTTGTGCAAAGAAAATACTGCTATTTTCACTTAATGCAAATAGCCTCTGACTTTTTTTATTTTTTTGTGGAAATAAGCTTCCATAATAATAAATCTCAATAACATTTTAGCTAAATATGAGGGGGGGGGGGTTCTCTTTTAGTTAACATTTTTCCCACCCCCGGAATACGATTCTACTTTTTCTGCTATCATGCACTATGGGAGTATAGTGATAAGCACGTTTATTATTTATTATCATTGTCAAATTTGCCCCTATTTGGAAGTGAGCAAAAACACGCCGTTTTTGTGCGTGTCCCTTTAAATGCAAATGAGCTGCTGCTCCAGAAGAGGGCGGAGCTTTAACAGCTCAACAACAACAAAGCTGGAGAATCTCACGCTGACAAAATGAGGAAAGTGTTCAAACTGATGGAGAGACTCAGGAAGAAGTTCAACTTTTAGACGTTTCTGAACGGTTAGTGGATAAATTGATGTAGTTGCTGTGGAGTTGATCAACTCATCACTAGCATGTGTCGTCATGTTCATCTTTTTTCCTTGAATCGACCCTCGTTTGTGAAGCAGTCCGGCGTAAAATGACGGCATCAACAACACTCGACTACAACAACTCTTCCTCTTCTCTAAAGCAGCACAACATGGCCCCGCCCCCTTTGTTGAGTGTTCTTGGGGGCGGGGTTTATGTCAATTTTAGTGTTTGTGATGTCACTAACTCAGGAAGAAGCTCGTTGTAGTTCTGAGTGCAGATAATTGTGGAAATGCAACAGCAATTGTTTTTGCTGTTGGAGCAAATGGGAAAGCAAACATTTTATTGGTCTCTCATTAAGTTTACCCAGTTATAGTTTACTTCCACATTCCAAACCCGGAAATGTGAAAAAGGTGCATGAAGGCTATTATATCTCGCTCTATATATCAAGAAATAATTCAGTCAAGCCCTCGTTGATTGTAACCACAGAAACGGAAACAGAAACAGCTCATCAAGAATGAGGCATGGTGGAGATGGAGAGGACCTGTGCCCTCCGGTGATCTGGAGTGTGTTGTTGACTGAGGCCGGACACGGTGTTCAGCAGCTTGTTTGTTTTTCCTACTCGTATTGGACATATACGGTGGTCTGTCTGCCGGGGGCCCGTCCGCGCTCGAGGCTGCTCGGAGAATGTAAACAGATCCAGAGCCAGACATGGGAGCAACAGAGATCCACCATTCTGTGCAAAGTGATATTGATGGGAATTGTGATTAAAACCATGATATTATCGATCACAGGCATTCGCACAAGCTTTCTCTTAACAATGACGTTTCCAAAAGGGGTTTTTCGCAGCCATGCCATCCCAGCTAACAAAAATCTGCTCTTAAGTTAGGATAATGTTCAAAACATCATTTTTCTCGGTTATACACATGCCAGTTTGTACTCTTACACACAGTATGCAAAACGCTTCTTCTCTCGGCTCACCTGGAGCTGGAAATGAAAAGAGGTTGAAATCAAAACACACACACACTGCATTTTAATGACTTTGCCAAACAATTTACGCATCTATCATGCAACCTGTTTACATTCCCCGGACACCACCTGTCCAGAGCACCAAACACACTTTAACCCATTTACAGCTGGCCATAAACAGTTTGAAACAAGATTCCCCCCAACAAAGTTGTGTGTTTATTAAGCACAAGGATGATGAAGCTGAAACCTCGGGAAAAATTCAGCTGTGAATAACTTCTGAAATATTTATCTCAAGCCACGAAAACTTGCATAACGTGACCACATCGGTCAGCTAACCTCACGTCACAGAACATGATGCATATAACAGCATCTTTTATGCAAAGAGGAACAAAAGCAATGCATCAAAGAGCCAACAATATTTGTGATACACAAAACCAGGATTATTAGACAACTAGAAAGCGAGATAGAGATAGAGAAGAGGACAAATGCAGATATATTGCAATATTTTTTATTAATATACTGGACACAGAGAGAGCAACACATGGTGTACTCTAAAAATGCTGGGTCAAAAATAACACAATTGTGGTTATTTGGTAACCCAGTATTGGGTCAAAATTAGACAAACCCAGAGTTGGCTGGGTTAAATGTTTGAGTCAACATGCTGTTGATTAAAATGACTATATTGCTGGATTAAAAGGAAGCCAAATACGCTGAAAATTAAAATCACACACAGCAACAGTACAATCTAAAAAATCTTGGGTTGGGTTGAAAAAGGGCAAACCCAGCAGTTGGGTTAAATGTTTGCCCAATCCGCTGGGTAGTTTTATTTAACTCAACTATTGTTTAAAAATTACTGTATTGCTCGCTTAAAATGAACCCAAAGTATGTTGTATAATATGTTACAAAAATGAACAGTTTAATGAATAAAAATTAAACAATAAACATGTATTAAATTTCTTAGTAATAAATGTTCATCTTTTGATTATTATTGTTTCCTCTAGTAATTATGTGTCTGATTTTTAATTCCCAACATATTTTTGGTTCATTTTAATCCAGACATATAGTCATTTTTAAACAATAGTTGAGTTAAATAAAACTACCCAGCAAACATTTAACCCAACCGGTTTAAAGCAACCCAATCACTGGGTTTGTCCATTTTCAACCCAACTTGGGTTGTTTTTAACCCAAGATTTTTTAGAGTGTGATAATCAAAAGGTGAACATATTTTAATAAGCAAGAAAAAAAAAAACACAGGAATGCACAAAAATAAAACTACGTGTATATGTGTATGTGAGTGAAAGAGTGCAGAAAAGAATGATAGAGCTTAAACCGTTAAATGACATCGCTTTTTAAAAGTTAAGTATTTAATAACTTATGTTTGAAAACAAATTTTACCATATTTCACTTATTTTTCTCACGCCAAGTAAAGCACCAATTCGGCGGCGTTGAGATCTGCTCTCTCCTGATGAACCTGCGCTCTGTGTAACCCAACCGCTGGGTTGTTGTATTAAAGAAGCGTTGGGTTGATGCGTCGAGGGTCGGGTGGGGAGGGTGTCTTGTTTCAGCTGTCAATGATTGCCCAGCCTCTAACCCAACAGTTGGGTTACAGAAAAACTACCCAACCATGGAAAAAACAGGCTCAAGCATTTTTTAGAGTGTGTGGATTTAAAACTGCATCACAGAGAGTTTTATATTTTTTGGAAATGGAGAGATGCAGAGATGTCCCTGTAAAACTGTGGTAAGAAATCTTCCTGTATTTTTCCATTTGCATTCACTGCAAACAAACGATGTTCTTCGTCAGCAGTTGAAAAGCTTTCTTTATGCAAGCAGATCTTCACAAATATGGCATTCTCTTAACAGCAGGAAATCTCCTCTCAGCCCTTCCAAATTCCCAAACGTTCCAGAGGTTTCTTCATCTCCTAACTGTGGCATGTCTGTCCGGTTTGAGGGAATCAAGCGGTCTGGGTCATTACTGAGTGCTTTCCATCTTTAATTGTTCTTGCACAACCTTTGATGAGTTTTTGATCATTATTTTGATGAATGTTAGATCATTAGCTGAAGAAGGCATCGATGGTTCTATGAAGAACCTGAAACATCCAAGAAACCCTTTCAAATAAAGGCTCCAAACGGGTGTTTTTGTACTTAAGTTCTTAAAAGAAGCATTATTTCTTAGTTTTATGAACATCTTAATAATTGTCCAATGGAAAGACTCTGTGGATGTTAAAGATTCTTCATGGAACCATCCAAAAGCACGGAACCGTTCCATTGAACAAAACGTTCTTTAACATGTTCATAACACCAAAAATGGTTTTCAGAACTGTTCTTCAGCGCTTTTTTATTTATATTTATTTTACTACACTTATTTATGGAACTATTATTATATTATAGACATAACTGAACATCGATAAACGTACGACAAGTCATTTCACTCGGCGGCCATCTTTGAACCGCCTCTCGCACATCCAAGTGCAACTCCTATCTTTTTGAATGGGAAACATTAAATTCTCCAAAACTGTTCACTAATCTCACGATTAGTGAGGTTTTTTTAAAAAAATCAATAAAATCTGACAACAACAGTCTCATGGAGCTTGTTTCTTATGTTTTAAAAAGCTTGTTTTTCGTCCCAGACAAGCCAATACGCATGCGCATGAGCGCGAGTCTGAGAAAGCTGGCTGTTTCTTAGCAACTGGAGCTTTTAACAGTGGCGCGATGACTTTACTAATCAGCGATTGGCACTTTCACATAGAAGGCGGGGCTTTTTCAATATTTTGTGCGTTGCGCTTTCTCCCATTCATAAGTAATAAAAAGTCTTTGAATGTATTTTGTGGTCAGAAAGATCCTCAAATATGGCATTAGAAAGATTGTTTCATTATATCTGAGGATGGAAGCATGCAGACATTTTCATTTCAATAACAGTAAATCATATAATGCCACCTGTCTCCAAAGGATCCTGTTCATTTTATCAGTAGTACATTCAGATGAGCAGAGTTGAGACTTTATACAGAAAATAAGGTGGTTTCATTCTCAAGTTTTTCTTTTAATATCATCCATCAATATTAAAATGGCCAAAGCTATAAAGCGCTGGATTCAGTCAGACTTACTGAATAGAAAGTGCTGTTTGTGTGTCGGCTATAACAGATGTCTTTTTCAAACAATGGGTGAGTAGTTCACTTCAATATTTTATGTTACTTCATAATAGCCTATATTGTGAAATATTATGTTGATAAAGAGGTCTATAGTGCTTTTTCATCGAGTCCCGGCTGAGTTCTGTGCTCTGCAAAAGAAATAATGCCAGAACTTTACTAGTATTTACGGTTCAGGTGAATACTGTAACCTGCCGATATACCAGCTAACAGACAACGTTCTCAGAACATTCTGAACGTTAAAAGAATGTTGGTTCATTGTATTAGCACAAAAACATTATGTGTACATTGTTCATGGAATGTTTTTCTGAAATATTTAAGTTGTACATTTATCTAACTTGAACAAAAAATATACTTGCAGCTAACAAAAATGTAATCTAAGAACATTTTACTAACGTTCTCATTAAGCTATAAGAAAATGGTATTTCTGAATGTTCCTAAATATTTAAAAACATTCTTGGTTATATGAACTTTAAGGGAACATTTCATATTATCATTCTTCAAACGTCATGGGAACGTTACTTTTGAATGTTCTCTTAACATCCTAAAACTATCCTAAAAGTAGTAAGATTTAAAAAATGTTAATGACCTGTAATGCCCCTTTCACAAGATGTAATATCAGTGTCTGGTGTCTCCAGTGAAGTTTCAGCTCAGATCATTTTTTATCGCTTGTCAAATTCGCCTCTATTTGGAAGTGAGCAAAAACACGCCGTTTTTGTGTGTGTCCCTTTAAATGCAAATGAGCTGCTGCTCCAGAAGAGGGCGGAGCTTTAACAGCTCAACAACAACAAAGCTGGAGAATCTCACGCAGACAAAATGAGGAAAGTGTTCAAACTGATGGAGAGACTCAGGAAGAAGTTCAACTTTTAGACGTTTCTGAACGGTTAGTGGATAAATTGATGTAGTTGCTGTGGAGTTGATCAACTCATCACTAGCATGTGTCGTCATGTTCATCTTTTTTCCTTGAATCGACCCTCGTTTGTGAAGCAGTCCGGCGTAAAATGACGGCATCAACACCACTCGACTACAACAACTCTTCCTCTTCTCTAAAGCAGCACAACATGACCCCGCCCCCTTTGTTAAGTGTTCTCGGGGGCGGGGTTTATGTTCAATAGGGTTAGTGATGTCACTAAACCAGGAAGAAGCTCGTTGTAGTTCCTACCAGCCGTTTGTTGTATCGATTTCTGCAAAAGAAAATATCTATTGAACGTCGTAACTTTGCAGTTTTTGCTCAAACAGCAACATTACACACTAACTAAAGTTAACTAAAAACATTCCAAAATAAATGTATAAATAATGTTTTTTGAGAACATTGTTCAAAGTTATCTGGTCTTTAATAAACGTTCTATTGAACATTTGATCAGAACTTTGCCAGAACGTTCCCTGCTAGCTGTGATATTAGTGATATTTCATTTTAGGCTCGGTTGTTCCCACTGTCCAGCCGTCAGCGGCAGTGTGTGTGGACGTTGCAGCGCTCATGTTTACACACACCTCACAGGTGCTAATGCAGTCATTTATCTCAGTGATGTGGAGGAGATGAACATGCGGCGCGAGGCTGAAGTCAACACACTGAGCTGCTCATGTCCTGATGGGGAAAAAATAGCCTGAAAAAAAAACAAAAACACAGGAAAAATTACTCGCAAGGTCATCTGGAATCCAATGCCAAAGATTTATGAGTCAGAGTCGTGCTGTTATACGTGATTCCCTCCTCACAACCAGCAGCCTCTGCTTTTTTAATAATGTATGTGCTGGAAGTGGAAGTATTGATGAAATAAAATGGTTATTTTATTTCATCACTATATTTCACTGAAATGAAATATTTTCAAAACTGCCAGTCAAAAGTTTTTTTTATTTTTTTTATTTATTTCTTTTATCAAAAATATTTTTTGAAAGAAGTGTCTCCTGCTCAGCAAAGCTGCATTTATAAAATATAGTACAAATTGTGAAATATTATTGTCATTAAAAAAATCTGTTTTCTATATGAATATATAGTAAAATATAATTTATATCCAGTGATCAAAGCTGAATTTTCAGCATCATTACTCCAGTCTTCAGTGTCACATGATCCTTCAGAAATGTGTGGAAACTGATTCACTAGTAAGATATTGTTTTTTTAAATAAAGAAATTAATACTTTTATTCATTAAGGATGCATTAAACTGATCGAAAGTGACAGTTATAATGTTTAAATTTCAAATAAATGCTGTTCTATTCATCAAAGAACCCTGAAAATAAAATATATCACATTTTTCCACAAACATTTTTCAACACTGATAATAATCATAAATGTTTGTTGATCATCAAATCCTCATATCAGAATGATTTCTGAAGGATCATGTGACACTGAAGACTGGAGTAATGATGCTGAAAATTCAGCTTTGATCACTGGATATAAATTACACTGTACTGTATATTCACATAGAAAACAGATGATTTACATTACAATAATATTTCACAATTTTTACTGTATTTTTGGTGAGCAGAAGAGTCTAAAAATCTTCATCATTCCAACCTTTTGACTGGCAGTGTGTCTTTCATCACTCAGCAGGGCTGGTATTGCAGGCGTCGATGATGTAACAGTAAGTTTCATTTGTTTATCATCTGCTCTGTGTTGTATATCTGCGTCTCATCTTGACCCCTTACGAGAGATCATGAGAACTCACTTCAGCTTCAGACTGTCAGACTGCACGAGTTCGTTGCCCACTTTGTTTACATCCGCAGGACACGCAGCATCAAACGCAGGGAAGTCACGTTCACTAATTGTTTCACTGATTCTCATTTGAATGTCTTAACAGATTAGACGAACCCTTACATGTAAGTAGTTATGCCTAATTCATTCTCCTTTGCAAAGATTTAGATATAAGAAGATGCTGAGATTTAAATATCTGCATAATGTGCATGTCATGTAAAGTTTTAGCTTTAGTTTTAAACTAATAAAGCATATGCAAATGTGAGTGGATGATGTGAATGTTGCTTTTTCATGCCAGTCAATTAATTTCCATTTTGTTAATGCATCATAATTGACTTCCCGAATGAAGAACGTTCAATTCCTCGTCTTGTTAGTACACTGTGCTAAAAGCTGGTAATTATACGCCACGGCAGGTAATTATCCTAACGAGGGAGTCCTGACATGCTGCAGAAGGTCTCGTTTCTATTATGGCTGCAGTTCAGAAGGAGGAGATTTATTAGTTTTATTTGACAAATGTCTGGCACATAAAGTTTGAAGAGCCTCATAACTCTGATTTATTGTGATAGAACAGATTAGCCATTTGTGGTACGGCTTTTAATTACACTTTTATTTGATGACCGGATTAGAATTGATGTATTTTCCATTTTCTTATTTTTTTTTTTAGACAACTTCAGTGTCGACAAGCTTGACGTCAACTGTGTTATTATATTTATGGGAAATTTATCATTTCATTTAGAGCAGTTCAGCTGCTGCTGATGTTTTAATTTACATTTTTATGTTATTTAATCGCACACATCTGCTATGTTTTAGTATCAGGGTTAAAATTCAAACAAAAATAAAATAAGAAACAAAACAGCATCATTTTTTGAATTCTTTTAAGATACTTTTGCAGATTATCTGTTCAATGAGTAAATGTTGAAAAATTAAAGCTGACTTCCTTTTCAGGCCCTATTTTGTGCCCTTCCTGTTAGCTTTTATTATTATAAATTATGATAATAAAATTATTTTATCGGAAAATCAGTTTTGAAAATGACCGACTGAATAGTTCCAACCATACAAATGTTCAATATCGGCACCGATATCAATATTGACCAGGCCAATAATCGGTTGAAACGTGGTTTTAATTAATGATTTTTAATTCATTTTTAGTTGTAATTTCATTTTATAAAATAAACAGCTTGTGAATATAATATGCAATCATTTAAAGGGTTAGTTCACCCAAAAATGAAATTTCAGTCATTAATTCCTCACCCTCATTTTGTTCCTATTTTTTGTTTTTGCATTTTATATTTTGCTGCTTTATTCTGAACTCTTGAAGAAAAAATTATATATATATATATAGAAGCTTAAAGCGTTCCGTCATGGTATTTTATGGATGTAGTTTTAATCAGAGGTCGACCGATATGTGTTTTTCAGGGCCGATGCCGATTATTACAGATCAAGATCGAAGGCCGATATTTTGAACCGATGTATTTGTGTAAAAAATTAAAGTTAATGTCAAAATTAAGAATAATAAGGGCTCTGAGAAAACTTTCTTTAAAATCTTTTAAACATATCTTTAATTCTGAGAACTGTTAATAATAAAATTAATAATAATAATAATGTAAATTAAACCTTTGTTGTTTGTGGCTGACTCAGACCCAAATAACTGACAGGATAACCATAAAAATGTTTAATATCGGCGCCGATATTAATATCGGTCAGGCCAATAATCGGTTGAAACATGGTTTTAATTAATGCATTTGAATTAATTTTTAGTTGTAATTTCATTTTATAAAATAAACAGCTTGTGAATATACTTTCTCAGAAGAAAAACTTGAAAATATGCAATCATTTGCAGATTTAGTTCACCCAAAAATGATAATTTAACAATACTTTCTGTGCGCAAAAACAACACAAAAACAACTTTATTCAACAAATTTTCCTCTTCCCTGTCAGTCTGTTACGCTGTTAGCGCAGTGCTGCGTTTCTGTGTTTACATCCGAACGCCGGCTCAGTATTGGCCGGCTCCTACGTCAGCGTCACATGACCAGCGGCGGCCAATACCAAGCCGTTCAGACGTCGTACCTGCAGCGCTGCAACGAAAATAACATAGCAGAGGAGATGAATTTGTTGAATAAAGTTGTTTTTGTGCACAGAAAGTATTGTGTCTCTTGAAGCACTGCATCACGTCGACTGTTTTAACCATGTCTTTACTTCCTTTCTGGAGCTTGAAAGTGTTGATTATATTGCTGTCTATGAACGAGTCATAAACCTCATCAAAAACATCTTCATTTGTGTTCTGAAGATGAACGAAGCTGTGGAACCACATGAGGGAGAGGAATTAAAGACAGAAATCTCATTTTTGGGATGAAGGGTTCTTTAAAATTGAGTCAAGAACTCGAGTGAACCTTGGTGACCGATGTTTCTCTCTCTCAGATGCGGTCACTGAGTAGTTTTCATTAAAACCTCTGTTTGCTCTCTTTTTCTCGAGCCGTAACTGCTCAGCTGCCTCGCGGTGATTGGCTGGGAAGGGCCAGAAGTGCAGCGGGAGTGAGTGAAAGAGTGCAGACGCTCTCAGTCCGGGATCTGAGGGTCTCCGCTCTCATCCACAGCGGATGATCAACAGGAAGTGGCGCTCCAGGCCAGGGAAGCACTATGAGTGGCTATGACTTTGGATTGGCGGGCAGGTGAATGTTGAGCCATGCTGACGGTGTTCAGCGTCCGGACGTCTGCTCTTACTGCTCTGCTCTACACGGCTCAGGTGAGTCTGCTGATCTCTGCCTGTCTTCAGAGTTTTAAAGCACTGAAAAAACGGTGTACGTAAAACAAAGATGACTGGGGAACAATTTATTTTTAATTCAGTGTGTTATATGTCATCTCTATGTAATTGTTTGTGAAATTTACTGGGAAATGAAAGGAGTGAAAGTTAACTAAATCCTACTTTTTTTTTAAATAGCTTGAAGTAGATAATATAATAGAATATTTATAATGTTGAAAAGTTAATAAAAAATTAACCAAACCATTAAAATATGATGTTTCTTAAAAAGTGAAAATTGTTTATTTTCAGTGTTGTTCTTGTTAGCTGGTTAAAAAAGTAGTAAAATAATAATATTAGTAATATTATATAGGCAACACTTTACAATAATAATATTTTTGGGGTTTATTTTTACAAGAAAATACTGTTTTGAAGACTTTAAAACGTAGAATTAAAAATTAAAACAAGTTATTTCTTTGCAATTATTTATATTTCTAGTAAAAAGTGAATCCTTTTCAGTGTAGTAGTTAGTAAAAGTAACTTGAATAGATCAAATAATAGCATTAATATTATTATATATAATAGTAATTAATAATAAAAAGTTGAAATTAATTAAAAATAAGCCAAACCAATAAAAGTATATAATAAACAAAACATTTTGTGATTAGCAGAACGTGTCAAATGATGAATCTTGATATCATTATTATTATTATAATTACACTTTACAGTAAGGTTACTTTAGTAATTTTAGTTAATGTTAATTTTAACATTTACTAAAACATTAAAATCTCTTTCACTCATTCGTTTGGGGTTTTGAACTCAATTTTATCAACTGACTGTTCAAAAGTTATTTTATGTTGAGTTAACTAATGTTTAAGGCAACTTTTCATGTTTAACGATCTAATGTGTTTTTATTAACTAATGCTGTAACAAATGCACTGCTCGTGGTTAGTTAATATCAGTTAATGCATTAACCAGCGCTCACTAATGAGACGGTACCGAACAGACAGCATCAGACATGTGTTGTTGTTTAAGCCCGCATATATAATTCCTCATTCTCGGAGAGTTTACTAGACAGACAGGAATCTCTGGAGATTACGGCAACATCGGAGCAACGTTGCAAAATATGCAGTGATGATCTGAATTTGATTTGTGTAAAGTTTGAGCTTCCTCCAACATTTATGACGCTCTGCGTCTGATAAAGAGCCTGAGAACGGCGGACAGATGCCGTCATGAAGCGCTTTCTTTCAGAATCTTTTCACATTTATCTGCTATTAAAATACACCTTTGAACTGTGCAACCTATTTAATTCTCAGCGAAAACAATGACTGAATCAGAACACAAAAGAGAAGTCACTTTCACAACTGTGTCAGATGTCAGCATATACGCTGTCCAGTTTTGTGCAATCTTTGAGAGTTCAGTAGAATTACGGTATTATAATCCTCCCCGTCTGCTCGTGATATTTCCAGGATTTTTAAACATTGAGGTGAAAGTTTGAGGAAATGTTGCATATCATGCGGACTATGAAGGGAGCGTCGCAAACCGTATTCTAACCCAGAAGTGAAATGTTGATTTTCAGCCTCATAATAGTTTTTATTTTGTCCTATACTGTACAATATGCTGGGTTAAAAACAACCCAAGTTGGGTTGAAAAATAGTCAAACTCAGCTAATGGGTTAAATGTTTAGGTGCAAAGTTACTTTTGTCTAAATTGCACCGTCAAAATAAAGTGTAACCCAGTTAAATGCTGGGTTAAAAACCAGAGATTGGGTTGTTTTAACCCAGTGGTTGGGTTAAATGTTTGCTGGGTAGTTTTATTGTTTAAAAATGACTATATTTCTTGCTTTAAAATGAGCCCAAAATATGTTGGAAATTAACATTTATTAATATGTTTAATGAATAATAATTTAACAGTAAATATTTGCGTATTAATAAATGTTCATCTTTTGATTATTATTGTAATTATGTGTCTGATTTTTAATTTCCAACATATTTTGGGTTCATTTTAAGCAAGAAATATAGTCATTTTTAAACAATAAAACTACCCAGCAAACATTTAGAACCCAACTGCTTTTTACTGGGTGACACTTTATTTTGATGGCAACTTTGCACCTACATCTCATTAGAGGATTAGTAGACATGTTAAAATAAGTTTACATGCAGTTGCAAAGTTACTTATAGTCTAAAGTTGAGCATCGTAATAAAGCGTAAAGCTAATATTCATGTCTATGTGGTAAAGTGACAGTATTGATGTGTAAATACACTCTCTGCTCTTGTAATAAGACAATTCCTCATTTAAATTGTAGCTTAAATACTTTTATATATATATTGCTAAACTAGATTACTCCCCTTAAAGATTAAGTAAACGTATATCAAACGCATTTTCTTACTCCAAACTGATGTTCAGCAGTTGGCATTGTAACTTGGGAAGAATGTAAATATTTATCTGTTCATTTTAGCAGAAATGAAGATATGTTTAATATCACCTCCAGTCTCAAACTCACACTCACCATTAAGTGTGTCCTAATAAAAACTTGTAAGTCTTCAAAAGATATAAAGTTGGTGACTAAATGCTTAGTGAGGTTATTGCTAAAAAAAAACAAACAAGAGAACAACATTGACTCTCTCCTTTGGGGAACATTTATAAATACTGCCATCTTGTGTTTGAAAATGTCACCACTGGCTCTCATTATGACAGGAATACTCTCAATCCACACAAGTACATGTCATGCTTTTTGTGTTTTCGTAAAGGTCATGGGCTCCATGTTGGATGATCTGATCTATAGACGTAGTGAATATCAGGAGAACTGTACGCGGGTCCTGAAAGCCACTTTCCCTACTGGAACTGGTGAGTGAAACTGGCAGAAATAGATTTTAATATATGTATGCTGTGTGAGTCATTGTATGAATGTCTCCATAGGAATTTTCTGCAATGGAACATTTGATGTTTTTGCCTGTTGGCCACATTCATCTCCGGGGATAGTATCCGTTCCCTGTCCTTCTTATCTACCATGGATCAGAGAAGGTCCCTTATTTTATTCTTATTTTACACTTTTTCCAATTAAAGAGTTGTATAATTTCATAGTACTTTCCCCAAATTTATTAAAAAATTAATTTATATATATATATATATATATATATATATATATATATATTCTTTCTTTTTTTTAAATATACATTACCGGTCAAAAGTTTGAAATAAGTAAAAATTTGTTTGTTTTTGAAAGAAGTCTCTTCTGTTCACCAAAGCTGCATTTATTTGATCAAAAATACAGTAAAAATTGTAAAATATTTTTACAATGTAAATCATCAGTTTTCTATGTGAATATACAGTACAGTGTAATTTATATCCAGTGATCAAAGCTGAATTTTCAGCATCATTACTCCATTAAAGTACTGAATAAATTACTTTTATTCAGCAAAGATGAATTAAATTGATCAAAATTGACTGCAAAGACATTTATAATTCTATTTCAAATAAATTCTGTTCTTTTGAACTTTCCATTCATCAAAGAATCCTGAAAAATAAAATGCATCACATTTTCCACAAAAATATTATGTAGCAAAAACAATGTTCTCAACATAATAATAAGGACCATTATTAATAATTGAGCAGCATATCAGAATGATTTGTGAAGGATCATGTGACACTGAAGACTGGAGTAATGATGCTGAAAATTCAGCTTTGATCACTGGATATAAATTACACTCTACTGTATATTCACCTAGAAAACTGATGATTTACATTAGAATAATATTTCACTATTTACTGTATTTTTGATCAAATAAATGCAGCCTTGGTGAGCAGAAGAGACTTCTTTCACAAACATTAACAAATCGTAATTATTCCAAACTTTTGACAGTATTAAACAATTTTCAAACTAAACATACTAAAAATGTAAGAAATTTATGGTGGTCATTTTCAGGTGCTACTGGAAATGTGTACATGGAATGCACGGTCAACGGCACCTGGAAAACTGAGGAGAACTCCAGCAGCGTATGGAGAAATCAATCCGAGTGTGAACACCATCATTTTTTCAAGTCCAAGGTGAATATTGCTACCATACATTAAAGTATGGTCTCCAACATGGCATCATTTTTACAATGGCATCCTGCATACACAGGAAGAAGAGGTGTTTCGGCAGACTGTGCTGAGAGTCTTGTCCATTGTAGGATACTCGCTGTCTTTTTCTTCTCTTTGCTTGGCTGTTCTGATCATGAGTCTTCTGAGGTGAGTGGAGTTCTGCAGGGCTCAGTGTTTGGTCCGTTTTTGTTTTGTATAGTTAGAATGTAACTTCAAAGTGCCCTTATGATGCTCTTTTAAAGGTTTCTAATGTTGTTTTGGAGTCTCCTACAACAGGTTCACATTCATCCAAGGTCAAACAACACTTTAATTTTCTCATAATATCTAATGCAGCATCAGCTCTTTTCTCTCAGTGTCTGAAACGCTTCCATCAAGGATTCGGTCTCTCTAAACCCCGCCTTTCTGAGAGCTGCTCTGCTCTGATTGGTCAGATGATCTAGTCTGTTATGATTGGTCGGAAGCCAAACATATTAGCAAACCATTAGCGTATCTGAATTTCAGCATTTGATGCACAGTGCGAACTGGCGTCGGTTTTACCGTATCAATCTCATCGAAGTGGATTTGCTTTGGCAGCAGAAAATGGCGTCTTCTCAACATGAACGACACGAACCAAACAATTACAGTGTTTGAGGGCGGGGCAAAGAGATGACCAATAAAGACCAGAGGCAGGCATTATGGAAATTAGCTAGTCAAACCTACATAGGTTCTCAAACTGAGATTACTGACGACTCGTTTCAGCAGTTCAGAATCGCTTCTTTCTTTTTAGAGACTTTGCAGTGCTTTTACATTCACACATACACAAAAGGTCATATCCTATAAAGCATAATAGGGGCACTTTAAGATAGCTTGCAAAATTGTTTCCCTCATAAAAGATGGTTTCATAGCCATTGGTCAAACCATCGACTAATTTGGAATAAAGTCATTCTCTGACAAATCGCTTCTGTTACTTTACATTTAACTAATGTTCTCTTGCATAATTAGATTTATCTTTATGCGTGCATTTCCAAGCTACAGAGCTTTTGTTTTCATTGATCAAATTGATTGATTTCTGTCCTGTCCGGTCATTTATTCTGCTCCAGCCCCGAGCTGGCTCCAGATATCTGAGATACTAATTTTATTTGTCCCCAACCAAGCAATAAATACTTTTTACCTGTTGTTTTCAGGAAGCTTCACTGTACGAGGAACTACATCCACATGAATCTCTTTGTATCCTTCATATTTAGAGCAACAGCAGTAATTACCAAAGAGGTTATATTACAAGTCACGTACACCAACCTGCCCAGGGATGAAATGGGATGGAACAGTTACTCAAAATCTGCGGTACATAAACCTTCATTTATGCTCGTTTTTAGTTTTGTAAGGAATCACATCTGCATGTCTTACTGTGTCTTATTCTGTTGCATTTTCATTGTGTAGATGCACAAAAGATGCAGTAATATAAATGTCAACCTTCCAGATTTCTTTCCTCTGCAAGGCCTCAAAGGTGTCGATGGAATATTTTGTGGGATGTAATTACTTCTGGCTTCTAGTGGAGGCGATATTCCTCCACACGCTGCTGTTCACTGCAGTGTTGACCAGGAAAAGACTTCTGAAGAAATACATGATCATCGGATGGGGTGCGACTTATCCTTACTAAGAATAGTTTGTCCTTTGAATTTCAATTTAAAAATGACTTTACTTGAAGCCTTTATGTATAGTGCATTATAAAGATATTCATAATGTAAGTTATAATGGATTATATTTTTTCACATATAATTGTAATCGAAATTAAATGCATTATAATATTTGCAGATTCCTTGTTGCATCTGAAATTGGTGGTTTGTCATGTGTTTGAATGCATTATACTTTCTCAAGGTGTAACAGTGCATTATAAGGTGCATAAAAAGGCACGATTAATGCATTCTAAATACTTTTATAATTAGGGATGCACCGATATGAACATTTTAGCCGATACCAATTACTGATAATTCTTTAGATTTAAAAGCCGATATATTGGCTGACAAATCTAAAATCCAAAAATAATACAATAACCGACAATCCTTTATATTTGAAAACCGATAATCGATATATTGGCCGATAACTCTAAATTCTAAAAATTTTGGCCAATATGATACCCGGTAATTCTTTATATTTGAAAACCAATAACCGATATATTGGTCAATAAATCTAAAATCTAACCATTTGGCCGATACCGATAATCCTTTATATTTGAAACCTGATAACCGATATTTTCGCCTATAAATCTAAAATCTAAAAATTTTGGCCAATATGATAACCGATAATTCTTTATATTTGAAAACCAATAACCGATATATTGGTCAATGAATCTAAAATCTAACCATTTGGCCGATACCGATAATCCTTTATATTTGAAACCTGATAACCTATATTTTCGCTTATAAATCTAAAATCTAAACATTTTGGCCAATATGATAACCGATAATCTTTTATATTTGAAAACCAATAACCGATATATTGGCCAATAAATCTAAAATCTAACCATTTGGCCAATACCGATAATCCTTTATATTTGAAACCTGATAACCGATATTTTCGCCTATAAATCTAAAATCTAAAAATTTTGGCCAATATGATAACTGATAATCCTTTATATTTGAAAACCAATAACCAATATATTGGTCAATAAATCTAAAATCTAACCATTTGGCCAATACCGATAATCCTTTATATTTGAAACCTGATAACCGATATTTTCGCCTATAAATCTAAAATCTAAAAATTAATAATTAATTAATTTAATTAATTAATTAATAAATCTAAATCCAAATTTTTGTATACTTTTTGAGAGCCTGATTACAAAAACAATCAATCATTATAATTTTATGTTGCCTATATGTCAGATTGCACATGTTGCACTTAACTGTATTTTCCTTTTTGAAGTGAACAGAGCACATCTAAAGGAAATAATTCATTATTTATTGGCTTTAATATATCTGTCACACCATCAACATCACCAGCTCGCACAACTCCACCCACACGCTCACTATCACCAGAATACTAACCATCATCACCTGTCCACAATCACGTCACGCCCTATAAGACATGCTCACCCGCACTGCCAGTTGTCTGATCTCGTTAATCACGGACTACAGACTTACCTGCCTTGCTTACCTGTTCCCTGGATGTTTCTTCATTCCTTCATCGGGCGTGTACTAAGACCGCTGGACAGCACTCCAACCATCTGCAACCACAAGATAAAACATTTCATCATTCAAGCTAAGTTACCATCAAGATCAAGAACTGCTTTGCCTTACCATACCATACCGTTTACCTGTTCTGCTGAAATCATTTACAATAAAACCTTGTCTAAAACTTTACCATTGTGTCTGAGTGTTACAGAAGATCAGACCAACAAACTTACGGATGGATTCGACAGCGCAATCCAGTACATCGAGCGCCTTCGCCGAGTCTGTTCCAGCCGGTCGCGGTACACTTCCAGCAACGCCGCCTTCATCTTCTTCGACTCCCGCCGCTGCCTCTGCATGTCCCGTGGCCCGACCAGCGCCCTACTCCGGCGAGGCGGAGGACTGCAACGGGTTCCTCATGCAATGCTCGCTATTCTTTGAAATTCAACCTCATCTATTCGTTTCTGAAAAGGCACAAGTTGCATTTATGGTGAATCTACTCGCCGGAAAAGCTTTACGCTGGGCTCAAGCGCTGTGGCAGTCCAACGCCACCATCCTGTCATCTCTCCCCGCGTTCACCAGCCATTTTAAAGATGTCTTCGGTCAGACTACATCCACGCTATCGGTGTCTGACCAACTCTTCCATCTGCGTCAAGGCACTGCATCCGTGGGTGATTATACTCTACAATTCCGTACCCTCGCCGCCAATAGCGGTTGGAATGAGACGGCCTTGTTAACGGCTTATCGCCAAGGCTTGAATCCTGACATCCGACAGCTGATGGTGGTGTATGATGACACCATGGGTCTGGAAGCCTTCCTCCAAAAAACCATTAGAGTCTCCCAGCGCCTGTCCACCGGCGAAAGTCTTCAACCCGTTTTGCAGTCCCCGTCCGCCGGTTTGCCAGCCGCCCTTCCAGCCGCCCTTCCAGCACCAGAACCCATGGACGTGGACAATTATCGTCTCACTGCAGCGGAACGCCAACGTAGGATTACTCACCATCTCTGCCTCTATTGTGGAAGTGAAGGACACCAGCTGATCAACTGTCCCGTTCGCCCTCCTCGACCCTCGGTGAGTACTATCCAAATACCACCTAAGATATCTCATTTGATTCGCACAACAGTATACTTTCTGATCCGTAAATCCTATGTTGCAGCGCAAGCCCTTGTCGACTCAGGCTCCGTGGGGAACTTCATCTCCCATCAGTTCCTCTGGACGCTAAACATCAGACGCAAACGCAGCAACCACCCTATGAAGATACACACTATCCTTGGCAAACCGTTGGGTCGAGGAGTCATCCGGTATCATTCCCCCACTCTTATGCTCCACATTGGCTGTTTACATCAAGAAAAGATCTCGTTTCTGGTGCTGGAGGGTTCCACCACGGACCTCATCCTGGGATGCCCGTGGCTAGCTGAACACAACCCCGTCTTTGATTGGAACACCGGAGAGATACTGAAGTGGAGTAACCATTGCACCCAAACCTGTCTTCGATCACTCACGAAAATTCCTAGCTCTTCCTCAACCAGAGTTTCCAGCTCCTCCACTCTCCACCTAAATTCCACTTCAGTGGAGAGCCCCGAACCTACCCAAGAACGGTTCATTCCTGAAGAGTACCGGGCGTTCCAGGATGTCTTTAGTAAGCGGCTGGCAACGCAATTACCACCACATCGGCCATGGGACTGTGCAATTGACCTGCTGCCTGGGGCTCTCCTACCCAAGGGTAAAATCTACCCTCTGTCCATCCCGGAGCAGAAGGCCATGGATGAGTACATCGCCGAAGCACTGGACCAAGGTTTCATCCGACCGTCGACATCCCCTGCCGCTTCGAGTTTCTTTTTCGTCTTGAAGAAGGACGGAGGCTTGAGACCCTGTATTGACTACCGCAAACTCAACTCACAAACTCACTAGAACAACTCCAAGGTGCCCACATCTTCTCCAAATTGGACCTCCACAGCGCCTACAATTTAATCCGCATTCGTTCCGGGGATGAATGGAAAACAGCCTTCATAACACCGTCTGGGCATTACGAATATCTGGTCATGCCGTATGGCCTGGCGAACTCTCCATCCATATTCCAAAACTATATGAATGAGGTATTCCGTGATCTCCTCCAAAGGTTCGTGATCATCTATATTGATGACATCCTGATTTACTCAAAGACCCGCTCTGAACACCATGAACACGTTCGTCAGGTCCTACAAAGGCTTAGAACCCACCATCTATATTTGAAACTGGAAAAATGTGAATTCCATATCCCCGAGGTCCAATTCCTGGGTTACGTCATCGACCAACACGGAGTCAAGATGGACCAGAGGAAGGTGGACTCCATCCGGAAGTGGCCAGAACCGCAGACGTTTAAGGAACTTCAAAGATTCCTGGGGTTCGCCAACTTCTATCGGAAATTCATCAGTAAATTTCAGTCAGCTGAGCTCACCCCTCACCTCTCTACTCAAGAAGGGTCCCAAGTCTCTGTCCTGGCACCCTTTGGCCCGTCAAGCGTTCAACGTCCTTAAAGATGCATTCAGTTCAGCTCCTGTCCTTCGTCACCCGGACCCTGACCTACCCTTCATCGTCGAGGTAGACTCTTCACAGACCGGAGTAGGAGCCATACTCTCCCAGCGGCAGGGTGACCCTCCTCGTATTCATCCATGCGCCTTCTACTCCCACAAACTATCCCCGGCGGAGCAGAATTACGACGTGGGCAACCGAGAGCTTCTCGCCATCAAGCTAGCTCTGGAGGAGTGGAGGCACTGGCTGGAGGGAGCCAACCACCCCTTCGAAGTAATCACCGACCACCGGAATCTCGAGTACCTCAGGGAGGCTAAACGGCTGAACACTCGCCAAGCTCGCTGGGCCCTCTTCTTTACCAGATTCGATTTTGTTGTCACCTACCGGAGGGGTGAGAAGAATGTTCAAGCCGATGCTCTTTCCCGTGTCCACGCTCCTGACCAAAACCAAACACAGCCAGAACCTATCCTCCCTCCAGCCGTCATCGTCAGTCCCATTCAGTGGGAATGGGACAACCAAATGCTCCAGGCCCAGACTACTGCCCCTGCTCCGCCGGGATGTCCGGAGGGGCTGATGTACGTCCCACCAACCTGTCGTCAGCTCCTCCTAGAATCCGTTCACACCTCTCCGGGCTCTGGACACCCAGGCAGCCAGCGTACCCTCTCGCTCCTCCGACAACGCTACTGGTGGCCAGCTATGACCCAGGATGTCTCCCGGTACGTCAAGGGCTGCTCTGTCTGCTCCATCACTAACACTCCCCGTCAACAACCTGCTGGAAAACTGGTTCCTCTACCGGTTCCGCGTCGTCCATGAACTCACATAGGAATTGACTTCCTCACCGACTTACCTCCTTCCAACACCTATACAAGCGTCCTCGTGGTGGTAGACCGCTTCTCAAAGATGTGTAAACTGATCCCCATCAAAGGACTCCCTACGGCGCTCCAAACGGCCGAGTTACTGTTCATACACGTCTTTCGTAACTTCGGCCTTCCCGAGGACATTGTCTCTGACCGGGGCCCCCAGTTTATCTCCAGAGTCTGGAGATCCTTTTTCCAACTCCTCGGAATTTCCGTAAGCCTCTCCTCCGGCTACCACCCACAAACTAATGGGCAGACAGAGCGGAAAATCCAGGAGATCGGGAGATACCTGCGGTCATACTGTCACCAGAACCAGTCCTCGTGGAGTCAATTCCTCCCCTGAGCCGAGTACACCCAGAATTCGCTCCAACAGTCCACCACTAGGCTCACTCCATTCAAATGCGTACTCGGGTACCAACCTGCACTCTTCCCTTGGTCTGGTGAGCAAACCGACGTCCCTGCCATCCAGAACTGGTTCGAACAGAGCGAGAGGGTATGGGACACAGCACACGTGCACCTCCAACAGGCAGTGCGCAGACACCAGCGGCAAGCCGACCGTCTCCGAGGCCCTACACCTACTTACCATCCAGGCCAAAAGGTATGGCTTTCCACACGAGACATCCGTCTGCGCCTGCCCTGTCGTAAGCTGAGTCCCCACTATATAGGTCCTTTCACAGTGCAGAGGCAGCTCAACGAAGTGACCTACCGTCTAAACCTCCCAGCCACGTATCGTATAGCACCATCCTTTTACGTTTCCCTTCTCAAACCTGTCACTGACCCCATGTTTCCGCCCACAGATCCGGGAGTCCCTGATGTACCTCCTCCTCCCGACCTTACCGACGCCGAAATGATCTACCAGGTCCATGACATCTTTGATTCTCGACGACGTGGGACCCGCCTGGAATATCTGGTCGACTGGGAGGGTTACGGCCCCGAGGAGAGGTCTTGGGTAGCACGAGATGACATACTGGATCCAGCTCTCCTCACAAAGTTCCACCAGGACCATCCTAGTCGACCAGGACCCCGTGGACGGGGCCGTCCCCGTCGTCGACCTTTTCAGACGTCAGGAGCTGCCCGTGGAGGGGGGGGTACTGTCACACCGTCAACATCACCAGCTCGCACAACTCCACCCACACGCTCATCACCTGTCCACAATCACGTCACGCCCTATAAGACATGCTCACCCGCACTGCCAGTTGTCTGATCTCGTTAATCACGGACTACAGACTTACCTGCCTTGCTTACCTGTTCCCTGGATGTTTCTTCATTCCTTCATCGGGCGTGTACTAAGACCGCTGGACAGCACTGCAACCACAAGACAAAACATTTCATCATTCAAGCTAAGTTACCATCAAGATCAAGAACTGCTTTGCCTTACCATACCATACCGTTTACCTGTTCTGCTGAAATCATTTACAATAAAACCTTGTCTAAAACTTTACCATTGTGTCTGAGTGTTACAATATCGTCCAAATTTACTTATTGAGCCGATAACGATAACATTAAAAATGAACATATATCAGCCGATACCGATATGGTGGCCGATTTATTGTGCATCCCTATTTATAATGCATTATATACAAAGACTTTAAGTAAAGTGGTTTCATGACTTTATTAATTCTCCAACTTTATTCAATAAACTCATTCAGGAACTCCATTATTGTTTGTGATTCCCTGGACCGTAACCAAAACGTTGTATGAAAATAAAAGGTATGTGCCTTTTTTTTACTTCAGATTGCCACTTTAAAAGTAAAATTTTGCACGTAATACAAAAAATAATTTTAAAAGGTATTTTATGGTAGAAAGAAAAAAATGGTGTAGGATTTACTTTGAAGCAGTTTTCACTCAGAAATTGATTGTACATTTTAGCACTTCAAACAATTATTTTTTACCGTGTACTTGTGTATATAAAGCTAAACCTAATGGCTTTTATTATGACATTATTTTTCTTAACCACAATAAAAATAAATTCAGTATGACTTTATAATAAGGTTTCAGTTGTTAGCAATGGTTCATGTAGTTAACTAACACTGAACAATGCTTCATGCCTTAAAATAACTTGAATGTAACTCTACACATGTGCCTCATTTAGTATACGCAGATCTATGAATATGATAATTAGCTCTGCCTCTACTCACTCGCACGAGCTCAGAGATCCACTCGGTCAACTGACGTAAACGCTGCACAATGATATTGCTTTTTATAACGTCGGACACATAACAGTAATTAATACGATTAGTCTTTTGCTTGAGTACGCAACCATGTGCCCGTTCAGTCTGCAGAAAAATACACCGGGATAACCTTTTCTTGTGACTCCCCTGCTTCACAGCACAGTAATGATATGCTAAAGCCCGCCCACACATTGACGTGATTGGTTACACCAGTGATTTCAAACCACGTCTTTAGATCACTACCGTTTTAAAGAGAAAAAACTCTTTAAATATAGCAATAGTGTTGACTTGAATGAATTTGCACAAGTTTAGTCCTAAAGTATATTAAAAACACCACAGACATATAAACAACATTTTAAAATTTTTGACTTTGACCACAGGGACTTAAAAAATATTGCTCGTAACTAATGTTAACAAATGGAACCTCATTATAAAGTGTTACCATACATTCTTATGCTTATCTGTTAAAGGGTTAGTTCACCCAAAAATGAAAATTCAGTCATTAGTTCCTCTTCCTCATGTCGTTCTACAACCGTAAGACCTTCGTTCATCTTCAGAACACAAATGAAGATATTTTTGATGAAATCCGATGGTTCAGTGAGTCTCTATTGACAGCAAGATGATTTTCACTTTCAAACGCCCAGAAAGCTACTAAATCATATTTAAAACAGGTCATGTGACTACAGTGGAACAATTGGAATTCCAAAACACTTATGACGTAACGAAGCCTCGTTTATTGAAATCACGTGAGTTTGGCAGTTTGATACGTGAACTGAACCTCTGATTCGACACAAAAGATTCATAAAGCTTCATGAATCAGTGTTTTGAAATCATCCATCACTAGATATTGTTGAATAAAGTCATTATTTTGTGTTTTTTGGCGCACAAAAAGTATTCTCGTCGCTTTATAATATTAAGGTTGAACCACTGTAGTCACATGACCTGTTTTAAATATGTTTTAGTATCTTTCTGTCAATAGAGACTCACTGAACCATTGGATTTCATCAAAAATAACTTCATTTGTGTTCTGAAGATGAACGAAGGTCTTATGGGTGTAGAACGACATGAGGGAGAGGAATTAATGACTGAATTTTTGAATGCTTTAATTGGTTATATGTGTGTAGTGTAATGCATTACGTGTTTTGTTTTTCTAAAGCTGTTGGTTAAATAACATCACATGGATCTGGTGGATAATCAGAGGCCCAATCACATTATCAGTGATCGTGAGTATGATGCTTTATGAATTAAATATGAAACGGCTCGTTTTCTTTGATATATGAAAGCTGTGGGAGGAGAAAAGCAGGGTTGGTTGGTTAACTTCTGCTGTGCTGTCATGGTGTAACGTCGATTTCACCGTAGTTCCTCGTGCCGCAGCGTTTCATGCTGGTCACGAGCAATCAGGAGTGAGCCGTGAAAGATGACAGTCGCAATGTATTAAAGCAGTCGTTCTGCATCCAGTTGTGTTTGACAACCTCTGCCCTTTATCTTTCAGAGGCGGACCAGCGGTTGATAAACGTACAATGAAAATGTGCTCCAATATAATAAAATCAAAACTTCATTAACACAGAGTCAAATGCTGACAGAATCATGTCCTCACTTGTGTTTCAGGTCATTTTTTGCATTTTTCTCAAAATCATCAGACTTTTGCTGTCTAAGTTAAAGGCCGACCAGGTGAAGTTCACTGACTACCGTTACAGGTGAGTCGCTGCTTATCTAAAACAGCTTGTAGCCCGTTTAAAAACGAGCTGAAGAGACTCACACATTTCACACTGTTCGCACAGTTTAGCCAGAGCAACGCTAGTGTTGATTCCTCTGCTCGGGATCCACGAGATCGTCTTCACCATGATTATCGACGAATCGGTCGAAGGAAGCAACCGCTATGCTCGAAACTTCATCCATCTGACCCTGAGCTCTTTCCAGGTGAGAGAACTGCTCGTTTTTCCTTTGCCGACTCAGGAAAACTCTAACCGTGAGCTTTATTGTTCCACAGGGTCTGTTAGTTGCAGTGCTGTACTGCTTTGCAAATGGAGAGGTACGTTTGGTGAAGAACTTTTGAAAGTGTGAGTATTTTTCACCATAATAAGCAAATTTTGAAACATGTCCTCCAGGTCCAGGCTGAGCTGAAGAAACGGTGGCAGCTGTTCGTTTCTTCCAATCACTTTGAGGTGCACAACTGCTTCGCAGACATTCATCCCAAACACCTGTGGAAGTGCTCACAAAAGAGCCCAGGACAAAACACAGAGCACAACGAATCCAACGAGGACGGCGGCCACGCCCCCACGCAGGCGCATCAGCTCCAGGTGGCTGTCCAATTGGCAGAGGACGTGACCTGTGGGCGGAGCTTGGGCCTGGAGTTTTACATAAGGAAGAGCCTCTCCAGCAGCGACGGGGAAATTACTTCAGGAGAGACGATGGAGGAAATCATAGAGGAGAGCGAGTTTTGAAATCTGTGATTGATTTTTCTATAAATATGTAATTAGGGATGTATATTTCCACACTTTAAACACTGTCAATTATTGAAGCTTGTTTCTGCCACGGAATAAAAAAAAGGTATGCGACTTTTTATATCACAATAGAAAAACAGAGTTTATAACAATTCTGAGGAAAAAAAGAAAATCTCAGAATGGCATGATATAAACACGCAACTGCAAGTCCGAATTGTGAGATAAAAAGTCACAATTAACTTTTTTATTCCATGACGGAAACAAGCTTCCATAGCAAATGGCTTCCATTATGTTTTTGATACCTGATTTTTGTACATCTGGAGCTCCACAATCTAAGCTTTGAAATACTCAAATTCTTTTAAATTGCAGTGTTCAAAGATTGACCAATTAAACATCAGTTCAATGAAGACCTGTTTAGGGATGCACGATATATTATTTATATACGATTAATTTATTTTTATTACATTTTTTACATTTATTTTAAATTTTTTTAAAACGGTCAGATAAGAAAATTTGGCTGATATATATTAAAGCTGATAAATAATATATTATTTCCTTCAGCTGAGACACTTAAGATGCACTGTCCACTGGTTTTAAATTGCTTGAAATATGATCGAAATCACTTCAAAATGGAAGTGCAACATGTGCAGTGCAAAACTGTCATGTAGGCTACATAAAATTATAATGATCATCATTACAACTGTGTGCTTGGGACATGGCTTTTAATGGTGAGACTTTGTTTTTATAATCAGGCTCTCAAAAATGTAATACAAATTTGGATTTGCAATATATGAGTTTTCAAATGTAAAGAAGTATCGGTTATTGTATTGGCCAAATTGATATACATTATCGGCTAAAATTACATACAGTATCGACCAAACTCGCTCTCCTCTATGTTTTATCAGCCATTGTATCAGTTACCAACTTTCAAATAGAAAGAATTATCGGTTATTGGCATAGGACAAAATTTTTAGATTTATCGGCCAATATATCGGTTAACGACTTTCAATGTTAAGAATTATCGGTTATCGTATTGGCCAAAATGACATACATTATTAGCCAAACTCGCTCTCCTCTTTGATTTATCGGCCATTATATCAGGCTTTCAAATATATAGAATTATCGGTTATCGTATGGGCCAATGTTTTGATTTATCGGCCAATATGTCAGTTATCGGCTTCCAAATATATAGAATTATCGGGTATCGGTATGGGCCAAAATTACATACATTATCTGCTAAAATTACATACATTATCGGCCAAACTCATTCTCCTCTATGATTTATCAGCCAATATATCAGTTATCGGCTTCCAAATATATAGAATTATTGGGTATCGGCCAAAATTACATACATTATCTGCTAAAATTACGTACATTATCGGCCAAACTCATTCTCCTCTATGATTTATTAGCCAATATATCAGTTATCGGTTTCCAAATATATAGAATTATTGGGTATCGGTATAGGCCAAAATTACATACATTATCTGCTAAAATTACATACATTATCGGCCAAACTCGTTCTCCTCTATGATTTATCAGCCAATATATCAGTTATCGGCTTCCAAATATATAGAATTATTGGGTATCGGTATGGGCCAAAATTACATACATTATCTGCTAAAATTACATACATTATCGGCCAAACTCGTTCTCCTCTATGATTTATCAGTCAATATATCAGTTATCGGCTTCCAAATATATAGAATTATCGGGTATCGGTATGGGCCAAAATTACATACATTATCTGCTAAAATTACATACATTATCTGCTAAAATTACATACATTATTGGCCAAACTCGTTCTCCTCTATGATTTATCAGCCAATATATCAGTTATCGGCTTCCAAATATATAGAATTATCGGTATCGGCCAAAATTGTCATATCGGTGCATCCCTAGATATTTTTCAATGAATATGACTAATGATTTATATAACAGTGAAAACAGCAATGGACTATGAGTGACGCTCTCAACATATTACCAGCTTCATTATCTAGATCAGTGGTTCTCTTCTGGTTTTTGCTTCAGGACCAAGATTTTACGTCATGCTGCGACTCAAAGCAGTGCCAAATCTATAGTGCAAATCTTGAAATTCATTAATGTTTCCATATTTGCTACATTGTTGCCTTTCACTGTCTTAGATAATGCTGTTAGATGCATTTTATGATTTGTATTTTTTCACTGCATTTTTGGGTCAAACCCACCAGTTGAGAGCCACTGTTTAAACGTATTCATTATACGTATACAGTGAATTTATCTGCATTTTGATATGCTTAAAATAATCATTTTTACATTGCAGAGGGAGCACAATTAAACTGAACAATTCATAATAATTATCTCCCTCATTGTGTTTACTTTACATCTACATTTGGTGAAGTAGCCCATTGCAAAATCTTCACTTCATTTCACAAGAATGCATACTAAAAGAATACGAATGCTAAAACACTCAATATAAAATGTAGTCGTATCAGTAGAATACTCAAATTAAACATTTGCATGACTGTTACATATAGTACTTTATTCATGGGCAAATTAGAGTGAAGCAAAGTTGTGGATTATTTACATAAATTTGCATGTGGTTCCACCTCACATGGATGGCGATGATTGTGAATGTGACTGTGTTTGTATAAGTGTATTTCATGACATGCAGAGGAAAATTAAATGCATTCCTGTTGGTGTTGCCATGTTTAACCGTCCATTATGTTTTATATTGCATAAACAACATTTTTACATGTATATTTCATGGCACAATTGAATTCCTATCAATCGTTTTATCTCAGTCAACATGTAACAACAGAAATCAAAAATGTTGCAGTGCACATGAACTTTTACACTTTAATTATTTAAAAGAATCCGACCTAAAACAGCAATTTAAACACATTATTGCTTCTTCTCTTTGAGCCTTTCTTGGACCTTTTGGGGTTCGTCAAACTGAATCAGGCGGAGAATGTTCTTATTGTCCATAACTCCTTGAATGAACTCTCCTTCTGTTATTTTACCTGACGGTATAAAGAAAATGCATTCTTCAAAGCTCAGTAAAGGTGATTCTGTTAAATCGAGGCCTTCGTGATTTTCCATATCGTCATTTAACGTGCAAAGGGTCACTTACCATTTTCTTTTTTCCCAAAAAAGTCCCAAATTTTATCCGTTCGTTTTTCTGGGGTGTTTTCGTCATCCGGAAGATTTTTCTGGTCTTCTTTGGAGATCATGTTGAATATTGACTGCAAAGATGAACAAACGTTCTTCAGTAACGTTGATAGAATGTTAGTTCAAAGTTATCCTGAGATGTCCTCAAAACGTTAGCACAAAAACATTCTTTATACATCGTTCATGAATGTTTATTTTATTAAATGCTTTAATTGGACATTTTCTGTTTTTCGCATTCCGTAGCAAGCATTTTGAGAAGTGTTTTGACAATTCAGAGCCACTGTAACAAGTGAACCACAGCCTAGTGGAAACATTGCAGGGGCTTCTGTCTTCACAAAACAACATCTTTTTAAATTTTTTTTTTTGAAATCTAAAATATGGCCACCCTACATTTTGTGAAGCGACGAGAATACCTTGTGTGCGCAAAAACAAAACAAAAATAACGACTTTATCAACATACCTTTTCTTCTGTGTCATTCTCCTATGCTTTTTATGTCCAACGCTTCCAAGTTCTACGTCAGAACGCCGACCCATAATTGACCGTTCACAAAGACCCGCCCCCTTTAGTTACTGTTGCTACGTCCGACAAGCCATGCCACTCTCTCGCCACACATCATGTTCTCACGCAGTGAAAAATACATTGCGGCGCAAAGACACTGACAACACATCGACAGACAAGACAGAGCACGTTACTTTTGTCATTTTGAAAGAAGTTTAATCAGTAAATAGCGTCTAGTGTGTGTTTAATGTGTGGTGACAGATCGCTGTAGCTCCTCGTGAACCGATCATCTCTTCATACTAGTTCATTTATAGCATCAAATAAACATGAATGAACATCAGAAGGAATGTTGTTTCAAGCGTGGAAAGACGTGATTCAAGTTCACCAACGTTAATCTACTAACTCCCCTGACCGCTTTGACGGACAAAATGGCGGATTCCGGGTTATGATTGGTCAGATCGCCTGTCAATCAACCCATTTGTTGTCGTTCACTAGTGTCTCGTCAGACTAACTTCTAAACAGCGTTTTTCAAATATCGCTTACCACCTTTAATGCTTCTTTTTCTATAAATTACTGACGGACTAATTCTCATTTTTCCTCAGATATTTCGCTTTATTCATTTGCGCACTAAATCTCTTGACAAACTAAAAGACATTGTATATATTTGAAATATAAGATATAGATTGCACTGAATGTCAGCTTGCTAAAATGTTGTTATTAAGTCCACATAAAACAAGGTCGTTGCAACCACGATGCAGTTCGGGACTCGTTGGCTAACAATACTTCAGGGAAAGTAGTTTTCATTCACCTTCACTATTTCATGAATCTCGTTTTTGGTGATGGCGCCGCTCCTGTCCACGTCGTAGAGAGCGAAGGCCCACTCGAGCTTCTCCACGGTCTTCCCCGAGGACGTCAGATGCAGAGCCACGATGTATTCTTTAAAGTCCAGCGTTCCGTCGCTGTCCGAGTCGAAGCTCCTGAAGACGTGCTGAGCGTAAGCCTTGGGATCTGCGTCAGGGAAGAAGCTGGCGTAGATGCTCTCGAACTGCTCTCGGCTGATGCGGCCCGTCGGGCATTCGTTCAGGAACTTCTGGTACCAAACGTAGAGCTGCTCCTCAGAGTACTTGGTGTTCATCTTCAGCTCCTCCAGGAGCTCTTTGGAAAGGGCTCCACTTTTAGCGTTGCCCATTTTCTCAATTACCTTTTTGAGATTGTGACCGAGTGTCCAGGATAATTGCATTGTCTGCTATTTAAACCCAACTGAGGATTACAGAGGATAGAGTTGTGATTATGGCTGAAGCGTCTTTTGATTTGATAGCGAGAGATTTCCAGGAATATATCATGGAGACAAGGAGTTAGTCTTGGAAGAGTGACTGAGACTATGAGCTTATGTAACAGCAGGAGACCTCTTGATCTTATTTGATGCATTCGGATTAAATCACAATATGGCGGCATGCTGTTACAGATTTACTATATATGGCAATGATGTGTATACATTTATTATTAATAGAATCTTTTTTAATATATGTGTCTACTGTCACTTTTGATCAATTTAATGCATTCTTGCTGAATAAAAATATTTCTTCAATTTCCTAAACAAAAAAAAAATTCTAATTGATCCCAAACTAATTACTTGAGAAACATTTTCCAAAAAATATTTTTGCTTTGTTGCAAAGTGACTACTAATTTTAAGGATTTATAAATGAATGTTATGGCATATATATATATATATATATATATATATATATATTAGTATAAATGTTTATAATATATTTATAATTTAAATGTTAAAATATTTAATTTTTAGAATGTTTTTGTTTAAATGTTTGAGAAACATTGTTATGTTTTATTGCACAATGGTAACTTATAAATGTTAATAACTGTCATATTATTCATGTTTTCTGTATATGTTGATGTTGATTACAAACACACACACACACACACACACACACACACATATATATATATATATATATATATATAAACAAATGTATTATATATATATGATATATATATGTATATATAGTTAATCAATACCATGTTATTCATGTTTTCTGTGCATATGTTGATGTAGATTGTATATATATATATATATATATATATATAAACATATAAAAATATGTTATTTAAAATATATATTATATAAAAATATATAAACAAATGTATATTAACACACATATATATATGCTAATAAATTTAATTATTCATGTTTTCTGCGCATTTCTGATGTTGATTATACATATAAACAAATTAATTATATTAACATATATATATATATATATGCACACACATATATTTGTATCATACATATAACGTTACATATATATATAATATATATAATATATATATATATATATATATATATATATAGTTAATAAATACCATGTTATTCATGTTTTCTGTGCATACGTTGATGTAGATTATATATATATATATATAAACATAAAAATATGTTATTTAAAATATATATTTATATAAAAATATATAAACAAATGTATATTAACACACACATATATATATATATGCTAATAAATTTAATTATTCATGTTTTCTGCGCATTTCTGATGTTGATTATACATATAAACAAATGAATTATATTAACATATATATATATATATATATATATATATATATATATATATATATATATACACACACACACAACATCTGCGTATGCATAGAAAACGTGAATAATATGACATTTGTCAGAAGACACATGATGATCATGAGCGGCTTCATGCACGTGGAAAGTGCTGATGTCATACTATAATCGATTAGCACAGTCATGCAGATGAGAGGCGACTCGATTAAGCCACGCCTCCACTGAAGCTCGAATCTCCAGCTTTCACTTATAAAGCGTCGCAGACAAACGCAGTCGCGGTGCTCGTCGGGTCTGTCAGAGGAAGATGGCTGAGCGCATCGGCTTCATCACGCGCGTCCAGAGCTTCAGCGCGTGCCACCGATTACACAGGTAGTGTGAGGAAATAAACCAACACTAACAAAGCATATTTGGCTTTCTAACCCTCCACTAACTGTCATTTGTATGTCGATCTCATATTTGTCTTTACAACTTTCCACTTCAACAAGGAAAATGTAAAATGCTGTTCAACTGGTTTGGATCCATAATGCCAACAAACACTGTAAATAATGAATTGGCTAATACTGCAGGAAGTCAGCAACATGCTGCGTCATCACGAGGGAATTATGGGGATTGTAGTTTAAAACATTTGACCAATAAATGTCTTCAGAATCTGCCTATTTTAAGTCATTGTATTTGTATATTCATTTGTTTTTAATTAATTCATGTCATTTACTTCAGCAAATCTTTAAGTGACGAGGAGAATAAACAAATTTTTGGGAAATGCAACAACCCGAATGGCCATGGTCATAACTATAAAGGTGAGTAGTAGCAGAGCCAATAAACTATAATCACATTAGAAATGACTATATCTCAAATATATTTCACGGATGGACACAAGTAAAGAGGATTATGGTGTTTATGTTTTCTAGTTGAAGTGACGGTTCGAGGAAAGGTAACCATGTTCGCTCACACAACAGGTACATTTTAATATCGGACAGTCTGATGTATTGTGAGCTTTACCTATTTGTTGTTTTCATAGATCGACAGGAACACAGGGATGGTTATGAACCTTACTGACCTAAAGGACTGTATTGAGGTACAACTGTTTCGACACAGTTTAATTTGTAGTTTACATAGGAATTTGTATTAAAGTTAATATACACACTTGATGGGGTTAATTTGGGGTAGTGGAAAAAATAATCATCACATTGGCAAAAGTGTCCCGATTTTTCTGAATTTACCCTAGATGAATGTTAAATACATTTTATACACACACACACACACACATATATATATATATATATATATATATGTGTATGTGTATATATATGTATATGTGTATGTGTATATAAGTGTGTATATAGTGTATATATATATATAAATAATGTATATATATATAATGTATAGTATATGATGTATATAGGTGTGCATACATACACATAAATACATTATACTATACATATACACACATATTGTGTATGTATATATATATGTATATATATATATATATATATACTCATAACATATATATATATAACATATATGCATGCACGTATACATATATATACATTATATACTATACATATACACATATAGTGTATATATATATTTTTGTGTGTGTGTGTGTGTGTATATAGTCCCTATTAAATTTACACAATTGCTATTGAAATAACTCCAATATAAAACAAAGCATGACATCTGGCAAAAAAGAAGGTATGAGGACTGAATGTGCAAAAATTGTAATAGTTTTTTTTTTTTTTTTAGGAGGCCATCATGAAACCTCTTGACCATAAAAATTTGGACCAGGATGTCCCTTACTTTGCTGATGTTGTCAGGTATGAGCGTGCGCCTTTTTGTCACACATCTGTCACCGTACAATCATTTTAATGACATACCCATGTTTATTTGTTCACGCAGCACCACAGAAAACCTGTCTGTCTTCATTTGGGACAGCATGGCTAAGCTTCTCCCGCCAGACAGCCTGTATGAGATCAAAGTGCATGAAACGGACAAAAATATTGTGGTATACAGAGGCGAGTAGAGTAATTGATCCCAGGGCAGCAGAAAAGCTTTCGTGGCTTTAGAAAGTGTATTAAGTGAGAGCGGCATCTGCTGCGCTTCATGCAGAACATGGACAACAATATGGGATTAATGTAAGTCACTGAGGCTCATCTATGAGATTGATCCTATTAAACACAGAGAGATTACACACACACACACACACACACACACACACACACACTTTTCCCAAATTAATCAACAGTCTCAGCACCGAGTCTTTTACTTTTCTCAAAGAAAGCCTTTTTAACAAAAGCAGGCTTGTTTGTATCTTCAAATATTTCTACTAATGAATAATGTAAATGATTTAACCTCATATTAGGCTTAAATCTGTTGTTTTCATTTTAATGTTGTAACCTTTGCTAATCAATTTTTATTCAATGCTTTTGCTGGAAAAATGTTTTTAGTTCATTTGTACTTCCAATAGATGGCGCTGCAAGTGTGTTTTTATTGCATTCCAATAAACTGTATATATCAAGATGGAAATCTCGTGTAAGTGTGGAAAAGATGCTGTAGATTTTCATATTTTGTTGTTCTAGAAGTGTTGGAGATTTAAACATATAACCAGTAACTGCAGTGATTTATGCCAAAGTCTTTAAAATGGGGAGATGTTTGCATCACGATGACTTAAAATAATAAATATTGCGTGATATACAGTATTAACCTCGCCGATGTGAGGATTATCACGCAGTCAATATAAAGAAAAACTGAGGGGGGAAAAAGTTGTTTTGCAAACAAAAACAAAGAATTGTAGTATATGTATACATCTCTGGGAAAACATTTTGAATAAAGATTTATTTTATTACTATAGTAAATGAGACTTATTAGTTTGGAGACCACAGAAATAAACCTTTGTCGTCTTTTGTAAATATAAAAAATCTTTCTGAGGCAGTTGACACGACACCATCAGCACAAGGACATTGTGACGACATGATCACGTCACATCCGCCAGAGGGCGCTGGTTTGCAAAGCTTGCGCCTTTCGCATCCACACACAGAAAGGACAATGTAGTTGTTAGTATGTGTTGTTTGGTAGAGCACAGTCTCAGAGGTCATTAGAAACCACACAACAGCAGTAATTCACAGCTGAGCAGCAGAGTCGCTTATTAATCTTCAGAGAAGTTCGAGAAACATCAAGCGAAGAAGTCAAAGCCGGAACAATAAAGAGAGAGTCTGGATGACTCATGCGGACTTCACTCGACGAGGACGAACAAAGATCAGCAGCTTTCGCCTTACTTCAGTCCGGCGTGATCTTTACTGATCTCACGGGTTTATTTGTTTAAAAGTCCCGAGGATGACGAGCTCACCGACCGCCTGATCGCTCTCGGTAAGACGGGTTTGTTTACAAACGGTTTATTCTGAAGTATTTGACCTTTGTGTAAACTTTCAGTTCCGCACAGAATGCCTCGAAAACAGTTTAAATGTCTTTATGCTGCAGCTGAATCGGGTCTCTTTAAGCCTAAAATTATTTTTTCAATTAAATAAAGTACCATGGTAATACCATGATTTTTGAACATGGTACCAAGGTGATTTTTGGACATCATGGAGCATTGTAGTACCATGGTATTATTGAGACGCATTAAAGTTGGATATGTTTTTAATCATTCGGTATGGGTCACTGTAAGTTACTTTTAAAATGTATTTCACTACAGATTACCAAATACATGCTTTAAAAAGTAATTTGTAACGTATTTCGTTACATTACTCAAGTTTAGTAACTTAATCTAAATACTTTAGAATACTTTGGAATACTAATAAGTGTGAAACAAACACAAAAAAGGTCATTGTGAGTTTTTATTTCACAATTCTGACTTTTTCCCTCAGAATTGTGATTTAAAGTTGAAATTGTTATAAAGTTATAAAGTCCAAAATTATGAGATATAAACTCACAATATTGAGAAAAGTCAGAATTATGAGATATAAACTCACAATATTGAGAAAAGTCAGAATTATGAGATATAAACTCGCAATATTGAGAAAAGTCAGAATTATGAGATATAAACTGAAAATATTGAGAAAAGTCAGAATTATGAGATATAAACTCGCAATATTGAGAAAAGTCAGAATTATGAGATATAGACTGACAATATTGAGAAAAGTCAGAATTATGAGATACAAACTCACAATATTGAGAAAAGTCAGAATTATGAGATACAAACTCACAATATTGAGAAAAGTCAGAATTATGAGATATAAACTGAAAATATTGAGAAAAGTCAGAATTATGAGATACAAACTCGCAATATTGAGAAAAGTCAGAATTATGAGATATAAACTGACAATATTGAGAAAAGTCAGAATTATGAGATACAAACTCACAATATTGAGAAAAGTCAGAATTATGAGATATAAACTCACAATATTGAGAAAAGTCAGAATTATGAGATATAAACTCACAATATTGAGAAAAGTCATAATTATGAGATATAAACTCACAATATTGAGAAAAGTCAGAATTATGAGATATAAACTGACAATATTGAGAAAAGTCAGAATTATGAGATATAAACTGACAATATTGAGAAAAGTCAGAATTATGAGATATAAACTCACAATATTGAGAAAAGTCAGAATTATGAGATATAAACTGACAATATTGAGAAAAGTCAGAATTATGAGATATAAACTCACAATATTGAGAAAAGTCAGAATTATGAGATATAAACTGACAATATTGAGAAAAGTCAGAATTATGAGATATAAACTCACAATATTGAGAAAAGTCAGAATTATGAGATATAAACTCACAATATTGAGAAAAGTCAGAATTATGAGATATATAAGAATACTCAGAATTGCAAGCAAAAAAGTTGAGAAATAAATTCCCGATTGTAAGAAAAAAAGACAGTATTGCAAGTGTTTATTACGTAATTCTGATTTTATAACTTGCAATTATGAGTTTATATCTCCCAATTCTGATTTTATAAAATACAATTGTAAGTTTAAATCTTGGATTTTTGTGAGATGCAAACTCGCAATTGCCAGGAATTTTTACAAAATGTTTACATTACTGTTTAAATGACATTAAAACTCAAAGTAATCACTTTGGTAATCTAAAACACTTTTCAGATGTAACTGTAATCTGATTACCACCCATTTAAAATGTAACTGTAATGAAATACAGTTACTCACATTTTGTATTTTAAATACGCAACTAAGTTACTTGTATTTCGTTATTCCACAACCCTGGTCTCTTTTCTTTTTTGTTGATAATTTATTAATGCTAACTGATTTCACCTTTTTTTTTCTATAAATTAAAACTTTATTTAACTTTTTTAGATTTAAGGTTGTGTTGTTTTACCGTTATATCAGACACATTTTTTGTCTTAAGAAATGGAAATTTCTTCCAAAGATTAAATATTGCATCTTTCAAACTTCATAATCTAAACAAAAAGTGAAATAATTAATAACAATTTCAATATATATTATGTCAGAATCATTTATATCTTTTTTTCTTTCAATTAAAGCGGTCTCAACTGTGACATCATGTTCAACACATTTAACAATTTCTTTGCATGTTTATATACAGATGATGCGTGCTGTTTTACACACTTCATCGATAATGTTTAAAGGGTTAGTTCACCCGTAAGACCTTCATTCATCTTCAAAACACAAATAAAGATATTTTTGATGAAATCCTCCATTGACGCAACTACCATTTTGACGCTTCCAAAAGTTCATATAGACATCGTAAAACTAATCCACATGAATTGAGCGGTTTAGTCCAAATTTTCTGAAGATGAACGAAGGTGTGGAACGACAGGAGGGAGAGGACTGAATGACTGAATTTTCATTTTTGGGTGAACTAACCCTTTAAGAATAAATAAATCTATATAATTATATATAATTTATCAGTATAATTTAAAATTCAGACTCATAAAGATTAAAGAAATGTAATTTTAACCATGAGTTACAACATTAACCGTTAGTAAGACTAGTAGTGCAAGAGCTGTAAACAAATATAACAAAATAAATCATTTTAGTTTTCATTACAGAAGAGGATTAGAGCCAAGTAATAATAAAAAAACAATAATAATAATACCATCTCGAGATTAAAGTCATTATATATGAGATTAAACTCATTATATTTCTAGAAAAAAAAGTCTAAATAAAATGTTGAGAATAAAATCAATAAATTTCGAGAAAAATTTCGAGAAAAAATACAATGTCGACATAATCTCTTTAAATTTTGAGAATAATGTTGTGTTTCGAGAAAAAAAGTCTAATTAAAATGTCGAGGATAAAATCATTAAATTTTGAGAATAAAGTCGTTGTTTTGAGAAAAAACTCAAATTTCGAGAAAAATTTCGAAATACAATGTCGCCATAATCTCTTTAAATTTTGAGAATCATGTTGTGTTTCGAGAAAAAAATCGTTGAATTTCGAGAAAAAAAGTCTAATTAAAATGTCAAGGATAAAATCATTAAATTTTGAGAATAAAGTCGTTGTTTTGAGAAAAAACTCAAATTTCGAGAAAAATTTCGAAATACAATGTCGACATAAACTCTTTAAATTTTGAGAATGAAGTCGTGTGTCGAGAAAAAAAATAGTTGAATATCGAGAAAAAGTCTAATTAAAATGTTGAGGATAAAATCATTCAGTTTTTGGAATAAAGCGTTTTAGATGGTCCTGTTTTCTTGCGAGTACATCACTCAAATTGAACTGTTTGTTTTTTCTTCTACAAAGACTCAGATGATTGCCAGTTCTCGTTAAAGTTTGCATGCTATTTATTATACGGATATAATTAGCTAAAGCTGTATTTCTCTTTTATTGAAAGAAAGTGGAAAATATCGGTCTAGAGTAAGTGATTCAACTCTGTCATGTCCTCTAGGATTTACAATATGACGCTGAGCGAATGTGTTTTTATTTTATTTAAACATTTTTCTCAAAATGTAACGAGCTTTTTCACAACACAACGACTTTTTTCTCTAAGTTTAATCTCGCATTACAAGCATTTTAATCTCGAGATGGTTTTATTTTTTATTATTGCTCGGCCCTAATCCTCTTCTGTAGTTTATCGTGTGATGATTTATATCGGTTTTTCTTGTCATTATGACTGTCTCTCAGTTGTGGTGTCATATTTACCACACCAAACAATGTTTACACCCCTAAAAAAAAGTCTCTTCAAAAGCATTATTCAGGATACAGAAGTCCTCTGGTCTGGAAAGCACAAACACAGACGGCTGTGCTGACCAGAATTAACTGTTAAATGAAAGGAAATATTCAGCATGAAATATTTTATACATGTGGGCGTCGTTTCTGTCGACTTTGAGGAAGAAGCAGTCGTGTGTCGCATTTAGGAGAGTTTTCAGCTGGTCTTGAGTATGAATTTGATTTCAGCTTTCAGCTTCCACATCTGTGACTGCTTGAGGAATCCGTTCAAATCTGAAAATAGAAGACAGGAAATGGCTCGTATTGACGTCTAAGGCTGTTATTATAGTTGACAGATTGCTTGCCAGAGCCAAAATGAAACTGAATGCATATGCTTTCATTGGATTGCACAATGTGCTTTGGGCAGAAAAAAAGAAACCGTGTGCTCGTTTAAAGAGCGTTTTGTTTGTTTTGGGGCTGGAGCAAAAAATTGATACAGCATAATGACACGATATTTTGTGGGGGGATATCGTATCGATACACAGGCGGCATTCTTTTCAGAGCTTATAATGTGATTCATTTATCCACTAGCCACAAAAACTGCAAAGTTACGACGTTCAATGGAGGGAGATATTTTCTTTTGCAGAAGTTGATACAACAAACGGCTGGCAGGAACTACAACGAGCTTCTTCCTGGTTTAGTGACATCACAAACCCTATTGAACATAAACCCCGCCCCCAAGAACACTCAACAAAGGGGGCGGGGCCATGTCATGCTGCTTTAGAGAAGATGAAGAGTTGTTGTAGTCGAGTGTTGTTGATGCCGTCATTTTACGCCGGACTGCTTCACAAACGAGGGTCAATTCAAGGAAAAAAGATGAACATGACGACACATGCTAGTGATGAGTTGATCAACTCCACAGCAACTACATCAATTTATCCAATAACCGTTCAGAAATGTCTAAAAGTTGTGACTTCTTCCTGAGTCTCTCCATCAGTTTGAACACTTTCCTCATTTTGTCTGCGTGAGATTCTCCAGCTTTGTTGTTGTTGAGCTGTTAAAGCCCTGCCCCCTTCTGGAAAGCGGAGCTCATTTGCATTTAAAGGAACACACACATAAACGGCGTGTTTTTGCAATATGCCAAAATGTTTAAAATCGCAATAATATCGTATGAGAATCGTGATAATATTGTGTTGTGGGGCCCTGGTGATGATGTTCATGTTTAGATGATGAATTGAATTCTCTTAATATTGTGAGATATTAAATTTAAGATGTACGTGTGGTTTTGTTCACGCAGTGATGCGGTGAAGATGGCAGGCGCTGGCGTTGAGTACAGGAAGAATGCACTTATCCCATGTCGGCATCAACAAAATCTGCTTCCTGCTTTCCCTGGCATTTTGTGCCCTACTGGTGCTCCTCATTCCCTCCTTACAACCTCCGCAGCGTCCGGTGGATCTGCCCCAACCGCGGCCCCGTGCCAAGCCTGCCAAACACGACTTCTACGGGAACCCCGGACAAGGAAGTCGTGGTGCCAAGGATGGTAGTTTCATTCACCCGCTTCCTCCCGGAGGACGACCCCAGGACCCGCAGAGGATGTTAGACACCGCACGCTCCGCCGGGTCCCGTTCCAAAGACTCTTTGGATTTGAGAGACATTTTTATCGCCGTTAAGACCACCAGGAAATATCACAAGTCCAGACTGCAGCTCCTGTCCCAGACATGGGTGTCCAAAGCCAAGGAACAGGTATGGAAGTGTCGTATTCGACTGCTAAAATATAAAATATTGAAAAGCATGCAAAAGGGATATTCATTTTGAGATTTACTTAAAGAAATGAGTGTTATTAAATCATTAAAACAAACTAATTTTAAGTAAGCATTAGATGATGGCATGTACAATATCAGCCAATACCAATAAAGAAATCGGATGATGGCCAATATGGTACACAATAAAGTTAAAATGAACTCGCAATATTGAGAAAGTCAGAATTATGAGATATAAACTGACAATATTGAGAAAAGTCAAAATTATGAGATATAAACTCACAATATTGAGAAAGTCAGAATTATGAGATATAAACTGACAATATTGAGAAAAGTCAAAATTATGAGATATAAACTCACAATATTGAGAAAAGTCAGAATTATGAGATATAAACTCACAATATTGAGAAAGTCAGAATTATGAGATATAAACTGACAATATTGAGAAAAGTCAGAATTATGAGATATAAACTCACAATATTGAGAAAAGTCAGAATTATGAGATATAAACTCACAATATTGAGAAAAGTCAGAATTATGAGATATAAACTGACAATATTGAGAAAAGTCAGAATTATGAGATATAAACTCACAATATTGAGAAAAGTCAGAATTATGAGATATATAAGAAAAGTCAGAATTGCAATTGCGAATTTATTTCTCAACTTTTTTGCTTGCAAGAAAAAAAGACAGTATTGCGAGCGGAGGCAGCGACAGGTCTCGGAATGAAATAAAATCAAGTGCGGCGACTCTGTTCTATCCGTCGGTTGTTGATTGGATGGAGGCGGAACTGAATGCGAATGAAGGGGTGGAATTTAAACCAACTAGAGATTAGTCTGTTGTTTCGCTCTAATGACTTTTTGATTAAAGGTCCAATCATTCACATTACAAAACAAATAGGCTGAACTTCCATTTCGTGTGGACTTTGTAGCTCCTCCGGGCCTGTGCGTGTGATTCCAGTTGTCCGGTGACACGTTTAAAGGTGTTAATACACACACTGGTCAGCGAAACCTGCGAGGAGGAAGTGTGGCCCTGCTTTCTGGCGGCGCGCCTGCTGCTCGTAAGAGTGTGGGGGTTAGTGTCGGTGCCCCTCGGGCCCCCTGGAAGAGGAAGTTCCTCAGCAACCCGAGACCCACAGACACAAGACAGCGTGTGTTTGCTTTCATCCAAATGCGTTTGCTTGACTGCCAAAGGCACCAGGGCAGGAGACGCTCCCCCTTCCCGAGGCCTCTCCAGAGTGCCGAGGGGCCCGAGATTGACTTAACCTGTAGAGCCGCCATTGTTTCGCCATTACACAACAGGGCTAAAATGCCCAGGAGACTCATAAAGCTAGATTGTGTGTTTGGTGAGTGCCAGCTCATGCCAGAAGAAACATTCTTTCCCTATTAGCATTGAAATCGGGGACAAAGTTCCACTGCTCAACCCTTTTCCCTTATATATACACTTTCTGAAACAGTTTCACGGATCATCTTCAAATGATAATTTCGCACTTCGTTTAGTGTGAACGTCATGTGCTCATTGGAAAGCTTTAATCCTCCACGCTGGCAAAAAAAATCTCACAGAGCCTTCGTTCTGGAGTTTTCCAAAGTTCAAGACGTACCAAGTGTCCTTTCCTTTCCAGTTTCGACTTTAAAGCAATAGTTCATCCGAAAAAAATTAAACTTATTTACTCTTCATTACAATGTAAAATATGTCCTGTTAAAAAGCTGATTTGGGTATTATGGGATGGCACATTGGTGCTTGTGTATTTTACAGCTTAAAAGTGTAGATGTCATTAAGTGATATAATGTTGATATACAAATCTACTCCAACTGATTGACCTTAAAATGTGCTGGTAACTGATAACCGGGTTGTAAAATGGAAAGCCGCGTTCACTAAATAGCATAAAATGTAATACAAAACACGTTACTTTTAGCTAAAGTGAGAAGAAACAAAGTTATTCATAAAATATAGCGCTGTCAAATCGATGAATTGCATTAAACATAAGTTTGTAAATATATATTTATATTAGTGCTGTCAAAATTAACATGTTAACGCATGCAATTAATTTTTTCAGTTTTTTAGTTTTTTTAGTTTAGGCTAGCGTTACAATATATGATTGCGCGTCATGTGTGGCTCTTAAAGTGACAGCAGCCTAGTAAACCAGTTACTGTGATGATGATGTCATTAATCTTCATCAAAGAACAAAGATAACAGAGAAAACTAGCTTTAATAAGGATTCATCTATATTTCATGTATCATTTATGCAGTGAAGACTGATTTCTGTATATTTCCTTCCTGTAAAACAGGTAAATGTGACACTATTTTAAGTTCACTTGAATTAAGTTATTTTTTAAAGCCTAATAAATCTTTCAGTTAGACTGTAATGTTGAATGTCAAATAAATAAATATAAAATATTTAAAACATGTGGATTTAAAGTTGTTTCTGCATAAATTTGGAGAGTATTGTGATATTATTACAATATAAAAACATTAAAAATGACAGAAATAATGTGCAATTAATTAGTTAATATTTTTAATCGATTAACGGCACTAATATGGGTCACAGAGGGACTTCTGGCAAAGTCCTTCACTGTAAATTATACAGTATAATTTTTACTTCCAGTAACCATAGTTTCAACGGTATTTTACAGTAAAATGACATATAACGCAGTGTTCAAAACTAATATTTTTCGGCATATATGGTATGGTAACTTACAGTTAACCAACTAAAGGGTTTTCACAGTAGCATTTTTACAGTTTTTCTCTGTAAAATTATACAAAAGAATTGAAAAATATTGAAAGTATGAATTTGTTTGATAACCAGACCAGTAGTTCATGTTTTATAGTACTTTTATTGTGCTTTTGCTTCCATTTTGTAGCTTGACAGCTCTAGTTGTTATTCGCTTTTATAACGCATAAAGATATTCAGATTGGCACAGATTGGTCTTTTATGTTTCATGAAAGAAAGATTCCTTGTAATAATATAGATTTGATGGCAAGGAGTTTAATTTTGGGGTGAACTAGCCCGCTATGGCAGGACAAGAAGAGCCATTTTTTTAAAAGTTTGTGCAAAGTTCTTGTGACTGCATCTCTGGCTCCAGTGAAGTCTAATTTTCTCTGTTTCAGACGTTTATCTTCACTGACGGAGAGGATAAGGAGCTCCGGCAGGAAGCAGGTAGTGTCTCTTAAATAATACAGCTTAATATTTAGAGAAAAAATCTAGATGTCATAATAATAAACTCCCCTGACCCCAGAACCTCATGCTTCATTTCATCGTGACATGGACTGTGATGACTAAACATCCTGATGCTATAAATCATGAAACCATAAGCGGTCTGTCGTTGTCTCCTCAGGGCTCAACATCATCAACACCAACTGCTCGGCGGCGCACACGCGTCAAGCCCTGTGCTGCAAGATGTCTGTGGAGTACGACAAGTTCATCGAGTCACAAAAAAAGTTGAGTCATCATGGAGTCATTATCAGCAGACGATTCATTCATTCACACTAAACTTTTTTAAGCGAGTCTCTTATGCTGCAGTAATATTGTGAAATATTATTAGACATTTCTCTTTGAATATATTTAGGGGTCAAGCACCGATTATATCCGTTCTTTTTCCGCTCTGGCAAAGTTATGAAATTTGGCACACAGATGGAAGACAGTCTGAACTGGTACCATAGCGAGTTTGGAGTCTCTAACTCAATAGCGCCACCAACTGTCCAAACTTGCACTTATATTTATGCTAATAACTTTTAAGGGTTAGAGTACTTTTTCGAATTCCTCCTATTTTCGTGTAAATTGAACCCGGCAAAAAGTTGTGCAATTCAAGCTGATTTGTCAAACCGTTTTCGAAAAACATTCGAAAATAGACGTCCGGCTTTATCATATCTAAGTGCTTTATAATAGACTGGAATGATATCGCGGCAGTGCTTTCATGTGTTTGGTCCGTTCTGCAGGTGGTTCTGTCACATGGACGATGATAACTATGTCATCCTGCCCAGTTTGCTGGAGCTGCTGTCGTCGTACTCTCACACACAGGACGTGTACCTGGGAAGGCCCAGTCTGGACCACCCCATCGAGGCCGCCGAGAGGGTCAAGAGCGACGGATCGGTGAGCTCGGCTCGTCCTTTGACTGGAAAGAAAGAGGAGGTGTAATTAAGTTGGGGAAAGTGGGACAGCTGTAACGGGACAAATGTAGTAAATTTGTTCAACCACAAACAGGAGAAGAGTGATTGAATCAGCTGCGCTCAATGAAATCCGTTTTATTGTTCTGGATTCTGTTTTTTTTTCCCTGATTAAATTTTGGACTCCATTTTAAAGGTTAAATGTAATTTTAGTAATCAATTGAAATCATGAAACATACAAATTAACAACAATTTATTTAACAAATTACATTTTTAGGCTCCTATGAAATGTTTTTCTCAAATTCATTTTTCTGTTTTAAGTTTTCTAGATTCCATTTTAATGGTTCAATTAAATTTTAATAATCAAAAAGCATGTCTAATTAATTGAAATCATAAAAACAACTAAATTTATTATTATTTTTTCCTTTTTTTAACATTTCTATGAAATGTTTTTTTTTCTCAAATTCTGTGTTGTGCATTTTAATTTCTCTGCATAAAACATTTAATTTATCTTTTAATCTTATATCATTAAACAAACTTCTTGTCAAACAGAGTGCTCCACAACAGAGCTTTACTGTTAAAATTAAAACATGAAAGAAAAAATGATATTATTCCTTTAAAAATTTAAGTTTTAATAATAATCAATTATTATTAGTAGTATTATTGTGTATTATTAGTATTATTGGTACAACAGTAAAATTTTTCTGTCACAATTTCTTTAAGTTAAACCGAACTTTTATTTTGACGGGTTGCAGTGAAGACCTTTGAGTAAAATATAATTTATATCCAGTGATCAAAGCTGAATTTTCAGCATCATTACTCCAGTCTTCAGTGTCACATGATCCTTCAGAAATCATTCTGATGTTATGATTTGATGATCAAGAAACATTTATGATTATTATCAGTGTTGAAAACAGTCGTGCTGCTTCAGATTTATGAGGAAACTGTGATAAATTTTATTTATGATAAATAGAACAGCATTTATTAAAAATATAGAAATCTTTCGTAATATTATAAATGTCTTTAATCTTACTTTTAATCAGTTTAATGCACCTTTGCTGAATAAAAGTACTAATGTCTTTGAAAAAAAACAACTTTTGGTTGGTCTGTGTTCTGCAGGTGTCAGTGAAGTTCTGGTTTGCCACCGGAGGAGCTGGATTCTGCATCAGCCGAGGCTTGGCGCTCAAAATGAGTCCATGGGCGAGGTACGTTCACTCCTACCCTTCGCTCTTACTCTGATTAAACAAGTTTTTACTTGATACGAAAGATTTAAACAAAACATACCCAGATCCACTTTGCATGTAAACACATCTTCCAGCTTTATTCAGCCAACAAACGACTGACCATCTAACAGTTTTAATATCAACACCTTATTCAAAACTAAAAATTGTCACTGTTAATTTGCATATCTAAAACATGTAAGTCGATAAGCTGTCTTTTGGTTGTTGTCATCCTTGGTGTAGATGTAAAAAAAACCCACTGAATTAAATATCTTTCTCTCTCACAGTCTTGGAAACTTCATTACAACTGCGGAGAAGATCCGCCTCCCTGACGACTGTACAGTCGGTTACATCATCGAGGCCTTGCTGGAAGTTCCTCTGACGCACACGGGCCTGTTTCACTCACACCTGGAGAATCTCCAGAGACTCCCGACGGACAACATACTCAAACAGGTCCGATCGCTGAGAGGATCTTGGGATAAAAGAGTGGGGATTTTTCCAAATGCTGAGCATAACGTATAACAGAGATCCCGCAAGTTTGTTTTCATCACTCGTAAAAATAGCCGCGAGCCGCGATTAACAGGGTTCAAGCGTTTTAGGGTTGATCTTTAGTTTTATTTACCAAGTCTGAAACCATCTCGATCATAGATGGAGCCAATTTACCAAACGAAATACTTGATTTTTAAAGCTTCTTAACAGTTATCGAGGTTGAGCCAAAAACCTAAGACTAGTTCGTCAAAGTTGGTTTTTGAAATAATTTCCAATATTTAACGAACGGTTCGATGGACAGCGGCGGACATAGAGGCAAAGCTGCTCAGAATGAGGAGTTCTACCATGCGGTATGAATTTCATCGACGTGTGCAAACAATATCGTTATGCATAATCATCTGCGCACAAGAAAAGCCAGCGAGTTTTTCCGATCAGCCTCCATTAACCTCGTCGTTCAAATTCATTGGCCGATGGCGAACATGTTTTTTGAGATACGCCAATGTCCTCACAGACAATCATGGCACTTTGGCACTAATGTTGTAGCCACTTTCATGTTTTTTTCCTGTTATAGCGCCACCAAGTGGCCAGTCGCCACATCCGTTTTCATGTGACCACAGAATGAGCTCTTACACGTGTGCGGGTTCACGAGTTATAGCCATTTTACTAAAAGTAGCTCCGCCCACTTTAAATGTTTTGTGCGGCCCTTAAAGACCATGAATTAGAATTTTAAAAAAATTTATTATTGACAATCAGACTCGAGAAAATCTGGCTTTACAGGGATAATATTGTAGCACCCTGGTTGTCAAAACAAGTGTACACTTCCAGCATTTATTGAGGGCTTGGCTTCGTTCCCAGATTACTCCCACCCTTCTACTTTACCTCGTCTGTGTAAATATATATCCTACTTACATAATACCTGCCTACTTTAATCCCATGATGACTCTTATGACTGAGAGCCTCACAGTTTCTGTGTTGCTTTGCTTTCCTCCACAGGTGACCCTCAGTTATGGCGGATTCGAGAACAGGAGGAATGTGGTCAGTGTCGGGGGAGTGTTCTCATTGGCTGAAGACCCCTCACGGTACACATACATACATATACGTTTCAGTGCTGGATTTTATTAAAGAGTTCGAATTCTTGATGTTGTAGGTTTTCATGCTTGAATGTTATTTTTGGCATTGTTCAGCCCCTCTCTTCCCAGTCTGTCAGTAACACTCTGTTTACTTCCTGTCTGTATGAAGCCCCTCCTTCTGAAAAGCACACTGTGCTCTGATTGGTTGGCTGAAGCGGTGTGTTGTGATTGGTGTTTGGGAAATGTCCCGCCCATATCCGCCAGTAACTCAACCAGGCCCTGCCCCTTTATTCTGCATTATTTAAACGAGGAAAATTGTGAAAGGAAACCTCAAGACTACTTTTCTTCTCTATTGTGTCATATGTCTGAGTGAAATTGCTTCGCAAACAAGAACAAAAGTAGGGCGGGGCTTGATTGTGTCTGTGTGGAATTGATTGGATGGTTGTGGTTTGCTATTGGTGGATCTCGTGTGAGTGACAGGTTGCTCCGCCCTCGTCATCAGAGAAGAGAAGCTGCGAGAGGGAGGGGAAGATATTGTTCAAGATTATGAGGGGACATTAGTTTAAAAGAAATAAGAAACTGTCAATTCCATTTCATGGTGACTTTAATCAATCGTTATCTCTTCAGGTTTAAAACGGTTCACTGCCTACTCTACCCAGACACCGAGTGGTGCCCACGCAAGACCCGCCACTGACTTCTGGGATACGAGCGCCTCGTCACGGAGCAGAGACCTTCGCAAACTCAACTTCCATAAAACTCTTAATGCCAAAATAATTATGGAAGCTTGTTTCTGCCACTGAATAAAAAATATAAAAGGTACAATTGCACATTTTTATCTCTCAGTTCTAAACTTTGTGTCTCTGAATTGCGCGATATAAACTCACAATTGCGAGTTATAAAGTCAGAATTGGGAGATAAACACGCAATTCTGGGAAACAAGCTTCCGCACAGAGTAACTGAGCTGGTTGGTGGTGTGTAAAGCTAGTTAACAAGTGTCTGATCGGTACTTTCTTTGTTTATATGGTGAAACAGGGTGGGTGTAATTTATTGTTGTCCTGAAATATTGTGTTTTGGAGAAGTGCCAACCGCTTTACATGTATTGAGTCCCTGTTGCGAGAGCGTTTTGAAAGATTTATGGGGGGATTTTTCATTGGAATGATTCAAGCCATTTTTGTGGCTTTGACATCATCTTTATAGAGTTGTCTTTTTCCTATAAGGGTCATAAATATGACAGGTGCAATCCTTTAAATGTGTGTGCGAGGACGGACGAGAGAAACAGTATTGATGCAGTTTTGTTTTCAAGATTTATTTGCAGGCCAAAACTCAAGCCGTTGAGCTCCAGACCAAAAGTAAGAGTTGCAACCAGTCCAAGTCTTGCGGATTTATCCATTTTAACATAACTGTTTAAATGTGTTTTGTGTGCTGTTCGAATGATCCTTCTGATATTTGCACAAACACGTTCCTCACTGCAGGCCAGTGGTTTGCGTAAACATGCCAAAACTACACCATTTTGTAAATGTGACGGCTCTCCGTTGACACTGCCAAATGCTATTGAATGTTTTTGCACCTCTGTTTTTTTTTTTTTTTTTTTTTTTTTTTTTTCTTCTAATGACTGATAATGTTGTAAAGTATGATTTTTCATTTTAATAAATTTATTTATTATGCATGATTCGTTTCAACATGATGCCTGTGCAACACTGCTTCTGGTTAGATGTAATGCGTCAGATGTCCGGTGTGGAAAGTAGTTGATTTATAATTCTATGAATTATTTTCTTCTCTTGAAAACACTCTCACAGTCTCTCCTGAAGTTCATGCACTCAAACCATTTCCAAAAGCAGTTTATTAAAATGTTGCATATAGAGTTCCTGGAGCTTATTCCGCAAAAGCTCATTGTATTTGACTATCAGGGAATGTGTGAACTGATCAAATGTTCTAGATGTTGCTTGCAAATGGTAAATTGCATAATGTAAAGGTACTCTGAATTATGCATGGAAGGTAATACATTTGCTCTATAATCTTGACATTTAAGCCATTTTATGATCCGTAAAAGGATGGTTCGCCCAAAAATGAAAACTTTTGTCATTTACTCACCCTCAAGTTGTTCCAAACCTGTATAAATTTCTGTGTTCTGCTGTACACAAAAGATATTTTGAAGAATGTTTGTAACCAAGCAGATCTCCCCCCCCCCCATTGACTACCATAGTATTTTTTTCCCTACTATGGTAGTCAATGGGCGGCGAGATCTGCTTGGTTACAAACATTCTTCAAAATATCATCTTTTGTGTTCAGCAGAACAAAGAAATTTATACAGGTTTGCAACAACTTGAGGGTGAGTAACTGATGACAAAATTTAAATTTTTTTGTGAGCTATCCCTTTAAAGGACCTCGTATAGGAGATTTTCAGTATTATTATTTGACCATCATGAGTTATTTTGAAGCTATAATCATCTTCATATATATCGAGATTCTAATAAAATTACCATCTGAAAGAAAAATCACGGCGTTCATGCCTTGCGTTTCATTAGAAAGAAAAATTTCAGACCAAATAATATGCAGTCAGGGAATAAGTTAGATACGAAGCTTAAAGTGAGGTAAGTTTATTTCCAGTTTATTTCCCCATGGTCTTACTAAAAAGTCAACCAATATTAATCAATATAGTGGAGAAATGAAATCTTAGTATGGCAAGCCGTCTTGACTTTTATTCATTTTCAGGATATGAACTTGTGATTTTCACTAGTTAACATGTTAATTCTTGATATCAACAATTCAATTTCCACTAGTATAATATTCATTTCTGATATCATGAATGTGATTGTTACTAGTAAGAAAGCCGTTTTAGATATCAGAAATTAAATTGATATCAGGAATTCATTTTCAGATATCAGAAATGAACATTTTTACTATTAGCAATTCAATTATTTATATCAAGAATAGACATTTGCACGTGTAACAATGTAGTTATTGATATCAAAAATGATGATTTTTACTAGTTAAGAATTATATTCCTGATGTGTGAAACTGGAATTTCAACTAGTAAAAATACAATTCTTGATATCAACAACTATAGTTTATACTAGTGGAAATTGAATTGTTGTTATCAAGAATTAACGTTGTTGCTAGTGGAAATGTAATTCTTGATATCAAAAATTAACATTTTAACCAGTGAAAATGTACTTGTTGATATCACAAGTTCATATCCTGAAAATGAATAAAAGTCAAAACGGCTTGCCATAATCTGGTCGCATACTTAAGTATGTAGTGCGGATAGCCTATACTAACTCTGAAGAAGACGTGTCATGTGACAATGTTTGCTGACTGTTCAGCTTACTATTGAGTCCACTACAATCGAGTGAACTTCGCTCAGTTCACTGACTTGTCAAACAAACATCAGATTGAATCTGAGGTAAGTTAGGCTACGTGAAGTATTATAAGCCCTCATGAAACATTTTCGCGCTCTTCAGCTCGCCAGTTTCGTATTTTTTTGTACTTTCAGTTTCACCAGAGTGTTTTATAACCGTTTGTGTGGCTAAACTTGGACTGGAGAAAGAAAGTATGGAGATAACATTTAGTGGAAAGCGTGCTTTGGTGACTGGAGCTGGAAAAGGTAAATTCTAGCATCATTTCCTCACCCTCGAACGAACTGACTTTGAATAAAGGGAGAGATTCAGAAGATCGTTTGCGACTGAAGATGCTTCAAAAAGAAGACAAAATCCTCATACATAGTACGACTCATGCTAAATAAGGTATCTGGAGTGGGGATTTGTGAGGGACTTTTTTTGATTTTGACTTGACATTTGTATGGAAGCCCGTTTCCGCCACTGAAAAAAGAAGATTATTGCGACTTTTTATCTCAGAATTCTGACTTTTTTTTCCAGAATTGTGAGATAAAAAGTCAGAATTCTGAGTTATAAAGTCAGAATTGCGAGATATAAAGTCAGAATTGCGAGATATAAAGTCAGAATTGTGAGATAAAAAGTCTCAATAATTTTTTTTTTTTTTCAGTGGTGGAAATGGGCTTCCATACATTTACCATAGCCTTCATGACAAAAGTAGCTATGTCCAATAATGTCCAAATCATTATATTAACATTAAAGCTAGGGTAGGCAGTTTCGGATAAGCTAGCAATAGCAATGTCTTTTAGCTTTAAATTGAACGCATAAAATCCCACCCTCCCTTCAGAACGCCTCCAAAGCCACGCCTCCTCCAAAACACATGAACGCGCACAGACAGAGCAGAGTCTGCAAAGCAACGCGAGACAACGTTAAAGCACCTCATGACTCAAAGCATGTGACATTAAAATAATAATGGACGTAACAGCTTGACTGCTGCAGGTGGTGTTTATGAAAAACTGCCTAAAAAAACACTAAAAACACTAGCTTTAGGGGTATTTAGTTTGGCTGAATATTATTATGGTTAAAGGGTTAGTTCAACTAAAAATGAAAATTGTGTCATTAATTCCTCTCCCTCGTGTCATTCTACACCTGTAAGACCTTCGTTCATCTTCAGAACACAAAATCTGATGGTTCAGTGAGTCTCTATTGACAGAAAGATACTAAAAACATATTTAAAACAGGTCATGTGACTACAGTGGTTCAACCTTAATATTATAAAGTGACGAGAATACTTTAGTATCTTTCTGGACATCTGAAACTAGTCAATAGAGACTCACTGAACCATCAGATTTCATCAAAAATATCTTCATTTGTGTTCTGAAGATGAACGAAGGTCTTACGGGTGTAGAACGACATGAGGAACTAATGACTGAATTTTCATTTTTGGGTGAACGAACCCTTTAAATGTAATGATCCACCAGATCGTTGACTTTACCTCAATGCCTCCTAGGGATCGGACGGGCCGCGGCGCTGGCTCTGGCACGCTGTGGGTCAGAGGTCACGGCTGTCACACGCACTAAGGCTGACCTGGATAGCCTAGTGCAGGAGGTAATGACCCCTCGGTCACGGTCCGACTCATGCCCGAGACAAAACCCTGCGGATCTATTGTCTCCCAGCATGCATCAGTTCCAAGTGTCGCATTCTTCAGCATCCCAAGAGAGCCTGCTGCTCCTTTATGCTTTATAGGCCTCATTCAGAGTGTGACAATGGAAAATCTCTTTGTAATGTGTGATGCGTTTGGTCCCCAGTGTCCCTCCATTAAGCCGGTGTGCGTGGACCTGTCGGACTGGGACGCCACAGACCGGGCGCTCAAAGACGTCGGTCCGGTGGATCTTCTGGTGAACAATGCAGCCTGTGCTAAACTTCAGCCCTTCCTAGAAGTCACGGCAGATCAGTTTGACATGTAGGGCTTTGAAATATCACTCTCACACTATCATTTGTGTTTTAAAATGGTTGGACTGCATTTGTGATGGCTTTTGCAGGTCTTTCGATGTCAACGTGAAAGCTGCGCTTCATGTTGCTCAAGTAAGTGGACTCAGTTTCATTATGAGTTTTATAAACGTTACATACGCTTTTAATGGGGTTGTGTGCATTTATTGTAGATAGTGGCACGAGGGATGAAGGTCAGAGGAACTGGAGGATCCATTGTGAACATCTCGAGTCAAGCCTCACAATGTGCCCTGAGAGATCACGCTGTATACTGTGAGTGCGCTGATGTCCGATCTTATTTATCGCATTCATGCAAGCGGGAACGTTATCCCAGGCCTATCTATTGGGCCTGGGGGAGAGATTTAATCCAAGGCCTTGTACATGTTTTTACAATTGGCGCAACAAGATGCACTAATTTCGATCCATTAGAATCCAATCCGATTTCAGATTTAAATGAATCCCAGATGTTGCATATTTATTTACATGTGCAGTTTGGAATAATCAAGATTTTTAAAATGTTTTTGAAAGGAGATCATTCCAATATACTGATTTGCTGCTTATCAGTGTTGAAAATGTTTCTAATTATTTTTGTGAAAGCTGTGATACACTACTATTCAAATTACATTAATATTTCACAATTTTTACTGTATTTTTGATCAAATAAATGCAGCCTTATAGAGCAGAAGAGACTTCTTTCAATAACATTAAAAAACGTTTGACTGGTAGTGTTTGTCAGAAGAGCTTTTTGTTTCAGTTTCTGGGATGTTGGTTGTTATACAAAAACGTTTGACCACAGAATTGAGATTCTGACCAATCAGAATTTGGTATTTCACTAGTTAATGGTTTTCTTCACATTACTGGAAGATGCTCTTTGCGTTTTTTTATTTCAATTAATTGAATGTACTACATTTTAGTTAAATATTTTTTATTGAATATTTTGTATTTTCAGGGGATTTTATTGTACTAAATTATATTTACACTGTAGTTATAATCCATTTATTTACTTTTTGAGCATAGAATCATACATTTCTGACTTAAACTGTCATGAATCTTGAATGCTTTAGAGCACAGACTTAAGTTTGATCTCTTTTCACTTCACAAATTCTTTCTGAAATGAAAAAAATATGAAATATATATTTTAAAAAACATGTTTTACTCTAAAACTGCGAGAAAATCAAAGCCAAGAGTTGTGTTCCAAATTTGAGCTTGATATCTCAAAAAATGAGCTTTCAGTAAGATTTTGTTTGGCTGCAGTACTAAACTTTTCCACTAGATTAAATTTGTCTCCCATTTATTTCCAATGTGCTTTTTTTTTTTTTTTTTTTTTTTTATATGTGTGTGTTCACATAGCAAGTGCCAAAACCTTTACCAAGTTTCATACCATTCCAATAAAGTAAAAAATTATATATATATAAAAAAAACAACAAAACAAAAAAATTTCAGTCAAAAATGACTGAAGAGCACCAGAGGGTTAAATATATTACCAAGTTCAAATTCAAACCTAAATATCTTATATGGAAGTGAACTTTGAATGAATCATTTGTGATTTTTGAAGGTGCCACCAAAGGAGCATTGGACATGCTGACCAGAGTGATGGCGCTGGAGTTGGGGCCGTATCAGGTTAATCACTGACACTTACTCGAGTTCTGTTGTTTACAGCTTTGTGAAAATAAATTGCACGTTGCGGTGATCAGTCTTGCCAGGAGGCTTCCAGCCAAACAACAACCACCCTCTTTAAAAAATATAAATCTGTTTCCTGTCTCAAATCGGCCATTAAATGATTGGGTGTGTTACTAAAAGCCTTGTAATTACTTGAAGAAGTGAATGTAATTGCTAACAGACAATAATGCATATTATGACCAAGTTATTTTGTGCATCATCACCATAAATTATGGAGTAAATGTCAATATTCACCAGCTTGTTGCTTTTCCTGATCATATTAACAGCAGAGTATGGATCTTGACAGTAATATTTTTAAATATAAATGTTATATTTAATAATAATTTATTAGAAATATTATTAAATTAAAATAATATTTTAAAATATATATGTAATAGCGGTAAATACACCAAAATGGGTAACATTTTTAGATTTAGTGTAAATTAAGCTGTTTTTATCAATATTATTGTATTTTAATGTAATTATTATTAAATAGAAGTAATATAAAAACAGTAAATACACCAAACATTGTTCCAGATTTAGTCAAAATTATGCTATTGTTATGATTATTATATTTTAATATAATATTCAATTTAAATAATGTTAAAAATATAACAACGGTAAATACACTAAAATGTGTTGCATGGTTTTGTTGTATTTTCTGCTTTTATATTTGTTACTTTTTAAATGAATTATTATTGTTGTTGTTGTTGTTGTTAAGACCAAATGCTGGTTTGTAGTTATTGGTAAACAAATTTACTATAAATTAATGTATTTTTAAAAAAATAATAATAATGTTCATATTGTTGATATTTATTATTACATTTAATTTGATTTAAAATTTAAAATGATTAAACTAAAATCTTATTTGACAGTTTTATATATATATATATATATATATATATATATAAATTAAAGTGTTGATAACTATAACCTTGATTGTTTGGTAACTATATGCATCTCTCATGTGAATTTGGCACATCTTATGTAATGTAATCTGACCTCGACAGATAAGAGTGAACTCCGTGAACCCGACCGTGGTGATGACAGAGATGGGAAAGATTGGCTGGAGTGACCCAGAAAAGGCCAAGAGCATGACGTCACGAATCCCACTGGGAAAATTTGCAGGTAAGCCTGTGTTTGTAGGTCACCATAACAGACAGTAAAATCACCATGCTTCTCTCGCTGCGTTTCACACAGTTGCTTCAATAATCAAGATTGATATGGCAACACATTTCGCCTTAAGTTTTAAGTCAGACGATGAATACAGTCCATGTGCAGCCCTAAGAGATTTCTGTGGGAACCGGAGAAATGATGACTTTATCAATCAGCTATTGGCTCTTTTACTTAAAAGACGGGGCGTATTTCGCCATATTGCGTTGCAGTTTCTCCCATTCGTAGCTAATAATAAGAGTGAACCGTCTTTCTCTAGCAATAGTCTTTAGTGCGAGTGAACGTGATTATCCCTGAATGAACATCTGAAGGTATGTTGAAAGATACAGTACAACTTACTGAAACTTGTCATATCTTGTGTAATCGATCGATCAATCAATAAAACAGCTGGTGAACAATGTCACTAGTATGACACACGTAGTAATGCTTCAGTATCTTTCTTGTTGTGTCTTTTAGAAGTAGAGGATGTGGTCAACTCCATCCTCTTCCTCCTCAGCGATAAGAGTGCCATGATCAATGGAGTGACCCTTCCTGTGGACGGCGGATTTCTGGCTTGCTAAAAACCAACATCATCAAGCGCAGGTGAACGAGGCTGGAGGGACGCATTCCACTTGTTAAAACTTATAACAAATCATATTCGCGACGTGTCATCATTTACTCTTCCTCACTGGTTTGGCTCTGTTCTTCACACGAAGCTGTCGTGGAGCATGAGTTGTTTGGACTGCGCTTATAGTGGCATTTTTGTCCATTTTTTTGAATTTCCACTGCAAGAAAATGTGCAGCATGAATAAAGAAATCCGGAATAAAGAAAATCCGTTTTGGAATTTTGAGTGAGTAAATGATAACAGAAATTCTGTTTTTGGGGAAACTGTTCTTTTTAATGCAACTTACTAAACAAGTTTGCATAATTGACCCTTCGCAAAGACCCGCCCCCTTTAGTTACTGTTGCTATGCGCTCTCACGCCACACATCATGTTCTCACACAGTGAAAAACATTGTGGAGCAAAGAGGACACTGACAACGTATGAAACAGTTTCATATTTCAAATATTGTAATGTTTTAAAGCAGTTTAATCAATAAATGGCGTCTAGTGTGTGTTTAATGTGTGGTGACAGATCGCTGTAGCTCCTCGTGAACCGATCATCTCTTCATACTAGTTCATTTATAGCATCAAATAAACATGAATGAACATCAGAAGGAATGTTGTTTCAAGCGCGGAAAGACGTGATTCAAGTTCACCAACGTTAATCTACTAACTCCCCTGACCGCTTTGACAGACAAAATGGCGGATTCGGGGTTATGATTGGTCAGATCGTCTGTCAATCAAACTGTTTGCGAAGGGTCAATTAGCAAGACATCAAACTGAATCGAACCATTTAACAGCTATTGCTCTATTGACCTCCTCTTGAGACTGTGAAGGTCTCTCCTTCCAGCCACTTCCAGTTGCCATGACAATACAGTGGATTTTATGTCCTGTAGTGTCATGTATGGCCAGAAGAGGTCAGCATTCACATTCAGAGTGGTGATCAAATCCAGATATCCTGACCTGCACATTGTTTTGTTTATTATAGCTTAATATCTTCATGTGTTATAGCCACTTTTAACAGATTGGAGCTGTTATAATATAGTTTATATGTTGCAATGATGCAAGCTGTTGAGATATCACTTTACTTGAGTGTACTGTATGGATATGATATACTTATGTATCCAACTTTATATTTTTAATATGCAATTACATTAAAAAAGGCCTTAAAGAGGACCTATTATGCCCCTTTTAGAAGATGTAGTCTCTGGTGTCTCCAGTGAAGTTTCAGCTCAGATCATTTATTATCGCTTGTCAAATTCGCCTCTATTTGGATGTGAGCAAAAACACGACGTTTTTGTGTGTGTCCCTTTAAATGCAAATGAGCTGCTGCTCCAGAAGAGGGCGGAGCTTTAACAGCTCAACAACAACAAAGCTGGAGAATCTCACGCAGACAAAATGAGGATTGTGACTAACGGTGTTCAAATCGTCACCAGTTGTGGGCGGGGCTTAGCTACGTAAGAGTAGGGGAAAATCCGGAATCTTGTGTTTGGAGAGACTGTTTATGATTAATAGAGATTATAAAAAAAAGGAATGGGTGGATTTTTACTATTATAGGCTGGTTGTTTACACACATCTGTGTTCAAACTCCTTATAAAAGTGAATTTTGCATAATAGATCCCCTTTAAGCTACAAGGAAAAATGTATTTACTGTGATTGAACTTGTTGAAAAATAGTCCTTCACAAAACAGCCTCAGAAGACTTGCAATGTAATGCACAAAATTATTTTATTATACTTTTATGGTAATAAAAATAAAGCGCAGGGTCAAAAGGGTAAGGGTAAAACATGAATAGATTTATTAATTAATGCATTCCTCATCTAAAACATTTTTTTTTTTGTAAATATACTATCTTACATCATGGAAATGTCTTTTGGCAGCTGTGAAGATCATCATCTTTTTTGTCCATTTTGAGAGTTATTTACAAAGTTAGGTGAAAGAAAGGAAGTGCTGCAGCACCGATACCGTCGTTTGTGACCGTGTAGACGACTCGCACCCAACAGCCAATCACGTCACGGACGAACGCCCACACTCACGCCACATGCACATACTAAACAAGGTTTCCGTAGCGGGAACGATCAAGAACAAATGCCCATGCGTGTCCTTCAGTTAAAGAGACATTCAGGCTTCTCGTTGTGGCATGCAAGTCATTTGTTCGAATGGAGATTTTGGATTGTGAAGCTGTACCATAAAACCCTTCATCACAGATCAGGATCAAAGTGGTTTATCCGTACATAGAAAACTAGAAAAGAAGGAAAATCCCCCCCCCCCCCCCCCCCAAAAAAAAACACTAACTTCAATTAGTTCGACGTAAAAGCAGAGACACAATGTTCACAGTTTCCTTCTCCAGTGTTTGGAACGGCCGAGAGTTGAGAAGAAGAAAATATCTAGTGTTCATGGCTTTGAAGTGTACAGGAAATCAAACAGACCCTACTTAGATTCTCAAGTCACTGATGCACGTTGTAGTCTATCGTCAGAATATAATGACAGCTTACAAAACTAAATTTACTTCCACTACAACAATTTTCACAATCCAAACAATTCCCAACCTTTCATCCGGTTCAACTCATTACAGATGCGAAATGGGTCGCGGTTTCATGTTGACTTTAACGCCGGCAGGAAATGCTAATACTGCGAACGGTTAGCTTTGTACAAGACTGTCTAAATCAACAGAACTTTCCCATTTCTTTGAGACACCAAGAAACACTTCCTTACGGTATGTCAACAATTACACGGTACCACTAAAACTTCTCATATAAACAATATGAAATGGAATATTACATCTCTGGGCGCGCGAGGCCGCGAAAAACAATCTACCTCACGGGTTCCCTCCGACTGGACGCGTCTAGCCAATGGTTCGTATACGTGTGATGTGCATTAGAACTTCATGGACGGCTGTCACCGAACCTGTGAGAGAAGTACAATACATTTTCCAAGAGGCTGATTAAAAATATTGTAGTTTTGAGTGGGTTTGGGTGCCAGGAATCGTCATCGCTTTTACTCAGAAGAGAGTGCAGCGCTTGCCGCGTTTTTTGACGGGCGGAGGGCAGAGGACGGCGCGGATGGCCTCGTCGAATACAGTCTTTAGACCTCGCTGAGTCAGGGCGGAGCATTCCAGGTACTTCACGGCACCTGCGGCATAAAGACAAGGAAGTATGTACTTTAAATCTGCTAAAATGAGTGTATAAGTGAGTTATTATGACAATCAAAATAAATGCTTGTACTGAGAAATGCTTATCAACAAAGGATTAGTTCAGTTCTGAATGAAAGTTTCCTGATAATTTACTCACCCTCATGTCATCAAGATGTTCATGTGTTTCTTTCTTGAGTGGAAAAGAAATCATTGTTCTCCATATAGTGGACTTCAATGGGGTTCAACGGGTCCAAATGTCAGTTTCAGTGCAGCTTCAAAGATCTACATGATCCAGACGAGGAATAAGAGTCTGATCTAGAGAAACCATCGCACATTTTATACAAAAATAAACATTATATACTTTTTAAGCACAAATGCTCTGATGCTCCACACATCACGTCATCATGCTGGAAAGGTCACGTGACGTACGAGGAAGAAAAACTCCATCCCAACTTCAAAATCATCCAACATCGCTGTTTTACCTTTTTTTGTAAAGACTGTTTGACTTAGTCTTTGTATGTTCGCTTTGTAAACACTGGATCAGTTCTTCCTCTGATTTTCCAGCATGATGACGTGATGTGTGGAGCATCAGAGCATTTGTGCTTAAAAAGTATATAATGTTTATTTTTGTATAAAATGTGCGATGGTTTCTCTAGATCAGACTCTTATTCCTCGTCTGGATCATGTAGATCTTTGAAGCTGCACTGAAACTGACATTTGGACCCGTTGAACCCCAGTGAAGTCCACTATATGGAGAACAATCCTGGAATGTTTTCCTCAAAAACCTTCATTTCTTTTCCACTGAAGAAAGAAAGACATGAACATCTTGATGACATGAGGAGAGTAAATTATCAGGAAAAAGTGAATTAATCCTTGCCTGTGGTTTTCAAAATAAAAGTTTTATGATTTAACGTCTGAAAATTTAAAATATTAGTGTTGCAATATTATTTTTTACTTTTAATATTAGATTTATTTGATTGTACAGTGCAATATTTCAACAGTAATATTTCTTATAGTTATATAATAAATATTATATATTATATAAATATATAATATTATTATTTTAGAGCCATATTGATATATAATCACAAAACTTTGGCCATATTTCTGTAGCCCCACAAACAAGTACAGCAAACCTGGAATTGATCAAAAATACAATAAAAACTAATTATTAGAATCTAAAATAAATATTTTCTATTATTTAAATATAATGTAATAAATTCTCAGCATCATTCCTCCAGTCTTCAGTGTCACATGATCCTTCAGAAATCATTCTGATATGATGATTTGATGATCAACAAACATTTATGATTATTATCAGTGTTGAAAACAGCTTCATATTTTTGTAGAAACTGTGATATTTTATTTTTCAGGACTCTTTGATGAATAGAATGTTCAAAAGAACCGCATTTGAATATAAATATAAATATATAAATGTCTTTTTGATCAATTTCTTTCTTTTAAAAAGTGTTTAGTGAATCAGACTCCAGGATAAACTCCTGACTCGCCGCTCCTGCATAAATCGGCCATTTACTGTTTCTGGCAGGCGGTGAGAAAACATTCACACTGGGGACACGCCGACACGACAAAGAGCCCTTCTCCGGCAGCTGACGGTGGAAAGGCCATTTTGTTTTCTGAACATCTTTCTCCGGCTGCCGCTCCTCCCCCACATTCCCGGCTCATGCTGGACCTCCACCGGTAAGACAATCGGCATCTTTGTGCTGCCCACTCAACTGAGCGACTCCAACATATGACAACATAACCAGCGTCCCACTCAGCTCAATACCTCCATTATAGAAACACGCCTCCGGTGTTGGAAGGACAGCTTCCTGCTGTCACTCATAACTCACACACAAAGACAAAGCGAGTCTCTCATTCTCTACGCACCGATCTCTCGGGCCATGGCCAGGCCCTGTGGGTAGGTGATGGGCGACAGCTTTTTGTCCCGCAGCCTCTCTATGGTGTCCTTATCATCTCGCAGGTCCAGTTTGGTGCCCACCAGGATGATGGGTGTGTTGGGGCAGTGATGTCGCACCTCGGGATACCACTGGAGCACAGGAAATCAGTCTTAAATGACATTATGGTGTCAAAATGACAGTCGATCTTTCAGAAACAAACACCAACCTTTGCACGGACGTTCTCAAAGGACGCTGGGCTCACCAAAGAAAAGCATATTAAAAACACGTCCTGTAGAGAAAACGGAGGAAAAATCATTATTTCTTGACATACGCAAATTTAATTGTGTATCCGCTTCCTGTTGTTCTCCTGGGATAAGAGGACAATCATTGAACTGTCATTAATATGTAAAGTTAAAATGTTCAATTTGAAAATGTTATTTTACATTTTAGGCCTGAAAACACTACGGTTAAACCTTACTTTATTTGTAACTTTGTTATGTTGTATATTTGATCTTATTTTTTCACTTTCCTTTGATAATGTTTTAACTTTATTAGTTAGGCTAGTGGTTTTTGCTGTAGTATCGAAGTACTTAAAAGTGTGATTTATGTAATAAATGGAAATGAAATGCCACATGTAACTTTGCTAAATGTAACTGTGGGGGAATATATATATATATATATTTATAATTTATAACTCAATCTGTCTAGCGCCACCTACTGTCCGAGGTTGCACTCGGACAGAAACAAAATCTGCACCCTATGACATCATTTTCCGTCATGAAAATATTTCCGCCATTTTGAATTTTTTCAAGCTCGTCCTAGACCATGGCTCTGCTTTTCACAAATCAAATCAGATCATTTTCATATAATGCCGACAAAAAATTATGGAATTTAAGTTGATTAGTAAACGCACAAACGAATTTGACACAAGGCTATATCTCCTTAATGCTTCAGTGTATTCTGACCAAACTTGGTGTGTGTTATGACAACCATGACCTGATGGGATCTGCACAGTTTCGGCACAGTGCCACCTAGTGGTCAGGAGATATAAAAAATTTTTGATCGCAATTAAAAACATTGGAGTTCTTAATCTTATTATATTGTAATAATTTCACAGTTACTCTCCAAATTAATGTAGAAACAATTAAAGACAGTATATTTTATATATTTGTTTAATGGCATCTTGTTATGAATGAAGTTCAGTATCGCTGATACTAATACTGATAAAAACATTAATTATAGATATTCAACATTACAGTATGACTGAGAGCAATCGCAAAACAATCTTCACATAAACTCATAATGAATGTCATATTTATCTAACATTAAATAAAGTTATCAAATATTTTAGTCTTCACTGCATAAAAAAACGGATTCATGCGTTAATTGGGTTCAATATTTTTAACATGTTAAAACTGAAAAAATTGCGTTAATGCATTCATTTCGACAGCCCAAATTCTACGTATTTTAATGAAAATTGTAAAAATGCTAATGATGAGTTTTGCCTAGTATCGTGAGACTAGTATTGGTATTTCTCGGATCATGCAGAGAACATCCATACCAATTATTCCATAATCGGCCATTTTGAATTTTTTTTTTTTTAAAAACCCACTTTTCCAAACTCCTCCTAGAACTTTGGTCCGATTTTCACCAAATTCGACTCAGATCATCTTCAGACCATGGCGGCAAAACAATTTCCATATTTGATGGCTTCATGCCCAACTTCCTCTTATGCTGTTATCTCTGCAAATCTTTGATATATTGTCACCAAACTTTATATGGGTCATTGTCACTCAACACTGACCACGCCAGATCAATCTGGTGTCAGCGCCATCTATTGGTCAAAAGTAATAAGCAGTTATGTCACATTACAAGTGATTTTGCTTAACCATTTTGCTTAAAATCGTTTCCAACTGTCTTTATTTACTCATTTTTGCAGTTAATCTAACTCTAGTTAATCTAGTTAATCTATAAAGTACTAAAACAAAGGTTTTGATGTCACGCACCGTCTGCGGGTACGAGAGGGGACGGAGGCGATCATAGTCTTCCTGTCCTGCTGTATCCCATAAGCCAAGGTTCACTGGTTTGCCATCGACCATCACATTGGCAGAGTAGTTGTCAAACCTAAAAAAAGCACATTGACTTAATGCTCAATAAAACGAACGAGACAAACGGCGCTGGAATGAGTTGTTGCCACTGCGCTCATTCATCTCCATCATGACGAATAAAGCAATGATTTAGAAATACATTCCAAAATGTCAGCGAGTGGATCGGCTCACATTTTTGGAATATCTTCCCGCAAAGCATCAGGATCCAGTTCATTAGATCTTTTCAACTAATTGTCTTATTGAAATGCAAATCAATGCGGTCACATGTCCACAACACAACAGATCACCAGTGAGGACCGATAAATCATTCAATACCAGCGAGTGATGACGCACAAGAACGAATCATTGGAGAAAATATATACGAGAACAAAAACGGAGGAAATAATTGGTTAGCAACAAAATTAACTTTTTTATGTGCAACATCTGCACCATTGGGATTTTTTATGAAGGTGTATAAATTGTCCATTTATCTTGAATACTTCACTCTAAAAAATGCTGGGTTGTTTCAACCCAAATCTGGGTGAAGAAATGGACAAACCCAACTGGTTGGGTTAAATTTTTAAATAAAAATGTTAACAGTAGGGTTTGTCCATATTTGATCCAATTTTGGGTTAAAACGACCCAGAGTGTGATATGATTCACTGAAATACAATTCTCATGTTTAACCCTATACTGTATCATATTATCAACATGATCAAAACTTTTCCTGATGAACCTGTCGCACACAATCCTCTTGCCGTCTTTTTTAGCAAGTAAACGCCTTAGAATAATTGTAAAACCTTCAGCTTGTGGTTCGCGTGTCTTTTTGTTGTGAAATCTGCACTGATTTTTATCAAGTAAACGTAACTTATATTGTTAATATTTCAAGATCAACGTTTAATGTACTGAAGCAGCTTAGATTTGCTTGATTATGTGTACATTAATTTTTTGAAAGTGGACCTATAACGCCTCTTTCACAAGATGTAATATCAGTGTCTGGTGTCTCCAGTGAAGTTTCAGCTCAGATCATTTATTATCGCTTGTCAAATTTGCCTCTATTTGGGTGTGAGCAAAATCACGCCGTTTTTGTGTGTGTCCCTTTAAATGCAAATGAGCTGCTGCTCCAGAAGAGGGCGGAGCTTTAACAGCTCAACAACAACAAAGCTGGAGAATCTCACGCAGACAAAATGAGGAAAGTGTTCAAACTGATGGAGAGACTCAGGAAGAAGTCACAACTTTTAGACGTTTCTGAACGGTTAGTGGATAAATTGATGTAGTTGCTGTGGAGTTGATCAACTCATCACTAGCATGTGTCGTCATGTTCATCTTTTTTCCTTGAATTGACCCTCGTTTGTGAAGCAGTCCGGCGTAAAATGACGGCATCAACAACACTCGACTACAACAACTCTTCCTTTTCTCTAAAGCAGCCCGACATGGCCCCGCCCCCTTTATTGAGTGTTCTCGGGGGCGGGGTTTATGTAAATTTTAGGGTTTGTGATGTCACTAACTCAGGAAGAAGCTTGTTATAGTCCCTACCAGCCGTTTAAAAAGTGATTTCTGTTAAAAAAAATATCTCCCTCCATTGAACTTTGACCATCGTAACTTTGCAGATTACAACAATTACACACTAACTAAAGTTAAATCTTAATAAACCGCCCCTTTAAATTGCGAGTATCAAATTTAATCATCAGGTTTATTTATCATCATTGCATTATATGTTTCATAAAACTAAGCATTTAAATATCATATTACTAAGACATTATTGGCAGATATAGAGACAACTGATATTTAATGCAAGTATCTGCTATTGTGTTATAAATATGTCATTTTTCATAATATATATATATATTATATTCTATCATAAGCGCACTATATACTCACACAGTAGGGATGTACTCTCCAGGGAAGGCATTTGTGGTGTAGCTGATGAGCAGACAGGTCTTACCCACCGCCCTGAGGGAAAGAACAAGAGATGGATAAACTAGAGATTTCTGACATGCATTAAAGTGCATTTAAAGAAAACTCATAGATGGAGAGGAAATAATGAAACATGATGCAGCCTTATTCATGATATATTTACTGCTGCTTGTGTGCTCTTCATGCGCTGTTGGGATGTCAGATAGTGACAGACCCTGTCCCAGATTCACACTCGCCTGAGGGAAACACACGCCTGCAGAGCCTCGAAGAATCGATCTTCTGAGTCGGATCAAGGACTCGTTCGCGAAACGAGTCACTACTTGAATGATTCACCAAACTCTTTTCAGTTTAGTATAATTACTTTTTTGCTACGTAATGTTGGTTATAAAATAAGGTATATTATGAATTCTTATCATATAATATATATGAATTATTATAAAATTTTGAAACATCGGCCACCATTTAGATTTTTTTTAAATCTACTTTTCCAAACTCCTCCTAGACCTTTTATCCGATTTTCTTTATTATTATTATTATTTTTATTTTTTTTTTGGTAAAATTATTTTTCTACAAATGTAAATGGGCATTTAAAAGAATATATTTTTTTTTTACTAACTTCAGATAGGAATTAGCATAAATGAAAACTAAAGCAAAAAGATTTAGATCTAACCTTTGATCTACAATGCATGAAACTTTTTAATATTTTAATCATATTGAAAAATCTAAAATTAAAAAAAATTATAAAATAAAATTAATAATACGCTGCTCTTTATTTTTCTTTCCGTTTTGTCTTAGTTTGATTTGATATAATTGGCATGTTATTACCGCGTATTCTTGAATCGGTTGTTCAAAAGAACCGATTCGTTCGGAGCAGGGAATCTATCGCGCACATGCACGCGCTCCACACACTTCTCGCGCACACGAGAGGGAGTGGTAACCATAGCGTTTCTCGCTTCAGGCTTTTGCCATCCAACATGGGTCAGTAGTACAACACCACGATAAATACATCCTCTGACTACAGTGAACAAAAGCGAAATATTTCCGTTCATTTACTGCCTAATAAACCGCGAGCACTGAAAGCCGCACGTGCATCAGTGATTCAAAATAACACACGAAGACATGAAACGATTATTCATTATATTTACGTTATGATTCGCGCATTTTAATAGCTATACACATTAATATTTCAGTTTTGCACGCATTCTGCACACATAAACATGCTTAACATAAAACATGGTATTTCGCTAAGCAAATGATCAAATGCACAGGCCAGAACTCGGCATCAATGCATTGCAATAACCCACACGGGTTTTCCAAGGATGCTCCCCTCCATCAGCTCCCAAAAACACTACTTACCCGTCGCCGACCACCACGCATTTAATAGCTTGCATTTGTGGAGAGGCAGGTTGCTTCACTTTACAGGCGTAAATGTATTTTATTATGACACAGCTCCCACTTAACCCGAGAAATGAGAGATATCTGCAAAAATACGGTCACTGCCCTCTTTGCAGCAGCGGTTTTGACGACGAACCCCACCGAGACTCTCCGGAAAAAGCCGAAGAAATTTAAAGGGACAGGAGCCCACACCGCGTTGAGTCACTGTCTGCGTCACGTGTGCACTATTTACTGCATTCGTTTGTATCCAAAGCGACTTATATTGGATTTTACCAGTACATGCGTTGTCTGTGATTCGAACACATTGTTGATGTTCTACTTTTTACAGCTGATGTTATACCATGGTAAATATTTTAAATAGCAGCATGCTAGATGTTTGTCACATGACCTTATGCATGAAGCGTCCAGTCGTTACACCGGAAATAATGTTATTATGCTTTTTTCATGCGAGTGTGAAAAATGGGAATTATTTTACCATAAAATGGAAATATTTGTAGTACAGTAATGTTTTTTTCTTTTTGTTTTTTACAAGAACCTAACTGCAGAAATATTAAAGGACTGGTTCACTTCAGAATTAATTTCCTGACAATTCACTCGCCCCCATGTCATCCAAGATGCTCATTTATTTTCGACTGAAGAAAGAAATGAAGAGGAAAACATTCCTGGATTTTTCTCCATATAGTGGACTTCAATGGGCTTCAACGGGTCCAAATGTCAGTTTCAGTGCAGCTTCAAAGATCTACATGATCCAGACGAGGAATAAGAGTCTGATCTAGAGAAACCATCGCACATTTTATACAAAAATAAACATTATATACTTTTTAAGCACAAATGCTCTGATGCTCCACACATCACGTCATCACGCTGGAAAGGTCACGTGACGTAGGAGGAAGAAAAACTCCATCCCAACTTCAAAATCATCCAACATCGCTGTTTTACCTTTTTTTGTAAAGGCTGTTTGACTTAATCTTTGTATGTTCGCTTTGTAAACATTAGATCGGTTCTTCCTCCGACTTTTCAACGTGATGACGTGATGTGTGGAGCATCAGAGCATTTGTGCTTAAAAAGTATATAATGTTTATTTTTGTATAAAATGTCGATGGTTTCTCTAGATCAGACTCTTATTCCTCGTCTGGATCATGTAGATCCTTTGAAGCTGCACTGAAACTGACATTTGGACCTGTTGAACCCCATTGAAGTCCACTATATGGAGAACAATCCTGGAAGGATTTCTTTTCCTCTGAAGACATAAAGACATGAACATCTTGATGACATGGAGGAGAGTGAATTATCAGGAAAAAGTGAACTAATCCTTTAAGAATAAACATTAATCCATTATATACTTTACAAACAGCTTCATCAAAAGCACATTTTATTTAATAACCAACAAACATTACAAAAACCAAAGAGCTTCAAAAGTAGAAAAGATTTTAAAATATACAATTTGTAGGTGCCATGGCATGAGAGCTTTTGATGGCACATTGGGGATTTTTAAAAGACAGATATGAGCTCCAACATTTTTTAAAAATCGAAGTAAATATTCATAAAAACAGTGACATTTTCTAAATAGAAAAACTGAATTCCCCGATTATAAATTTGTTCCAACTCATGAAAACGTGCCCCTCAAATCTTTAAAAGCACGGTAAACACTTGCAGTGTGCAGCAGATTCATGATAACAGCTGAAAAGCAGCTGACGGAGGCCGGGAGAATCACTTTTTGGGGCTGAAGGCGAGAGGCGAGCCCTGGACGTAAGTGAGAATGGCGTTCTGCAGGAAGCTGGCCCTCTGCGCCTCGTCCTCACGTATGCGCTGGATCTCTCCTTCTCTCATGCGCAGCCGCTCGAGCAGAGACGAGATCTCGCTCTCTTTGTCCAGAAGGGCCTCTCTGTGGGTGGTGCTGAGAACTGATCCAACACACAAACACAATGAGCCGTCGGCTTACGCAACAAACATCAGAACAAAAACAAGTCTTGCATTTGGTCTACGTGAAATGAGTTACATGAACAATTCCAGGACACTTTTATAAAATATAAAGAGGCTGAATATATATTGACTAACGGTGTAACGGAACACAGAAGTCACGGTTCGGTACAATAGGTCACACTTTAGTTCAGTTTCTCACTATTAACTCTTACTTTCGCCTCAGTAATAACTGCTTATTAATAGTTAGTAAGGTAGTTGTTGAGTTCAGGTATTGGGTTGGATTAAGGGATGCAGAATAAGGCTTTATATCTGCTTTATAAGTATTAATAAGTGATCAATATCCTAGTAATATTCATGATAATAAGCATCTTGTTAATAGTGAGAATTGGACCCTAAACTAAAGTGTTACCGGACAAACGATCAAATCCACAATGCTAAGTGTCTTCTGTTATTTTGAACAGACACAGACGCAGCATTTAGTCCCCTAGTTAGTGTCCTATAGTGTATTAGCACTAAGCAGTAAACAGAATGCGTAGCTCATATTTTTTTGCAGGGCTGATAAAAACAAAAAGCCACAAAACGTGTTATAAAAGTACAAAAATGAAACTTTTTGCTCCACGTAAACATTCAAAGCTTAAGCCCAACCCTCATAAACTCAGTTTTCACGTTCCGCTCTGTTTCAAAGTGTTCTTCTTCATCCATGAGCGCAGAAAGACGCATTCTACGCGTGCGCACTATCTAGTGGACTCAAGTCATTTACATATACGCTGTTCTTCTTCTGCTCTTTTTCTTGTTGTGTAGGTTAGCAAACAGGGTTGCATTACCACGTGCGCCCCCTTCTGGACTGTGTTCGTCGTCTGACTGTATGAACTGAATACATGAACTGTTAAACCCCTAACATTTACCCTTCATCTCTCTCTCCAGAGCAGCAATCTTCTCTTTAAGGCCGCCCTGTGCCGTCCGCTCAGCCTGCAGGTGGCCGATCTGCTGCTGTAGCTCCACCCGCACTCGTGTCACTTCTGCCACTTTCTCCTGCTCTTTACCTGCAAGGTCCTGTTGTTCAGAAACACAGCGAGAGCTCATTTACATCCACTCATTATGCAGCTCCATGGGGTTATTAAAGGCCTTCTGAAGCAAACTGATGCATTTTTGTAAGAAAAATATGTTTTGGAGGCAGCGTGGCTTTGGAGACACTCTGAAGGGAGGGAACTTATGATTTCAAAGCTATAAATAAATAAAAATAATTAAATAAATGAAAACTTACATCAAATGTATTAATTTTTTATTAATAATTAATAATAATTCATTTTAATTAATTTATTAATCAAAAATATTACCAAAATATATTAACTATATTTATTTATAATATTTATTAACTATATAAAAAATATTTACTAACATAACACTGGCAACAATATATATATATATATATATATATATATATATATATATATATATATACACACACATACATAGTATAATAATGGTAATTATATAATATATAGACATATATACATATATAGTATACAATACATTTAATTATATACATATATATATATATATAAATAAAAACCATTAAATATATTGTATACTATATATGTCTATATACTATATAATTACTACTAACACACATACACATATACATATACATTATATATATATATATATATTTATTAGTTGCCATTCATTACGAATCATAACGAAATTAGTTTTTAGTTTATAAAATTATATATAATTTTATAAAAATAATATATTATACATATATAGTTTGAAATGGCTTTAAGTGATTTCTCAATCATTCTGATCAAAGACTGACTGTTAAGTAGATATAAAAATTATTTTTCATTTTAAATAATCATTTAAAAAAAATATATAAAATATATTATATTTATATACCAAATATATTGGTAAATATATACCAATATTTACCTACATACATTTTTACTAAAAGATTTTAGTGTAATTTTTAATTGTGACTGTCTTGTGCAGTGAAGACGTTTTGATAAAGCTTTCAGGAAATTTAATGGAAAATAAATCATAAATATATAGTGCAACACTTCCTGAGTAAGCGGCTTCAGAAAACAGATGACTTAAAATGTTTACAAAAATGTCAGGTTGATGTCAGTGTGTTTTAATAACGAAAAAAATGGATAATATCATTGCATTTGTGTTTGAATAATTAGTTTTGGACTTGAAACAGTTGCATATTAAACTTAAATTTAGTTTATCCTTCCTATTTTGTTGTTTTTGGGGGGCGTGTTAGAGTGAGATTCTATTAGGAGGTCCCCAGAAAAAAAATTGGAAGATAAAGTGGGCTGAAAAAGTTTGAGAAACACTGATGTAGAGCAACCGGTTGAGAAGCAGCGCCGCTTCAGTCCAGCGGAGGCAGTACCTGCTGTAGCTCCTCGATCCTGCGGCGGAGCGAGTCCATCTCGATGCTTTGCTGGCCCACTCTGGCGTGAAGCTCAGCGAGGGTTTGTTTCTGCTGGGTGCAGTGGTTCTGCGATTCGTCCCGAGACTGACGAACCGCTCGCAGTTTCTCCTCCAGGCTGGTCAGGTGCTGCTGCTGCAGAGGGAACATGATATCCTGTGGTTTGATGAGCAGTCCTGATAATGGGGTACCGACTCAAGAAGCATTTGCATACCTCCTCCAGTCGCACTTGGGAACGCACTTTCCCAAGCTCCTCCTCCGCTTGAGCTCTCTCAGTCACTAGAGACGCTTTCGTTCTGCTGACCTCCTACATGCAAGAGACAAACTATGACTCAAGCGCAAATGTGATTCTTCTGAAAGTGGAATTCTTCAAAAATGTGACGCAAACTTATGGTTTGGCCTACAAAAACACACCATCTATATTTCATTAATCTCGAGGTTAGTTTCAGGAATAATCTACCTCTTCCAATTGGATCCGCTGTCCCTCAAGTTTGAGGATGCGCTCTTGAAGAGCTCTCTCACTCTCTTCCTGGTGTCTTGTCAGGTGATCCACCTGGAGAGCAACGATAATACAGGTTAAGCAGGAGTAAAACCTAAAGTAAAAATCTCTAACATCTTCACCTCCTTTTGACGCAAACTGTCCATGTCTTCGAGTGCCTGCTTGGATCTTCTCTTCTCCATGTCCAGCCGATCTAAAGGAACAAAGCAAACATTACGAATTCCTGAAATGCGCTCTATTGTGACGGAGCTGGAAGTTACGTGGCACCTTCAGTCTGGGCGAGCCGCAGCTTCAGTTCAGCGGTGGTGTTTGTGAGTTCCTGCTTCAGCTCGAAGATCTGATCCTGTTGCGTTTTACACCTACGTTCGCTCTCCTCCAGCTGTGAGGATTAAACACGCTGGTTAAATCTCAGACACACACGAGACGCTCCATCACATGAAACGCTTCGTCGCTGTACCTTGTTCTTCAGCTGGAGGTTCTTCTCTGACAGACTGTTCACCTCCTTCAAAAGCTTGGCTTCCCTCAGAGCACTGTCCTACAGAACAAAACACATTACAAATATATTTACTACGAAGCAATGCAAAGTTAAATGATCTAGTATTATATTTTCATGATCTAAGAAACTTTGGAGATGGTAAGATTTTTATTTTTTTCAAAGAAGTCACTTATGCTCACCAAGACTGCATTTATTCGATTAGATTTTTTGTAATATTCTGAAATTAAGCTAAAATAACAAAAACTACAGTGAAAAATTATTGCAATCTGTTTTCTATTTGAATATATAGTACAGTGTAATTTATTCCTGAATTTTCAGCATCATTACTCCAGTCTTCAGAGTCACATGATCCTTCAGAAATCATTCTGATGTGATGATTTGATGATCAAGAAACATTTATGATTATTATCAGTGTTGAAAACAGTCGTGCTGCTTCAGATTTTTGTGGAATATGTAATTTTTCATGATTCGTTGATAAATAGAATGTTAAAAAGAACAGCATTTATTTGAAATTGAAATGATATAAATATATAATCATTTAGGATAGAATTACTAAATTTAAATTTTTAATCTAATTAATTACATAATGTGGTGATTAATTAATCTAAAAATTTTTTTTTTTTAAAAATCTAAAATTTTAAATTGCACACCAATTTTGAAAATTACACCAAAAGACAATTTGAAGTCATTATTGTGTAAAGCATCAAATAGACATTACAAAAAGTAGCTTATGAAGGAAATATTTTATTTGATTCAACATTTGGATTCATTTTTTAAAATTAAAAATAGCTAAAAATAAATATATTTATTTTTATTTTATATTTTATTTATATATTTTAATGTTATTTTATAATTATATTTGGAACAAAAACAGCACTCATTGCTAAACTCACATGATCTAAATCACAAAAACATAAAGCATTTTTGCCCCAATATCTTTAATTTTAGGGACTTTCTAACTGCATTCTATAGTCTCCATCATGTAGCGAGTTGTTGCCTTGCATTATATTCATCATCAATCAACTGTATGAAATGTCAGATGAACTACATAAAAAATTTGTTATTTTTTACCGTAATTAATTGAAACTAAATAACGTGTTAACTCTACATGCCATAAAAACTATATATAATAAATGACCACTTCTACTCATAAATAATAATAACCAATCACCTTATACTGATCAATGTTAGATGTGTGTGATTTAATAACGCATTCATCAGAGGATTAAGGACTAAAGGTAATATTAAAAATATGAAACTGTAACATGGTGTAAGAATGGATGTTTATAAACACCTCCTGCTCTTTCTTGATCTCTCTTGACTGTCTGTCTCTCAGCTCGGTTTTCTCCATTTGAACTCGAGTCAGCAGTTCACCCAGATCATGAGCCTTCTGCTCCGACAGAGCTAGAGCGGCCTCCGTCATCTGCAGTCTGGACAACAACACACTTTACCTTCGCAAAACATGCCACGGTACAACAAACAACTTGTTGCTTTGCCATCTATGTTCTACGTTAACGGCTAAAACCAGTTTTAAAGGACGCCTACTTGGCTGTGAGAGAATTCACAGATGATTTCTGCTCGTTCAGAGCTTCTTGTAACTGCCCCAGACGCATTGATGAATTTCTGCAAGAAATCCAAAATCATACACTGTCATCATTCAATTTTTTTACTCACCCAAAAGTGGTTTTGGTTCAACTTTGAGCGACACTAACCTGCTGCTTCTTCCCATCTCATCTTTCTGTCTGTCAATGGTGTCCATGAGGCTAAGAAACTTCAGGTCACATGGAGAGAAGGGCTGTTAGATGTCAATCCACCCACGGTTAAACCGAATAATCCCAGCCACCCTCACCTGTCGGCCCTTCTCCTCCTTCAGGAGCTGGATCTTTTTGCTGAGCACGTGAGTCCTGCTCCTGCTCTCTCGGAGTGTGGACTGCCTGTCTGCGTTGTGATTGATGGACTGTTCTGGGAAAGTGTCAACAAATTTGGATTTGATTTTATTAAAAATAGTCTCTGTGTAAGTGATTTCTGAGAAACGCTGTTGAAATCGGACCAAGCACCACAACACACACTTATAGCCAATCAGCAATAGGGGGCTTGTCCATTCATGATAGAGGAGGAGAAGAGAGAGTGAGCTAATCAGCACTAGGGGGCGTGTCTAGTCATGATGGAAGACTAGGGGGCGTGTCTACTCATGATGGGGGAGGAGAGTGAGCTAATCAGCACTAGGGGGCGTGTCTACTCATGATGGGGGAGGAGAGTGAGCTAATCAGCACTAGGGGGCGTGTCTACTCATGATGGGGGAGGAGAGTGAGCTAATCAGCACTAGGGGGCGTGTCTACTCATGATGGGGGAGGAGAGAGAGTGAGCTAATCAGCACTAGGGGGCGTGTCTACTCATGATGGGGGAGGAGAGAGAGTGAGCTAATCAGCACTAGGGGGCGTGTCTACTCATGATGGGGGAGGAGAGTGAGCTAATCAGCACTAGGGGGCGTGTCTACTCATGATGGGGGAGGAGAGTGAGCTAATCAGCACTAGGGGGCGTGTCTACTCATGATGGGGGAGGAGAGTGAGCTAATCAGCACTAGGGGGCGTGTCTACTCATGATGGGGGAGGAGAGAGAGTGAGCTAATCAGCACTAGGGGGCGTGTCTACTCATGATGGGGGAGGAGAGAGAGTGAGCTAATCAGCACTAGGGGGCGTGTCTACTCATGATGGGGGAGGAGAGTGAGCTAATCAGCACTAGGGGGCGTGTCTACTCATGATGGGGGAGGAGAGTGAGCTAATCAGCACTAGGGGGCGTGTCTACTCATGATGGGGGAGGAGAGTGAGCTAATCAGCACTAGGGGGCATGTCTACTCATGATGGGGGAGGAGAGAGAGTGAGCTAATCAGCACTAGGGGGCGTGTCTACTCATGATGGGGGAGGAGAGTGAGTGAGCTAATCAGCACTAGGGGGCGTGTCTACTCATGATGGGGGAGGAGAGTGAGCTAATCAGCAGTAGGGGCGTGTCCACTCATGATGGGGGAGGAGAGTGAGCTAATCAGCACTAGGGGGCGTGTCTACTCATGATGGGGGAGGAGAGAGAGTGAGCTAATCAGCACTAGGGGGCGTGTCTACTCATGATGGGGGAGGAGAGAGAGTGAGCTAATCAGCACTAGGGGGCGTGTCTACTCATGATGGGGGAGGAGAGAGAGTGAGCTAATTAGCACTAGGGGGCATGTCTACTCATGATGGGGGAGGAGAGAGAGTGAGCTAATCAGCACTAGGGGGCGTGTCTACTCATGATGGGGGAGGAGAGTGAGCTAATCAGCACTAGGGGGCGTGTCTACTCATGATGGGGGAGGAGAGAGAGTGAGCTAATCAGCACTAGGGGGCGTGTCTACTCATGATGGGGGAGGAGAGAGAGTGAGCTAATCAGCACTAGGGGGCGTGTCTACTCATGATGGGGGAGGAGAGAGAGTGAGCTAATCAGCACTAGGGGGCGTGTCTACTCATGATGGGGGAGGAGAGAGAGTGAGCTAATCAGCACTAGGGGGCGTGTCTACTCATGATGGGGGAGGAGAGAGAGTGAGCTAATCAGCACTAGGGGGCGTGTCTACTCATGATGGGGGAGGAGAGAGAGTGAGCTAATCAGCACTAGGGGGCGTGTCTACTCATGATGGGGGAGGAGAGAGAGTGAGCTAATCAGCACTAGGGGGCGTGTCTACTCATGATGGGGGAGGAGAGAGAGTGAGCTAATCAGCACTAGGGGGCGTGTCCACTCATGATGGGGGAGGAGAGAGAGTGAGCTAATCAGCAGTAGGGGGCGTGTCCACTCATGATGGGGGAGGAGAGTGAGCTAATCAGCAGTAGGGGGCGTGTCTACTCATGATGGGGGAGGAGAGAGAGTGAGCTAATCAGCACTAGGGGGCGTGTCTACTCATGATGGGGGAGGAGAGAGAGTGAGCTAATCAGCACTAGGGGGCGTGTCTACTCATGATGGGGGAGGAGAGAGAGTGAGCTAATCAGCACTAGGGGGCGTGTCTACTCATGATGGGGGAGGAGAGAGAGTGAGCTAATCAGCACTAGGGGGCGTGTCCACTCATGATGGGGGAGGAGAGAGAGTGAGCTAATCAGCAGTAGGGGGCGTGTCCACTCATGATGGGGGAGGAGAGTGAGCTAATCAGCAGTAGGGGGCGTGTCTACTCATGATGGGGGAGGAGAGAGAGTGAGCTAATCAGCAGTAGGGGGCGTGTCTACTCATGATGGGGGAGGAGAGAGAGTGAGCTAATCAGCACTAGGGGGCGTGTCTACTCATGATGGGGGAGGAGAGAGAGTGAGCTAATCAGCACTAGGGGGCGTGTCTACTCATGATGGGGGAGGAGAGAGAGTGAGCTAATCAGCACTAGGGGGCGTGTCTACTCATGATGGGGGAGGAGAGAGAGTGAGCTAATCAGCACTAGGGGGCGTGTCTACTCATGATGGAAGACTAGGGGGCGTGTCTACTCATGATGGGGGAGGAGAGAGAGTGAGCCAATCAGCAGTAGGGGCGTCTCTACTCATGATGGGGGAGGAGAGAGAGTGAGCCAATCAGCAGTAGGGGCGTGTCTACTCATGATGGGGGAGGAGAGAGAGTGAGCCAATCAGCAGTAGGGGCGTGTCTACTCATGATGGGGGAGGAGAGAGAGTGAGCCAATCAGCAGTAGGGGCGTGTCTACTCATGATGGGGGAGGAGAGAGAGTGAGCCAATCAGCAGTAGGGCCGTGTCTACTCATGATGGGAAGAAGAGAGAATGAGCCAATCAGCAAAAGGGGATGTGTCCACTCATGTTGGTGGAAAGAGACTGAGGCAATCAGCAGTAGGGGCGTGTCCACTCATGATGGGGGAGGAGAGAGACTGAGCCAATCAGCAGTATGGGCGTGTCTACTCATGATGGGAAGGAGAGAGAATGAGCCAATCAGCAGTAGGGGGCGTATACACTAATGATGGGGGAGGAGAGTGAGCCAATCAGCAGTAGGGGCGTGTCCACTCATGATGGGGGAGGAGAGAGACTGAGCCAATCAGCAGTATGGGCGTGTCTACTCATGATGGGAAGGAGAGAGAATGAGCCAATCAGCAGTAGGGGGCGTATCCACTAATGATGGGGGAGGAGAGTGAGCCAATCAGCAGTAGGGGCGTGTCTACTCATGATGGGGGAGGAGAGAGACTGAGCCAATCAGCAGTATGGGGCGTGTCCACTCATGTTGGTGGAGACAGAGTCAGCCAATCAGCAGTAGGGGCGTGTCCGCTCATGATGGGGGGGGGGGGGGGACTGAGCCAATCAGCAGTACGGGGCGTGTCCACTCATTTTTTTTTTCCACAAAGCATTATTTTGCTTTGCTACAGCTATGATATTGGCCCGGTCCCAAATGGCACCCTTAACCCTCATGATACTCCCGAGTCCTCACTTTCGTGACGTAATGCTGCTTTGACTGCCGGGTAAAGTCCTCAGATGAAGTTCTCATCAAGGGTGCATAGCGGCCGCAAAGGGAGCGCTCGCAAGCACCCTTCTGAAACCTAAAATGATGAATGAGACACTCTAGGGTGCACGCGGCAGCCATTGTAAGTCCACCAGACAGGAAGTGCATAGAAGTGTGCCACTTGGGATTCAGCCAAAGAGACCACCACTCTCACAGTGTGTTTGTGTGAAGGAGGGGCGTGTTTGTTTAGGTTGATTTCAAATATCAACAGGGTTTCTCAGAAATTGCTTACTGCACCTTTAAGGCAGGACACTACAGGTAAAACCATTGTTTTATTCCTCTTTATATTCTGTAGGTTTCTGCAGGGAGGATGTTGATTTATCATTCTCATTTGTATCATTTTTTATTCCCTAAAATCGTGGTGAAAATATATGCAATGATAAAAAAAATAATTCTCTCTGTAGAATTCTCTCAATATGTCAAAAGTAAACAATAATTTGAACCTGTTCAGATTTCTGTTCTGGAAATGAAACATGAATGCCTCGCTTGCATATTTAAACTTAACATTTCAAAAAACAATTGTCTTAATGTGATTAATCAACTAGGGATCGTACGGTGCGATGTGCCCCATTCACCTGTAGTGTCTTGCCTTAAATGTTTACCACAGCTGCGGTTGACATTCAGCCTCACCGATGGCTCGGAGCGTGTCACTGGGAATGTTGTTTCCGGCCATGTCCAGTTTGAGCAGCGTGCGGTTCTGCTGCACTCCCTCCAGCAGAGATCGGCCGCCCAGCAGCCCCATGTTGTTCCATCTGACATCTGAAAACACATCGGACTCGACTTGAGCAATACTTTCGTAGAGACTAAAGTCAAAATGAACCAGCAGATCTCAATTGTACACAACAATATTTGAAGGAGCCCTCACTCAAAATTTCTACACAATATTTTAGAGCTTGGCATAACTAGAAAGATATTTAACCAAATAAGAAGAAATTTTTAGAAACTTTTGAAGCATCTTGACGATCCCAGTTGAAAACACTGTTTGCACAATAATTATTGTAGAGCTGAGCATTAATAGAAAAATTAATGTGGTTTTCAAGATTTTTTTATGATGTAGTAATCATTTTCCATAATATTTTCCAAGTCAAAAAACATCCCAGATATCTTCAGACTCTCACAAAAAACCCATATATTGGTGTACTTTTCTTAAATATTGATAATAATGTTTAGATCGATGGTAATCAAATTTTACTACAAAAGCTGTAATGAATTAGTTACATGATGTTATAAAGATTTCTATTTCAAATAACTCTTTTCAGTTCACTGACAATAATCGTAAATGTTTCTTGAGCATCAAATCATCATATCAGAATGATTTCTGAAGGATCATGTGACACTGAAGACTGGAGGAATGATGCTGAAAATTCAGCTTTGATCACTGGATATAAATTATATTTTAACATATATTTACATTTCATAAATTTTACTGCATTTTGATCAAATAAAAGCAGCATTGTAAGAACAGGAGACTTCAAAAAACCCTCTGGTGCTCCTCGCATGGCGGTCAAAAATGACAGCTATGTTTTTCATTTAATATTTTGCATTTTTATTGTACTAAATCATATTTACGCATATTACGCTTTTGAGCGTAGACTTAAACTGTCGTAAATCTTGAATGTTTTAGAGCACAGACTTAAGTTTGATCTCTTTTCAAAGACGACACTTGGCAGATTATTGCTGAAGTGAAAAAAGTTATTAACATTTTTTACGTTTATCGTTATAAAAAAAAAAAGGCACAAATATTCAATATTTTTTTATGAAATATATATTTTCAGACCCACATTTTACTCTAAAACAGCAAGAAAATCAAAGCCATAAATCTAAACAAGTTGTGTTCCAAATTTGAGCCTGATATCTCAAAAAATGAGATTTTGTTTCGCCGCAGAACCAAAAGATTCCACTAGATGAAATTCATTTCCAATGGGAGGAACACAATTGGGACATTTTCCAGGATAATTTAACCTTTTCGAATCATATCCATGATATTTTGTGTGTGTGTGTGTTCACATAGCAAGTGCCAAAACATTTAAAACCATTCTGATGAAGTAAAAACCAATCTTTCAGCACAATGGTAGTGTATACGAGCCATCAGTTGGTATATCAGTAACTGATATTTTTAAGTTAGATCTGTTAACATACACAAAGCTTATTAAATATATTTAAATGATTGCACAGATTTATTAATAGATAATAAGACTGAGATGTATTGCACACCACCACACAATTGCAAAATAGAGTGGAAGGCATCTTGCGAAATATTTACATTACATCAGCCTCAAAGAACTGCACAACAACAGCGGTCCTTGTGCTCGCTCACCCAGCTCTTGCAGAGCGCCGTTCCTCTTCAGAGCCACACAGAGCTCCGCCGCCCCCTGGTGGTTAATCTGATTGTTGCGCAGGTCGAGCTGGGTGAGAGAAGTGTTGGAGGCCAGACCTTCACAAAACACTGCAAATCCTTCGTCCCACATTCCCAGAGCATTCCACTCCAGCACAAGTCTCCAGGCAAAACACAAACATTATTATAGGATACTTTACAATATTTCCAACAGAACTAACTCCTAAAAGACTTTTTGGAAATTAAATTGAGACAGTCTTCTCAATGTGCTGGAAAACAGGAATGACAACAAATCAAACAATCGACCCTTCGCAAACAGTTTGATTGACAGGCGATCTGACCAATCATAACCCTGAATCCGCCATTTTGTCCGTCAAAGCAGTCAGGGGAGTTAGTAGATTAACGTTGGTGAACTTGCATCACGTCTTTCCGCGCTTGAAACAACATTCCTTCTGATGTTCATTCATGTTTATTTGATGCTATAAATGAACTAGTATGAAGAGATGATCGGTTCACGAGGAGCTACAGCGATCTGTCACCACACATTAAACACACACTAGACGCTATTTATTGATTAAACTTCTTCAAAAAATTACAATATTTTAAATATGAAACTGTTTCATACGTTGTCAGTGTCCTCTTTACTCCAGGATGTATTTTTCACTTCGTGAGAACATGATGTGTGGCATGAGAATCTGACATAGCAACAGTAACTAAAAGGGGCGGGGCTTTGCGAAGGGTCAATTACAGGCTGTAAACGAACATTAGAAGTCCCTCACCTGCGCAGCATCTTGTTCCTCACTAATAACTGTCCCAAAGTCTCCGCTCCCGTTCCTCTCATGTTGTTGCCCTGAAGAGAAATGACACTTTTAGGTATACATTTCAGAGCTAGTAAAATATGTATACATTATAATGTATAGTTCAAATTCACCTTCAGGTCCAAAACTTTCACTGTGGTGTTGGAGCAAAGCCCATTGAGGAGCAGCTTGACACCTGCAGACGGCACATTAAAAACAGACGCTTTCTTTTATATGCTAATCATGGAAATCATGGATAAAAAGGGAATACATTACAAGTTCCCCTTATCCAATATTACCGTTCATGTATTGTGTAATATTGTGAAAGTGAAAGATCTGAAAAGTTTTAAAGTAACACGCACGCCTTGTGGTTGACCAATCACAACAGACCTCTTCGATCTGACCAATCAGAGCAGGGCAGCTCTCAGAAAGGCGGGGTTTAGAGAGAGCGAATCCTTGATGGAAGTGTTTCAGACACTGAGAGAAAAGAGCTGAAGCTGCAGAGGATATTATGAGGAAATGAAAGTGTTTTTTGATCTTGGATGAAAGTAAATCTATGGCGAGAGACCTTCGAAACAACATTTGAAATGGCTAATAGGGGAGGATTAAAAAGTAACAAGTCTAAAGCTTGATTTTAGCAACAGCTTAATCGGCTCATGTGAATACTAGAGTAATAATTACGCACTCATATAAAAGATCCACTGCTATGTTTTCATATTTTGATTAAATCTCAAAAAACTGCTCAAGAACAAGTCCAGGTCTAATTCCACACAAAACCGAAAGATATTTTGCATCATCTTATAAAGCACATTTACTTATTATATATATATATATATATATATATAGTTAGATTTGTGATTATTTGTATTAATTTATTTTATATTGTGACATTATTTTCAAGCCATAAATTGTAATTTCCGTAACTATTCAGGGTCTTTTTTGACACCAAATCACGTTTCCCTTGATGCAAATGGCATGAGACTTTGTAACGCTGTCAACACTTTCTAGACATACAAAACAAAATTAAATTGGAATGATATCTGGTTTTATGTTAGTGTGAGAAAAAAAAGCACACACACACACACACACACACACACACACGTGTGCACACAAAAGTTAAAAATGGTGTTTTTTTTTTAAATGTCAATTTTACATAAATGGATAATTTGAAAAAAAAAACAAAAAAACTTTTATATACATATATACCAAAACTGCATAAAATGTAAAAAAACAAAAAAAGTATATATATATATATATATATATATATATATATACTTAAAGTATATATATATATATATATATATGTATATATGTAAAAAATACAAAATATGTAAAATATAAAAATATTTTTCATATATAAAATCAATAAAAAGTATATATATATATGTCCTAAGTACCCCCAAAACTGCATAAAATGTAGAGTAAAAAACAAAAAAAGTATATTATATATATGTATATATATAAAACATGCCCTAAGTACCCCAAAAACTGAGTAAAATTAAATTTGTTTAAAATATTGTCACAAAATCACATTTTATTGACGTGTACATCCCAAACAAGTAGCTTACAAGGATTAATAATGTTAATATGAGCTGCACTGCTTGTCTCTTTTTATTTTTTAAATTTAACTTTGTAATTTTTTCTTATTTATTTATTTTTTTGCAATTGCCATACAATTATTCTAAATGAAAATAATATCAAATAATACAAATGGTCCAACAAACACACTTTTTAGTTTGTTTTGTTTTGTTCATGCAATATAAAATGCCTTATTTTCCTTCTTTGGCTGTTTCTGCGCGTTACCTTCCTCACTGAGCATGCAGTCGCTGAGGATGAGGTCGGTGAAGAGCGTGTCGTTCTGCAGTGCTCTCCCCAGCACGCCGCAGGTGTCCACGCCGACGCTCTGCCCGCTCAGGTCCAGTCTGCAGCTGCCCGTCGCCGGCCTCGTGTCGTGCAGCTGAGCCAGAACCGACTCCTGCGTGTCCACTCCTCCCTCCTTACACAGCCTCAGGTACGACCTCCTGAAGTCCTCCATGACCTCCGTGACCTCTCACTGGGCTGTGGAGAAAATGCAAACCACCACCTTTGACCCTTATGCATTCATTAACTCAATATGACTGTCCTCTTCTTATGACATTGAGTTTTTGGTCACACTTTATATTAGGTGTATCAAATGCATAATTATAACCAGTTAAAACACTAAATATAAAGTTGCAACGAGTTTTTTTAATGTTTTTATGACAAAAAAGAGCAGTACTATAAAGTAGTGGAATATATTACTATCTTCTCCCAAAATACATACTTATTAGATAAAAAAAAATATATATATTATAATATATTTCTCTTTATGGTAAGAGGGTTAGAGAAATAAAAAAGCAGACATTTTAAGTTGTTTGCGTTCAATTACAATCGAGTCTATCTAGCTACTTGCATGTGATCGTCTAATTTACGCGCAAACAATCGGTTTACGTGAGATAAGAGTAATAAAATGACAACTAACCTGTCTTTTTACCGTTAAAATGCATTATTTTATCCAGGGTTGTGACAGCAGATGTTGTTCAGCCTCTTCACTATTGTTTCGTTTGACAGTTTAAAGTATCCAGGAAGTGAAACGTCTTCCGGTTTGAAACTGTTGAATTATGGGATATGTAGTTTTATGGGATTTGCCGTGTCGTTAAATTTCAAGAAACAAGGCAGCATTGCAAGATTTCCTTGTATCACAAATATAAGCCATATAACAAGTGTCGATAGCTAACGTTGTTTGACAAACTAAAACATTTGTTGTTGTTGTTTTCCTCTTTGTTAACATTTACACAGGCTGGATGTTCCTTCATCACTCAATTTTATTATACGATGGCCCAATGCAAACATTAGCAAGTTTAATATAATTATAAGTATAATTTAGTAAAATTATAACCGCCACAAAGAGTAAAACAAAGAAAAACGCATTTTATGTACTGTACAAAACAATAAAATAATGAATAAAATAATACTGTGGTTCCAAAATTATAATTTATTAACTATTATTTCATTTATTCATTCATTCATAACGGGATAAACTATTAGTCACGTGGTGACTAAGCGGGAATCTCCAGAACGTTTTAAATGGTGTTCACAATTCCGCACCCTGTTTAGGCCGTCTTATGTAACACATACAAACAGTGTTACTTTAATTTAACTTGAATTGTTGGTATGTGACTCCCTTGAAAGCAATAACGATGTTTCTTTCATAATTGATGATAATTTCTCTCTTTTCTCCTGGTGGCTAAAGTAGCAGCGCGAGCGCTCTCTGTTGGTGAACCTGAGCTCAGCCAATCAAATTTGACAAATAACTGGAAAGTAGTTTTAGAAGATCCAACTTAGTTAAATTTCTCTGACAAGAAACAAGGCTAAATATTGTGTATTTATCACACACAGATGAGTATAAATTATATATCGAGTGTTTAAATTTTAACGTTTGGTTGATTTTCAAACGTATCGTAACGTCAGCTCGTGTCTCGGCAGTTACGCTGACTGAAAAAAAGGGTACGCTGACTGGAATATGTTTATTTATTTATGATTTCGGTTTCGTTATATTTTTTTACGTTAAGATTTGTGAAAACTGCTCTTTTTAAGTCGATATTGTTCATTGTAGAAGTAACCACAAAGAGTAAACAAATAATAGTCAAATGATAATAAATGTGTTCAGTAACTCGGCAAACACTTGCCCTCCTCAGTTATGTTGTTGTAGGACATTGTCTTAGTAACTAATGGATGATTAATCCAGAAATGAGCATCTGAAGCTCTGGGAGGCTGGAAGACCACTGAACACAAAGCACTGAAATCGATTGTAATATTTTTACTAAGCTGGTGACTAGTAAAAGTCTACCTTTTCTGCTTTAAACAGTGAATCTCTTGTTCTCATTAGGTATGGACACCTTAAAACGGTTTAAAGATCAATGGAAGGTGTATAAGGAGGAAATACCCAGCAGGACTGAGCAGTAAGTACCATCTTATCTCTTCAAATCAGTCATATTGCGGCACATTACTGCTGCTTACACAGACACGGTGTTGTATAGAATTAATTTAATTGGATAAATCAAATAAATCCTAAATTTAGATTAAATAAGTGGTTTAATGTTACTGAACATATAAAATAAAATATGGACTGTTTTCTGCATGCCGTTACACGTCACCATGGCGCGAAACCTTCGCGCGCTTTAGATGTTTTAAAGTTAATATTGTAAAAGGTTTAAAATTATCTTAAAAGTTAATAGTTTGAAAAAGGTAAGATGAGGTTTAAAAGATCATACATCTGTTTTTGTGAAGATAAGACGTTTCCTTTCCGTGTCTTTCAGGGACAGTTGTAACACCTTGAATTCCTCCAATCAGAAACAACCTAGAGTGATGACACTCACTGTGCACATGCTCAGTTAGTTTCCCTCCATTCTTGCCATAAAGGGAGCCACATTTGAATCTTCCTGACAGAGTTATCTACAAAAGATTGTTTTTGGGGTAAAAAAAAATTACTTTTCTTTCTGATATACTTTTTTTGGATGCTGTGAAGGTCTATGAATTCAAACAAGTATTTTTAGAATCACTGTTTTGTAAGCTAAAAATAGAAATGGCTAACAAGTGTCAAACTAGCAGTCAAGCTAGCTCACATGAGATGAAAACGCCCCGTTACAACCGTCCCAGTATCACCAACCAAGTTCCATTTATATTTTAAAAACTAGTCAAGCTGCATAGTTTCTCTTTAATGTGCTAATTAAAAGTAAAATGTGCATTGCAAATTAAATGTAAAATGTCATCAAATCACATTTCTAGGTAGGCTAATTATCTTTTTTATGTAAAGATAGTGTGATAGTGTTATGAATCCGTCCCGTTGTTCTCCATCCACCTACCACCAGAGGTCGCCCGCTCATATCATGGACTCTATGATTCACACTACATTTCCCATAATCCCCTTACCCTGATGTTGATTACGGTCCAGCTGCAACCAATCCAGTTCTCTACTTAAGTTTACCCTCCGACACCTGTTAATTGCGAAGTATTGTTTCCCTGTAACATTTCTGAGCATTCTCCTTGTCTTGTTTACCTGTTTTTCGGATCCTGCCTGTTTCTTGTTTTTTGATGTTTATCTGCCCTCCTTTGACCTATTGCCTGGATATTTACTACGAGTTTGCCTGTTCCCTACTATTTCTGTTTGCTGTTGAGTTGACCATTGCCTCTCTCACTACGTCTCTGAATAAAGCTGCATTTGGATTTAAACCCGCTGACTCGGGTTACAGATAGACAGCATGCCAAATCAGAGAGAGGAAGACAGACAGGGGAGTCCCATTTCCTGTGCTGGAAAAGGCTTCCGATGAAATCAGACCGGGAAAGTCAGTCAGGGGAGTGGCCAAATCATATGGTATTTGCCATGTGACTCTGCACCGATTCCACAAGAAGATGAGCCAGGGATCAAAGACACTTTCCAGAGTTGGATACTAGACTCCAAAAAGGGTTTTCACACTCAAGCAGGAGCTCCTCTTAAGAGACTACCAAGCCCCCCCTCCCCCCTCTTTTGTTGAGAATGTTTGATTTCATGTTTAAACTTTTTTGAGGTGTAAAAAAAGCATTATAATTTGAGAGTTTCATCCTTTTTTTTGTCATTTGTGTTAAAAAAGGTAACCATTACTTAAAAACATGAAATGAATAGTCACAATAACATGACTGATAAATAATATTTTCCTTTTTGAGTATATGATTGATTCATTATGTATATTTTAGACATGTTACAACCATCCCAGTTTGCAGTGGAGAGACTGTATTAAAATCAATTTTGCAACCTCTACATATTTCATAAAACCACTTAAATACATTGTTTCAGCAGTTGACAGATTGAAGTTTATAATATAACAAATTGGTTATTCCAGTAAAAATGGTTTTTGATGTATTTCTAAAAATTGCAAAAAGTGTTACAACTGTCCCTGGTCTCCCCCATAACTCGTAATTGTGAGTTTATTTCTCGCAATTCTGACTTTATTTCTCGTAATTCTGACTTTATTTCTCGCAATTCTGACTTTATTTCTCGCAATTCTGACTTTATTTCTCGCAATTCTGACTTTATAAATCGCAATTCTGACTTTATAACTCGCAACTGTGAGTTTATTTTTCGTAATTCTGACTTTATTTCTCGCAATTCTGACTTTATAACTCGCAATTCTGACTTTATTTCTCGCAATTCTGACTTTATAACTCGCAATTCTGACTTTATATCTCACAATTCTGACTTTATATCTCGCAATTGTGAGTTTATTTCTCGTAATTCTGACTTTATTTCTTGCATTTCTGACTTTATAACTCGCAATTGTGAGTTTATTTCTCGTAATTCTGACTTTATTTCTCGCAATTCTGACTTTATAACTCGCAATTGTGAGTTTATTTCTCGTAATTCTGACTTTATTTCTTGCATTTCTGACTTTATAACTCGCAATTGTGAGTTTATTTCTCGTAATTCTGACTTTATTTCTCGCAATTCTGACTTTATAACTCGCAATTCTGACTTTATAACTCGCAATTCTGATTTTATTTCTCGCAATTCTGACTTTATAACTCGCAATTCTGACTTTATATCTCACAATTCTGACTTTATATCTCGCAATTGTGAGTTTATTTCTCGTAATTCTGACTTTATTTCTCGCAATTCTGACTTTATTTCTTGCATTTCTGACTTTATAACTCGCAATTGTGAGTTTATTTCTCGCAATTCTGACTTTATTTCTTGCATTTCTGACTTTATAACTCGCAATTGTGAGTTTATTTCTCGTAATTCTGACTTTATTTCTCGCAATTCTGACTTTATAACTCGCAATTGTGAGTTTATTTCTCGTAATTCTGACTTTATTTCTTGCAATTCTGACTTTATTTCTTGCATTTCTGACTTTAGTTCTCGCAATTGTGACTTTATTTCTCGCAATTGTGACTTTATAACTCGCAATTCTGACTTTATAACTCGCAATTCTGACTTTATAACTCGCAATTCTGACTTTATATCTCACAATTCTGACTTTATATCTCGCAATTGTGTCTTTATTTCTTGCATTTCTGACTTTATATCTCGTAATTCTGACTTTATTTCTCGCAATTCTGACTTTATTTCTTGCATTTCTGACTTTATAACTCGCAATTGTGAGTTTATTTCTCGTAATTCTGACTTTATTTCTTGCATTTCTGACTTTATAACTCGCAATTGTAAGTTTATTTCTCGTAATTCTGACTTTATTTCTTGCAATTCTGACTTTATTTCTCGCAATTCTGACTTTATATCTCGCAATTGTGAGTTTATTTCTCGTAATTCTGACTTTATTTCTCGCAATTCTGACTTTATAACTCGCAATTGTGAGTTTATTTCTCGTAATTCTGACTTTAGTTCTCGCAAATCTGACTTTATTTCTCGTAATTCTGACTTTATTTCTCGTAATTCTGACTTTATTTCTCACAATTCTGACTTTATTTCTCGTAATTCTGACTTTATTTCTCGTAATTCTGACTTTATTTCTCGTAATTCTGACTTTATTTCTCGCAATTCTGACTTTATAACTCGCTATTGTGAGTTTATTTCTCGTAATTCTGACTTTATTTCTTGCATTTCTGACTTTATAACTCCCAATTGTGAGTTTATTTCTCGTAATTCTTACTTTATTTCTCGCAATTCTGACTTTATTTCTTGCATTTCTGACTTTATAACTCGCAATTGTGAGTTTATTTCTCGTAATTCTGACTTTATTTCTCGCAATTCTGACTTTATAACTCGCAATTGTGAGTTTATTTCTCGTAATTCTGACTTTAGTTCTCGCAAATCTGACTTTATTTCTTGTAATTCTGACTTTATAACTCGCATTTCTGACTTTATAACTCATAATTCTGACTTTATTTCTCACAATTCTGACTTTATTTCGCACAATTCTGACTTTATAACTCAATTGAGAGTTTATTTCTCGTAATTCTGACTTTATTTCTCGTAATTCTGACTTTATAACTCATAATTCTGACTTTATTTCTCGCAATTCTGACTTTATTTCGCACAATTCTGACTTTATAACTCAATTGAGAGTTTATTTCTCGTAATTCTGACTTTATTTCTCGTAATTCTGACTTTACAACTGAATTGCAAGTTTATCTCTCGCAATTATGACATAACTGACAATTTTGACTCAATGTCTTGCAAGTGTGTTTTTATATTTTGCAATTCTAACATTATTACATGTAATTGATTGCATTTATCACAATTCTGACTTTTCTCTTAATTGTGAGATATAAACTCGCAATTGCGAGTTAAGTTTATTATTATTATTATTATTAATAAAGTTGCAGTTACCTTTTTAATTTTTTGTTAACACTACAATAAGGTTCATTAGTTAACATGATCTAAAAATGAACTGCGCTTATACAGCATTTATTAATCTTTGTTAATAGTCAGATTAATAGTCAACATTTACTAATACATAATTAAAATATTGTTAACATTAGCACTGTGAACTAACATGAACAAACAATGAACAGCTGTATCTTCATTAATTAACGTTAACGAAGATTAGTAAATACTGTAACAAATGTGTTGCTCATGGTTAGTTCATGTTAGTTAATACATTCACTAATGAACCTTACTGCAAAGTGTTACCAATTTTTTGTTTAGTGGCGGAAACAAGCTTCCATACCTATCAGAACAAATATGCAACCATTTTTTGGTCATGAGAGAAGGTGGACCTTCTCTTAATGAACTATAAAAAAAGGGTTTTCTAGAAAAGTAAGTACAAAGAATTTATGTTTTTAATTAATTTATAAAGCCACTGTAAACTTTGTCACATATATTATTATTATATTACAACATTTTGTCACATATATTATTATTATATTACAACATTTTGAACAGGCAGTTAGCTGATTTTGTTGTAAATGAAAAAGCCTGACAATGCGCTGCTAAACACATAGAAGTATTGTTGTATTTCGCCATGTTTCTCCACATCTCGTAAACTCTGGGCTTAAAGAAAATTCAGAGCTTCCCTCTCGTATTTACGACTTTGTGGCGGCGCCGTTCAAGACACATTGGGAAAGCAGCTGCAATTGCTGTTTGCTCCACAGGGCGTCTCTGTCACTCTCTCAAAAGCACAGCACTCTCTGCCTCTCTCTACCAAACCTTCTTCTGCTCTTCTGTACTCCCTCTGTGTCTCTTTCTCTCCATGTATTTCATGGTAATCATCACTTGCTGTATGACTCTGTGCACACATATTTATTTCACTCCATATTTTCCCTCTGTGCTCCATTAAATCTTTAGTTTTGCTGGCCGGAGTGTCCGTCTGTTGGAGTCGCTGCAGTCGAGTCATCTGAGGTCACTGATGAAATCGTTCCTCAGGCAGCGTTCTGTGACATCCAAACCCAACAGAAGAGTCCGAGCACGTGACCGGGCCTCAGCTAACTCCATGAGTTTCGATGAGTTCTTCTCCTCTCTGAAAGAAGCGACAGGCCAAGAGCACCAGAGAAGTGACGTGGAGGAGTTGTTCAATGAGGCCAGTGATCTTCAATTCATGATTATTTACTTTGACTTGTCAGGAGCCGCTTTAAAACACAACTGACTGTGCCAGTGTTTTCATGAGGAGAGTTACATGTTTGGGCTCTATTATGTGATCAGAGCAGAAGTGTCTTGTTTTGTGCAGATGGACATCTCCTGTGATGGTCGTGTAGAATGGCAAACGTTCCACACCTTCATGTTTCAGCATTACAAGCATATCATCAACTCGATGTACGCCTGTAAAACTGTTCCCATATCACAGCCTTTAATACACCACTGTACATATCACAAGGTGATCTATCTATCTATCTATCTATCTATCTATCTATCTATCTATCTATCTATCTATGTATCTATCTGTCTGTCTGTCTATTTATCTATCTATTTATCTGTTTATCTATCTATCTATCTATCTATTTATCTGTTTATCTATCTATCTATCTATCTATCTATCTATCTATCTATCTATCTATCTATCTATCTGTCTGTCTGTCTGTCTATCTGTCTATCTATCTGTCTGTCTATCTATCTATCTATCTATCTGTCTGTCTGTCTATCTATCTATCTATCTATCTATCTATCTATCTATCTGTCTGTCTGTCTATCTGTCTATCTATCTATCTATCTATCTATCTATCTATCTATCTATCTATCTATCTATCTATCTATCTATCTATCTATCTGTCTGTCTATCTGTCTATCTATCTATCTATCTATCTATCTATCTATCTATCTATCTGTCTGTCTATCTGTCTATCTATCTATCTATCTATCTATCTATCTATCTATCTATCTATCTATCTATCTATCTGTCTGTCTGTCTGTCTATCTGTCTGTCTATCTATCTATCTATCTATCTATCTATCTATCTATCTATCTATCTATCTATCTATCTATCTGTCTGTCTATCTGTCTATCTATCTATCTATCTATCTATCTATCTATCTGTCTGTCTATCTGTCTATCTGTCTATCTATCTATCTATCTATCTATCTATCTGTCTATCTATCTATCTATCTATCTATCTATCTATCTATCTATCTATCTATCTATCTATCTATCTATCTATCTATCTATCTGTCTGTCTATCTGTCTATCTATCTATCTATCTATCTATCTATCTATCTATCTATCTATCTATCTATCTATCTATCTGTCTATCTATCTATCTATCTATCTATCTATCTATCTATCTATCTGTCTGTCTGTCTATCTGTCTGTCTATCTGTCTATCTATCTATCTATCTATCTATCTATCTATCTATCTGTCTGTCTATCTGTCTATCTATCTATCTATCTATCTATCTATCTATCTATCTATCTATCTATCTATCTATCTATCTATCTGTCTGTCTGTCTATCTGTCTGTCTATCTGTCTGTCTATTTATCTATCTATTTATCTGTTTATCTACCTATCTATCTATATCTATCTATCTATCTATCTATCTATCTGTCTGTCTGTCTGTCTGTCTGTCTGTCTATCTGGCTTTCTTTCCTTCTGTCTATTTATTTATCTGTGTCTATCAATCTGTCTATCTATATATAATTTCTCATCATTTATTTTTGTTTCAGGCTCTTAGAATGTGTGTAAAAATATTGTCTCTCTGTCTTTCTACAATTCTCCTCATAAAATCCATCACTCATTGCCTCAGCAAGAGCCCATCGTGCGTGTGTTGGCTTTGAGTCAGTCTCTACCTCTGCGTTACATCAGCGTCAGCAAGAGAGGAACTCTCATCGTGTGGAACCGACATCTGAGCGACATAAAGCCACTGGAGGTGACGTTAACATTTAATTCACAGGAATATGTACTGACAAAAATAATATTCTGTGACCTAAGGTTCATGAGTCAAAAACGTCTTCATCCGTGTAGATGTGTGCCGACCCGTTTAATAAACGACAGCGTCGTAGGAGGTTCCAGGGTTGGACCACTGATGCCGTCTACATGGCAAACGTTCACAAGATCGCCGTGGCGACCCTGAGCAGAGGCATCCACTTTTTTGACGTTACCACCACGTTTGGTTTTGAGCAGGTTCATTTGTTCGGTATGAGCCAACAAAAGTTCTGCTAGATGTAGTCGTTTGCTTTTATGCTTACATTTTGACCTTGTTGTCTTCCTCTCTGTATGTTGTTTCAGGACTGAGTCATGCTGCGACTGCTCTATGTTATTGGTATGACACAGAGGTAGGCCGCTGACATTTCATGCCCTGGTGTTGAACTGGAACTTATTTTAAGCTTGTTAATTCTCCAAGCTGGTTAGCTTTTGTTTTAGTTCACTGTGAGTCATGTTTGATCTGCATCTAGGCTCCAGGAGAAAAGTGTGTGCTGATGTGGGGAGATGAGAAAGGCTCTGTGAATTTGCTGTGGTTTCTTCAGCCTTTCAAGGGGCTCTTTGAAATGCCTTTCACCAACCAAACTGGGCCATTTCAAATCTTTATGCCAGTGAGTGTGTGTGCGTCTTCATCTAGGAGAATGATTTTGTGCCATGGAAGGGTTGTTTCTGTCAAAACATTTGATACAAAAACAGAAAAAATAGCTGTTAAAATAACTGCATTTATTCTTATAAATCCATTTCTTGTACATCTAACATTGTGTGTCAATGATGCTGTAAAAAAATATTTCATGGACAGGATATATGTGCGCACAGTGCACTGATCTCCTATCAGCACATCCCAAAAATCCACAGCGAGCCGATCAACAGAATCCTGTATGAACCCCACGATGAGCTCATCATTACATCATCAGAAAGTCCAGCCAGCTCTGTGGTCATCATTGATGTCAATCAGAAGAGAGAGAAATACATTTGGAGAATAGAAAAGGTAACAATGGTGCCTCCAATTCTCTGCTTTTCATATTTATCTTCCATGGTAGATAACAGAAAACAGATAGATAGATAGATAGATAGATAGATAAACATAGATAGATAGATGATGGATAGATGGATCGATAAATAGATAGATGGATGGATAGATAGATAAACAAAGATAGATGATGGATAGATAGATCAATAAACAAACACAAAAATAGATGGATGGATAGACAGATAAACAGATGGTAGATAGATAGTGGAAAGACAGATTGATAAACAAACAGATGGATAGATAGATGATGGATAGAGACAGATCGATAAACGGATGGATAGACAGATAAAAAACAAAAAGATAGATGGGTGGATATAGATAGATGATGGATAGATAGATAGATAAACAAACGGATGGATGGATAGATAGTTTGATGATGGATAGAGACAGATCGATAAACGGATGGATAGACAGATAAAAAAACACAAAGAGAGATAGATGGGTGGATATAGATAGATGATGGATAGATAGATAGATAAACAAATGGATGGATGGATAGATAGTTTGATGATGGATAGAGACAGATCAATAAACGGATGGATAGACAGATAAAAAAACAAAGAGATAGATGGGTGGATATAGATAGATGATGGATAGATAGATAGATAAGCAAACAGATGGATGGATAGATAGTTTGATGATGGATAGAGACAGATCGGTAAATGGATGGATAGACAGTTAAACACAAAGAGAGAGATAGATGGGTGGATATAGATAGATGATGATAGATAGATAAACAAACAGATGGATGGATAGATAGTTTGATGAAGGATAGAGACAGATCGATAAATGGATGGATAGACAGATAAACAAACACAAAGAGAGATAGATGGGTGGATATAGATAGATAGATAGATAAACACATTGATGGATAGACAGATAGATCAATAAGCAAACACAAAGATGGATGGATAGATAGATAAACAGATAGATAGATTGATTGTTTGATTGATTGATTGTTTGTTTGATTGATTGATTGATTGATTGATTGATTGAGCTCTTTTGTGGGTCACAGTTCAGAGGGATGTTGTTTTCAGTCTCAGACTGAATTTACACTGATGATTCACAGCGGTCGTTGTTGTGGTTTTTAAAGGGAGTGTTCAGACCCAAATAAAACATCTTCATTTAGTTGTTTTGACGGATTTATTAAAACACTATTCCACAGTATTTTCCATTCTGTAACATTCAGAGAAGCAGTAAGCCACCCCCACAGTAGTGACAAATTTAATTGCTGGAGAAGAAAACCTGGGCCTGGATATTGTGTAAAGCAAGAGTACCGTGACTCACTCATTAGTCAGATTAAGTTGCAGCATGACTACCAGCAAATAATGGCACAACATTTGAAACCCTTTCACTATATCTTCATCTTCTTCTTCTGCTGCAGGGAGTGAAGTGTTTTGACTTCAGCTTCTCTCTCAGTCTGCTGGTAACTGCTGGAGTGGGTCCTGTCAGACTGTGGAACCGCTATGTGACCGGCCACCCAACTGCGGTTCTGCACACTCACCACACATCTGTGCTGGATGTGGTTATTCACCAAGCATTGGGCAAGATCTTCAGCTACTCTAAGGACGCTGTTAGTTTCCACCTACTAAATGTCAATATGGAGAACATAAAAGATCCAGGGGCTGGATTCATGAAAATCGAATTAAGAAAGAAGTTAAAGGGTTACTTCACCCAGAAATGAAAATTCTGTCAATTATTCACCCTCATGTCATTTCAAACCCGAAAGACTTTCGTTTACCTTCGGAAAGCAAATGAAGGTCTTTTTGATGAAGTCTGAGGGATTTCTGTCCCTCCATTGACAGCTCACACAACTACTTTGGCGCTTCAAAAAGTTAATAAAGCAAAACTAGTTTAGTCCAAGTTTTCTGAAGAGACCTGGTCGTTTATATAAAAAAGAGGTTAAATTTAAGCTTTTATTCACTTATAAACATTCAACAACTCACACATCTTTACTTCATGTTCATTCTCGTGTTTCGCAGCCCGTTTGACCTGGGATGGCTTGAGGGTGAGTAAATCATGGGATAATTTTCATTTTTGAGTGAACTAACCCTTGAACAAAATGAGCAGAAAATAGCATCTAAGAATAATTGTATTCTTAATATTATTTTGTGAATCCAGCCACTTGTGTTTGGTTTTCATTACCGTGAAAGTTTGCAGATTTGTTTTGCATCGGTTTCATGGCATGAGAAATGGAAATCATACATGCAATAAATTAGTTGAAATGCAATTCAAAAGCTCTGGTCTATATCTGTGTTGCCTTTCAGGTGCTGAAAATATGGGATATTCCTTCTCAACAATGTGTCAAGACAATTCACCTGAAATTCCCCAATCTCCAAGCAGGCTTTACGCCTGAGCAGGGCAGATTTCCTCTGCTCCTCAACCTGACCGCGGATCCTGTGCTGCTGGTGAGCTGCAGGGAGTATCTGGCCGCGCTCACACTGACAGAATCCAACAAATCAAAATCCAACAACAAGTCTGGCCTGTACACCTGTGTCCTCTATAATCCTCATCTTGAACAGGTTGGTGTTTGGGTTTGTTAGATAAATGGTTTGTGGACTGAACATTATAGGTTCTTTACTGTAATGTGTATTTTGTGCATGGTCGAGGTAATCACAGCCTGTGCTGACTCCACACTGACTGTGTGGGATGTGAAGACAGGCATTAAGAGGATGGAAGTAAGAAACGCTCATGGTCAGGAGGAGGTTTCCTGTATGGCATTAGACGTACATCAGCGCAGACTGATCTCTGCAGCCACCAACGGCACGATCAAGGCGAGTGTGAGATTTACAACAAATGCAAGCCACAATCAGATGTTTTAGTAATAGTTAGGGTGCAAAAGTTATCAGACAAGAAATTAAGTGTGGGCCAAAACCTAGGACTAGTTCAAAATTTTGCCAAATGAGCGATTTCGTACTTTTGATCGCTGTAGCGTCCCCGTCAGGCCGATTGGGGCGAGCATTGGTGGCGTTGTAGACGGTGTGAGTACTACCAGCCCTCAAAATTTCAAGTCTCTACGACTTACGGATCACTTTTAAAGGAGAATGCTGATCCTTTACAATGTAGTTTCAGCGCTACACACTTGAACCCTTAATAAATGCTATAGAAAATACATTTGAATTAAATGTTGATTACTTTGATTTGAGGATTTTTTTTGTGTGTCACTTCTGTTAGTAACCAGTACGTTTCCTTGCTACAGGTGTGGAACTTACTGAATGGCCTCAATCTTCATAAACTAGAAGCTGTCTCCAACACAGAGGTCACCGGGATCATCTGTCATCATGACAACCAGCTTCTAGCCACAGGCTGGAGTCGACTGATCACTCAGTATAGCATTACGTTTTCAAAGGTAAGGGCCAGTTTGTCTCCATCACATACTCTTTAATGGCTACTTAAAAGCAAAAAGGGCTTTCAGCCAGAATACACATTTTTCTGGTTATGGCTTTCATTCTCTTCAACTGGGTGTGTGCTTTTGTGGTCATACCTTGAGACGTCAATGACAACAAAGTGGGTTTAAATGGTGGTCTGACACTGCACAGAAGCTGACGCGGCAGAACTGGAGATCTTAAAGACGTCTATGTGTGTGTACAGGACATCTATGTGAAAGCAGACCTGTCCTGGAAGTCTGGTCATCAGCACAGAGAGGATATCCTGGCGATGGATCACTGTTTAGGTCTGGGACTTCTGGCTACTGGGAGTTACGACGGGGAGATCATTATATGGACGCTGGCTCTTCAGAAGTCCCTCACACGACTGCAGAGATCCCAGCAAGGGAAGTTAGTACAAAATCAGACCGCGGACACACTATGAAAAATAGTATTTGAAATACAAATACTAAACTTGACTAAATTTAGAATAAGTATTCAGCATTTTGCTAGGCAATCATGACACAGGTCATTTACAAATGTGCAAAAACAGCCTGTTTGGATGAAAGGGTCAGAGAGAGGGTGGAAAATGAGCAGAAAACAAAACGTTCCCAGATAAGAAACCATGACTAATAATATATGTGGAATTCAGGGGCTAAAATAATACGATAAAATGCAGGAAAAGTGTAGAACACAGCGCCTGCAATGTGCACAGTAATTATATATATGCTTAAATTAAATTTGGATGATTAATGCATCATTTCATAATTAAGTCATGCATATACACTCACCTAAAGGATTATTAGGAACACCATACTAATACTGTGTTTGACCCCCTTTCGCCTTCAGAACTGCCTTAATTCTACGTGGCATTGATTCAACAAGGTGCTGAAAGCATTCTTTAGAAATGTTGGCCCATATTGATAGGAGAGCATCTTGCAGTTGATGGAGATTTGTGGGATGCACATCCAGGGCACGAAGCTCCCCTTCCACCACATCCCAAAGATGCTCTATTGGGTTGAGATCTGGTGACTGTGGGGGCCATTTTAGTACAGTGAACTCATTGTCATGTTCGAGAAACCAATTTGAAATGATTCGAGCTTTGTGACATGGTGCATTATCCTGCTGGAAATAGCCATCAGAGGATGGGTAGATGGTGGTCATGAAGGGATGGACATGGTCAGAAACAATGATCAGGTAGGCCGTGGCATTTAAACGATGCCCAATTGGCACCAAGAGGCCTAAAGTGTGCCAAGAAAACCATTACACCACCACCACCAGCCTGCACAGTGGTAACAAGGCATGATGGATCCATGTTCTCATTCTGTTTACGCCAAATTCTGACTCTACCATCTGAATGTCTCAACAGAAATCCAGACTCATCAGACCAGGCAACATTTGCCCAGTCTTCAACTGTCCAATTTTGGTGAGCTTGTGCAAATTGTAGCCTCTTTTTCCTATTTGTAGTGGAGATGAGTGGTACCCGGTGGGGTCTTCTGCTGTTGTAGCCCATCCGCCTCAAGGTTGTGCGTGTTGTGGCTTCACAAATGCTTTGCTGCAGACCTCGGTTGTAACGAGTGGTTATTTCAGTCAAAGTTGCTCTTCTATCAGCTTGAATCAGTCGGCCCATTCTCCTCTGACCTCTAGCATCAACAAGGCATTTTCGTCCACAGGACTGCCGCATACTGGATGTTTTTCCCTTTTCACACCATTCTTTGTAAACCCTAGAAATGGTTGTGCGTGAAAGTCCCAGTAACTGAGCAGATTGTGAAATACTCAGAACGGCCCGTCTGACACCAACAACCATGCCACGCTCAAAATTGCATAAATCACCTTTCTTTCCCATTCTGACATTCAGTTTGGAGTTCAGGAGATTGTCTTGACCAGGATCACACCCCTAAATGCATTGAAGCAACTGCCATGTGATTGGTTGATTAGATAATTGCATTAATGAGAAATTGAACAGGTGTTCCTAATAATCCTTCAGGTGAGTGTATATTTATATATATATATATATATATATATATATATATATATATATATATATAAAATCCCGAACACAGTAAATTACTTGGTTACCATACACAAAGAGAATTGGCCTTAAAATTTAATATTGTGACATATTAATAGTACCAACTATTTGCTAAATTATTAAAATGACATTGTCTGAATGGGAAAATTTCATGCTCTTGGCAGCTAATAATTAACACAAGATGACTCATTTTGCTATCCTAACCAGCCATAATTATATGATTTAACAGACCTGCAACAAGTTTTTGTGTTTTGAACCACTGCATTAAGAACATTTTATGTCCTATTTATGGTATATTAGTTGACATAGTGAAGTAATGTATGAGCTGAATTTGCTTCTCTGTATGTAGAGTTCATCTGCCCGTTCATAGACTGCTGTTCTTGCAAAAACGAGCTCAGCAAAGTCATTTGAGAAGTGGCGCTGTGCTGCTCAGCTCACAGGCCGGATCCGTCTGCTGGTGGAGCGTCTGTGGGCCCAGACACAACCATGGTAAACATGATGTTTAATATGTGCACTCTCTGTCAAAAATTTGGAATAATTAAGATTTTATGTTTTTGAAAGAAGTCTCATATGGTCACCAAGGCTGCATTTATTTAATAAAAGCAGTGATAATATAATGTATTTAATAATACAATTAAAAGTTATTAATTACAACAAGGCTTTAAAAAAAATAATTTAAGTGAACTGAAAACATCTCACATAAACTTCACATACCTGTTTTACAGGTAGGAAATATACAGAAAGCAATCTTCACTGCATAAATGATGAATAAAATATAGATTAATCCTTATTAAAGCTAGTTTTCTCTTTTATCTTTGCTCTTTGATGAACATTAATGACATCATCATCACAGCAACTGGTTTATTAGGCTGCTGTCACTTTTAGAGCCGAACATGACGTGCGTCTCATTTCCTCACAAGTTCATTTAAGATGTTATGTAACTGCTCTTATGAGGATACTCCACAAATAATTGTGTGTCATTGTTTGTTCAAGCGTGAAAGAGATTATCGATACTGGCGCGTCCTTCTGTGCGCACATGTCGTGTGTGTGTCACATGACACGACATTCACAGACGGCGCGCTCTCATTTGTCTTGTGGCGAATTAGAGCTTTAGCACGATGTAACGCTAACCAAATTATGATGGAAAAAACGGATGCTGCGCTAATTGCGTTAAATATTTTTAACGCTTTAAACTAAAAAAAATAATCGCACATGTTAACGTGCTAAATTTGACATTACTAATATATAAATATAAATATTAAATAGTAATTTATTGGCAAAGCTGAATTTTCAGTGTCACATGATCCTTCAGAAATCATTCTAATATGCTGATTTGCTTCTCAGCAAACATTTCTTCGTATTAATTATTATTAATAATTATTGAGCAGCAAATCAGCATATTAGAATGATTAATGAAGGATCACGTGACACTGAAGACTGTAAGTACTGATTCTGAAATGCTGATGCTGTCGGCATCCAGTGTAGACAGCATCACTGATTATAATGGGTTTATTTGATTCTGTCGCGTCGCTGTAGACACGGAGAAACAGTCAATCCCAAAATACCTCAACAGTACATTCAATAGACGTCCAAACTGATCGTTCGTGCGTTGTCAGATGAATATTGTTCACAGGAGCTGACTGAAATCGCTTGTTTTTATCATCTTACATCCATTATCAGAAAAGCACAGAGGCGTTTAATGACTGGTTTTGTCCATCACGTGTGACGCAGGACAGTTCTATGTGCCTGATGGATTTAATGAGAGTGTAATGGGTTTAAGCACAGACCAGGAAAACCATCTACTTGTCACTGGAGACACCAGAGGATCCATCAAGGTCTGGGACATCTCACACTATGCCTTATCTGCTGGAGATGTGGAGGTATGGAAATTAATTCACCCTGTTTAGCTCTTTATTTCAGTCTATATTTACAGTTTATGTGTCTCTCTCAGTCTGCAGAGGAATTGCCTCCACTGTTACACTCTTGGAGGGGCCATGAGAGGGCGATAGTGAGCAGTGAGGTCCTGGTGTATGAGTCTCAACTCTTCGTGTTGAGCGCGTCGGTGGACGGGGCCCGTCTCTGGACCCGTGAAGGAGGTTGTGTGGGCTGTTTTGGAAAGGATCGGCAGTGGGCTTTGAGCGACCCAGACACTTATCAAACCAACAGGTATAACGCATATCAGTTATTGGCCTAAACAATGGCCAGCATGTGCAGCTGGGACCAGTTTCAAAAAGCCCAGTGCACCTTCGCTGACCAATCTGGCTGACCTTTGCCGTACCTGCTTGGTCCAACTCCATCTCCGCAAAAGAGTTTTGGTCACTTATAACGTGCTTTTGAAAACACAAAAATCTTCCCAAAATTGTAATGAGAATCATTTATTAATTTGCTGTCAACAAAAGAGACGCTTTAAGGTTTTTTCTGCCAAAATAAAAGCTCTGTAAAATAATTCAAATAATAATAAATTATAGCAAATAAATTAAGACAGCAATAAGTATTAGTATTAAAATTTTACCGTTGCTCTTTGCTCTGTAAAATAAATTATTATTATATAGTCTTAATAAATGTGAGGGTTTTCTTCTTTATTGCCCTTTTTCTGTACAAAAGCAAGTGTTTTTTGTAAATAATAGTAACTGTTCTATATTTTACTTGTTTAATTTACTTATACAATTAAAATATTGAATTAGTCGAAATGGGAAGTTATTCTTATCCATTTGCAGGTTTACCTCCATTTCCGGTGAACATTCTGTACATCGACACAAATCCATCAATGATTGACTTTTTAATGCGATATTTTTATTTTAATGCAGTTATCACACTTGCCTAATTGGCTAATAAACCAGTTTTATTTATTTTTTATTTACTAATGGGAACATTTGAATAAGAAACGCGGTGTCTGTAATTGGACATGCACACTCAACATTTTTCCAGCATTTCAAATGTAATTTTTAATGTGATAACCAAAAACATTATTCGTTCATTTTTCTGAAATGGTTCCCGGTTGTAAAACTGAATGTTTCAAGATGTAGGAAATCCAACATTTGATAGAAAACACTTTTATTTACCATTATAACCATCAGATGGTGGCAGTGGAGGATTTATTTGTGCATTTATTAGCCATTTCCTGTAATAGTTTTTCACTCAGTTTCGCTTTCGAATAAATATCAAACTTCACTAGGTTTAAAAATACATTTTGTCAAGGTGAAGTATGAAGTACTCGCAAAATCTCATGAAAAACAATAACTTTTCTTGTGACTGAATTACTCGAAGCCAGCGCCTTTATAATCACGGTCCAGAGTGAAAACACACATTTTATTCATCGAATCTAACTAAAGTGCACAATGAATCTTTAATTTACAGTGTGTTGGATGTTTTTTTTCACACGAAAGTGTGAAAATTGATGGTTGAATTTAATTTTGCAGAAGAGGTACATCATTATTTATTTATTTTTTTATGTCGTCTTACGTCTTAATGCTAGCCCTGACTATTTAAGCGACTATATTCTGATTATAAACTAATTATTACACTATTGACACTGTTAAAGCTTCCTCAGGACATTGGAGATACCGAAACACCAACAAGTGACAAGAAGTTTTCCAGCTGGCTTATATTATTCCGGAAGTTCTAAAGAATGCTCCATGCACATGGTCCATTGATTTTTCTTTGCTTCAAATTAATTTATCTTGGATGTTTTAAGGATATTTTAGGGATGTTCACAGATTTTTACTGGAAAACAAAGTAAAAATACTGATGAATGAAATATTTTTATGCTGTGCTTCCAGGATTGCCTTCTCTTACCTGAACAACAGATTAAAGCCTTTTAAAGTTTTGCCATTAGTTGAATTCTCTACAAAAGCAAACAGATACTTTAGCTAGTCAACCCAAACATATCCCGGACCACATGCGAGTCTGGCAGCTGGTGTGACTAGATAATTTGATCAGTCTCCATATGTGGATGGGAAGGTTTGGCACTGAACTCCATGAGAGACTTTAACAAATAAACCTCCACGGTGGAAGTTGCCAGTGGTGGGATATAGCTGCCGTTTAAGCCCAAGCATGTGGCAAAGTGATGTGTTGAAGTGTAGAAAAGTCCAGAGAGACCATTCATTTGATTATTATTTCTGGAGTTGTCTGAAAATTACTAATGGATACGGACAGGCAGGGGAAATAGGACATCTGTCAAAGTGTCATGGTGAAGAATCCCTCCACAGACCTCCTCTGATTCTGTTTGGACTTGTTTGGGCTGAATCCATCACATACACAGACAAGATTAGAATTATACAGTTTATCTCTTAAAGGAACAGTTTACACAGAAAAATTAAATGATGACTTTAAAGGGTTAGTTCACCCACAAATGGAAATTCAATTCAATTCCCATGTTATTGAACACCCGTAAGACCTTCGTTCATCTTCAGAACACAAATCAAGATATTTTTGATGAAATCCGATGGTTCCGATAATTTACACTTTTAATGCCCAGAAAGATATTAAAACATATTTAAAACAGGTCATGTGACTACAGTTGTTGCACTTTAATGTTACGAAGCGACGAGAATACTTTTAGAGCGAACAAAATAACGACTTTATTCAACGATATCTAGTGATGGACGATTACGAAACACTGATTCATGAAACTTTACGAATCTTTTGCTTCGAATCAGTAGTTTGGAGTGTGAATCAAACTGCCAAAGTCACATGATTTCAGTAAACGAGGCTTCATTACATCAAAAGTGTTTCGAAATTTCAATAGTTCACGTGACTTTGGCAGTTTTATACATGCTCCGAACCACTGATTCGAATCAAAAGATTCGTAAAGCTTCATGAAGCAGTGTTTTGAGCATTTCATCACTAGATATTGTTTAAAAGTGGTTATTTTGTTGTTTTTTTGGCGCACAAAAAGTATTCTCGTCACTTTATAATATTAAGGTTGAACCACTGTAGTCACATGACCTGTTTGAAATATGTTTTAGTATCTTTCTGGGCATCTGAAAGTGTTCATTATCTTGCTGTCAATAGAGGCAAACATATCTTCATTTGTGTTCTGAAGATGAACGAAGGTGTAGAACGACATGAGGGAGAGGAATTAATGACTGAATTTTAGTTTTTGGGTGAATTAACCCTTTTAACTGTTCACCATCACAGATCAACTTTTATGATGTTATTCAGTGAAAGAGTATCTTACACCCATTCAAATTAATATTGGTAAAGAGCACAATTTTCAGCTAATAAATGATTTATTTCACTACTTTAAGACTACTTAAAATGATAATTAAGACTTTTGTTATTCCATTTAAGATATTTAAAGGGATAGTTAACCCAAAAACGTCTCAGTTACGACTGTAACCTTAGTTCCCTGAAGAGGGAATGAGACGCTGCGTCGAGAGTTTGACACAGTGGGAACGCTCTGTGTGAATGCATCGTGAAGCACTTGTGAAATCAGTCCAATGGCGTGACGGAAGGAGGGTGACGTCATGACCAGGAGGCTATAAAGCACACCCAGACCAAACAATGTCAGCTTCTGATATGCCGAAGCAATTTGATCACAGGCATGCCGGAGGTATGGAGGGCGACGCAGCGTCTCGTCCCCTCTTCAGGGAACTAAGGTTACAGTCGTAACCGAGACGTTCCCTTTCAAGGGAACTCGCGCTGCGTCGAGAGTTTGACGCAATGGGAACGACTATACCCACGCAGCCATACTGACCAGTGCTTGTCTTGTGTGAATTCAGCGAGCACACCTAAGACAAACAACTGGGCCATACTCCTCCTGATCAGACACACAATGAAGGAAACACCAGTGGAGTTCTCCCCAGAGACACCACTCAAAAGGTGCGTGGTAAGCAGCTAGGCCGCCACATAACCTTTAGAGTGGAGGGGGAGAATCCTGCTGAGAATCAATTCAGCAGAATTCACAGCACTGTACCAACTGGGCAATAACTGGATCCAGCTGACGATTTCTGCCAGTTTCCTTGTGCAGGGAGCTCTGGAGTAGCGTGGTCTCACAACCTCAGTTGGGAGACCTGAGTCTATGAGTTTGGCCCCCTCAGAGGCCACACTCCACAACGCCGCTCTCCAGACCTCCCAGGAGCAAAACAATCAGGGAAAAGTGTACAGACACAGCCTCAGCCACATCTGCCTCCATATGAGCTCCACCACCTCAGGGTGGAGTCTCCATTCCCCGGGCCTCAGCCCCTGCCTCGACAGGATGTCTGCTCCCAAATTCTGGACCCCAGGGATATAAGCTGCCCTGAGTAAAAGCAGCTTCCCCTGGGACCACAGGAGGATCTGGTGCGCCAGTTGCAGAGTGGACGCGAACGTAAACCTCCCTGGTGACTCATGTAGGCGACCACCGATGTGTTGTCTAACCGGACGAGCACATGGTGACCCCTGAGGTCTGGGAGGAAAATCTTGAGAGCAAGAAAGACAGCCAACATTTCCAGGCAATTGAAATGCCAGGAAAGATGGTGCTCCTTCCACATACCCCGAGTCGAACGACCCTCCAGGATCGGACCCCAACCCGTAAGGGAAGCATCTGTCATTAGCATACTGCGACGGCACGGAGCTCCCAGCACGGGACCTTGGGATAGGAACCAGGGCTTCTTCCACATAACCAAAGCACGCAGGCACTGCTACGTGACATTGATCATGTGAAATGGATTTCCCCTCAGAGAAAACCCCCTGGTTCTGAGCCACCACTGCAGAGGTCTCATGTACAACAGGCCAAAAGTATCACGTTGGACGCTGCTGCCATCAGACCCCACAGTCTTAGAACTGCTTCACAGTGAATGACTGGCCTAGCTTTATTCGGTTTACGGTAGAAAGGATAGGTTCTGTGCGAGTAGGCGAAAGCTGCGCCCGCATCGCAACAGAGTCCCAAACCACGCCCAGAAAAATGGTCCTCTGTACTGGAGAAAGCACACTTTTCTTGGCGTACAACCTCAAACCCAACTTTCTTATGTGAGCGAGAACGACATCTCGATGACGAACCGCCAACTGACGTAACTGAGCTAGGATTAGCCAGTTGTCGATGTAATTGAGAACACGAATGCCCTGCAGACGCAGCGGAGCCAGCACTGTGTCCATACATTTGGTGAAAGTGCAGGGTGATAGAGCTAGACCAAACGGAAGAAACCGCTATTGGTACGCTTCGCCCCCAAAAGCGAACCTCCAGTACTTCCTGAGTTTGCGGAAGGATGGATAAATAGAAGTATGCGTCCTTGAGATCTATTGTGACAAACCAGTCTTCGGACTTGATTTGTGACATGATCTGTCTCCAGGTTAACATTTTGAATCTGAGTTTCATAACTGACTGGTTCAGAAGACGCAGATCCAAAATGGGACGCAACCACCCATCTTTCTTTGGAACGATAAAATACCGGCTGTAGAATCCGGACTCCCTGTTGGGCGGAAGTACATGCTCTAAGGCTTCCTTCCCCAACAAAGTTTTTACCTCCTGTTCCATTACCTGAGCCTGCCTGGGGTCCACCACTACTGGCGGGGCCCCCATAAATCAGGCGGGCGGGCGCGACCTGAACTGGGTGGCAATCCCGCTTCCGATTGTATGCAGGACCCAATGAGAAATATCTGGCATTAGCTTCACGCTGCCAGAAATTCTACTAAGGGAACCAGCCTCTCGAGGCTGGCCTGTGGTGCTCCCCGAACAATCGATTCGGTGTCCTGTAACGGCGAACTGGCAGGATGAACCGAGCTGACTGCTCCGGGACCCTGAGAGGGAGCGAGCATCCCAGCACCGCTATCAGGCGGACACTGAGATATGGGCTCGCTGGAGACCCCTGTGCCCTGAAGCACACGAGGTGGCAGGGTTGGCAGAGCGGCCCCCCTGAGGGCACCGAGGAAAAAAATGGGCACCGTATGATGAGGTGTTGACCACTTCTCCCCGGAGAGGACTGCCCTCATGCAGCCTTCTTAGAGGTAAACATGCCCCTCAGGTCCATCTTACCCCAGAAGACTATTGCACCCAAGAGTACCAGCCTCTCAAGACTGGTCTCCAGCACAACTTGTGTAGCCAAAACATGGAACCCTCATCAGAGGGGGCGAACATCCTAGTGCTGCTACATTTCTGGGCGGACACTGAGATATGGGCCCCCCCGGAGACCACTGCGTCCCGACACACACGAGGTGGCGGGGTTGGCAGGATGGCCTCCTGATGGTACGGAAGGGAAACAGGCACCGTAATGTGAGGTGTTAACCACTTCCCCCCCGGAGGCCAAGAGAACCAGCCTCTCGAGACAGGTCTCTGGTAATCCTCAAGCAACCAATTTGGTGCCCTGAAGCGGCGAACCGGCAGGGAACAGCCGAACTGATTGCTTTGAGACCCTCCTCAGAGGGGCGAGCATCCCAGTGCCGCTACATTTCTGGGCGGACACTGAGATATGAGCTCGTTGGAGACCACTGCGTCCCAACGCACACGAGGTGGCGGGGTTGGCAGAATGGCCCCCTGAGGGCACTAAAGGGAGATGGGCACCATAAATGAGATGTAATCCATTTCCCCCCAGAAAGGATGCCTTCAGAGGTCTGACACCAGTGATGTCAAAGCCTTTTCGCCAAAGCTGCCTTTGCAGTAACGACGGTCCTAGAACCGTCTTACACAAAAGAGACCTCAGCTAATAACGCCGAAGGAAAAAAGGGCACCGTATGATGAGGTGTTATCCATTTCTCCCCGGGAATTCACCATTTAATTCCTCAGAATTGAATTCAGCCAAAATCAACCAGACAGAGTTTAATTCTTCTGACATGAGACACAAAAAGAATAAAGCTGGTATAGTCTGCATGCAATCATAGGGAAAAGAGAGAAAGGGAAAGTCCCGTCTGCTCAGTTCCCTCCAAATATAAATATATATGTATATAATGAATTGCGGGCACATAATCTGCACGCTGCCTCAGCAAACGCGAGATCCGAGCCACATATTGCAGACACAAAATCTGCATGCTGCCTCAGCAAACGCGAGATCCGAGCCACATAATGCAGACAAGAAATCTGCACGCTGCCTCAGCAAACGCGAGATCCGAGCCACATAATGCAGACAAGAAATCTACGCGCTGCCTCAGCAAACACGAGATCAGAGCCTTGCGTTCGATTTATATTCCCTCGAGAATAAAGCCAACCGGAGCGGAGCCAAAAACACCCGAAGATAGTAAACACTTCGGGACATTTTAATGAAGGAACACGTCAGCCCATAGAGAGTCAACGTGCTCCACTCCCAACAAACAATGCATAAATCACGTGTATCCCCACTCTTAGCAAGTGCAGGGAGAAACACACGATTCAGTCGCGGTTTGCTCGCCATTAAACTCCTGTCTAGATACAGATATGCTTGTGGACAAACAACAATAAATAGACAGAGACAATTCATATAGAGCGCTTGCTGAAGGCACAGAAGCTGACATTGTTTGGTCTGGGTGTGCTTTATAGCCTCCTGGTCATGACGTCACCCTCCTTCCGTCACGCCATTGGACTGATTTCACAAGTGCTTCACAACGCATTCACGCAGAGCGTTCCCATTGCGTCAAACTCTCGACGCAGCGCGAGTTCCCTTGAAAGGGAATGAAAATTATCCCATAATTTAATCACTCTCAAGCCATCCTTCGTGTATAGGACTTTCTTTTCCGACGGAATCAACTACAATGATTCTAGTTTATGAAGTTTTAAATATGGACATTTTTCTTATAAAAATGCATCACTTCACTTCAGAAGGTCTTTATTAACCCCTTGGCATCGTTGGATTAATTTTACGATGGACGGATACGCTTTTTTGGGCTCCCCAATATATTAAACTTTAAACTTTTATATATATATATACAGTACTGTGCAAAAGTTTTAGGCAGGTGTGAAAAAATGCTGTAAAGTAAGAATGCTTTCAAAAATAAACTTGGTAATAGATTATATTTATCAATTAACAAAATGCAAAGTGAGTGAACAGAAGAAAAATCTAAATCAAATCCATATTTGGTGTGACCACCCTTTACCTTCAAAACAGCATCAATTCTTCAAGGTAAACTTGCACAAAGTCAGGGATTTTGTAGGCATATAGTTAGGTGTATGATTAAACAATTATACCAAACAGGTGCTAATGATCATCAATTCAATATGTAGGTTGAAACACAATCATTAACTGAAACAGAAACAGCTGTGTAGGAGGAATAAAACTGGGTGAGGAACAGCCAAACTCAGCTAACAAGGTGAGGTTGCTGAAGACAGTTTACTGTCAAAAGTCATACACCATGGCAAGACTGAGCACAGCAACAAGACACAAGGTAGTTATACTGCATCAGCAAGGTCTCTCCCAGGCAGAAATTTCAAGGCAGACAGGGGTTTCCAGATGTGCTGTCCAAGCTCTTTTGAAGAAGCACAAAGAAACAGGCAACGTTGAGGACCGTAGACGCAGTGGTCGGCCAAGGAAACTTACTGCAGCAGATGAAAGACACATCATGCTTACTTCCCTTCGCAATCGGAAGATGTCGAGCAGTGCCATTAGCTCAGAATTGGCAGAAAACAGTGGGACCCTGGTACACCCATCTACTGTCCGGAGAAGTCTGGTCAGAAGTGGCCTTCATGGAAGACTTGCGGCCAAAAAGCCATACCTCCGACGTGGAAACAAGGCCAAGCGACTCAACTATGCACGAAAACACAGGAACTGGGGTGCAGAAAAATGGCAGCAGGTGCTCTGGACTGATGAGTCAAAATTTGAAATATTTGGCTGTAGCAGAAGGCAGTTTGTTCGCCGAAGGGCTGGAGAGCGGTACACGAATGAGTGTCTGCACGCAACAGTGAAGCATGGTGGAGGTTCCTTGCAAGTTTGGGGCTGCATTTCTGCAAATGGAGTTGGGGATTTGGTCAGAATTAATGGTATCCTCAATGCTGAGAAGTACAGGCAGATACTTATCCATCATGCAATACCATCAGGGAGGCATCTGATTGGCCCCAAATTTATTCTGCAGCATGACAACGACCCCAAACATACAGCGAAAGTCATTAAGAACTATCTTCAGTGTAAAGAAGAACAAGGAGTCCTGGAAGTGATGGTATGGCCCCCACAGAGCCCTGATCTCAACATCATCGAGTCTGTCTGGGATTACATGAAGAGAGAGAAGCAACTGAGGCTGCCTAAATCCACAGAGGAACTGTGGTTAGTTCTCCAAGATGTTTGGGCCAACCTACCTGCCGAGTTCCTTCAAAAACTGTGTGCAAGTGTACCTAGAAGAATTGATGCTGTTTTGAAGGCAAAGGGTGGTCACACCAAATATTGATTTGATGTAGATTTTTCTTCTGTTCACTCACTTTGCATTTTGTTAATTGATAAATATAAACTATTAACATGTCTATTTTTGAAAGCATTCTTACTTTACAGCATTTTTTCACACCTGCCTAAAACTTTTGCACAGTACTGTATATATATATATATATGTATATATATAAAATATTTTGATCACGTTTCCAGTGAAGCTGAACTGAAGTCTGAAATCACTTCACACGGACCAAGTGTCACGCACAGAATACACGCGAAAATCTCACTGTTGTATTTGAATAAATCTGCAAGGTCTGTGAAATTAAATGTTAATTAGATATTCAGAGATTTGTTTTAATAATATAGATGTGTATTTGCTGAATGTTGAAGGTAAATGAGAAAATATTAGCCGTTAGTTTGCCTTTCTGTAACTAATAATATAAAAGCAAACACTATACTTTCTCACATACAGTTTACGTTCTTTCTTTGTTGTGGTTGGTCAGACAAAATAAACCAAACATTTTCAGTCCATTCACATTTGAGTCTATTTTCCATAGTCAGTTTTTGAGTCGCTGACAGACTAACTGCGCGTGAGCGTGGAGCGATGATGCTGCGTTTGAATTTTTGCGACAGAGACGTGCTTATATACATGACCTTGACAACACTATTTGACATTAGCGTGGGCCAAACATTCTCTCTAGTGCCTTTCTACTCGTCCTTTCCACCAGCATCCTTGACCTCCAAACTTTGTTTTTTTTTTTAAGTATTTAGCTATTGACCTTTTCATTTTTATATGGCTTAATTCCTAAATTTCCCGAATTCCTAATTGGCGGGTTTCATCATCATTGAGCGCTGCGCGTGTACGTTCGCTCTCTAGTGGTTAATAAATAGAACTGCATATGTCGTGCGGAAGAACATTGTAGCCGGAACTACTTCTCTCGGTTTATGTCTATGACGAGTCACGCAGGTACTGTGATACTCCGCAGCCGAGTGTCTGAAACAGTCCGAATATAAACACTTATTATAGGCGTACTGTTTGGAAAATGGATTCATGATGTACTTGTTCATTATATAAATTTGTTCATTTTGAAAACAAAAAAGTTACGGACAGCAGCAGCTGCTGATACCTCGTTCTGTTACACTCGCATGAATAACGTGATCATGCTCTCGCACAAATGCGACCACGTAAAATTTTAACTCGCACATCCTCAAAAAATGGTCGCAGTCTGGAACCCTGTTTTAGGGTGAACTATCTCTTTAAACATTTCTAGATGTGTGTTTGCACCTCTGAGACTCATTGATTCCATCCACTGAACCACTGGTTAATGTTTAATACCGTCATGTTACGAAATTATTTGACCGCATGTTATTACATGGATATGGCACATCCTCAGTGACCTCATCCATTTGGCAAACTTAAAAAATTTGTGTGCTTTTGTCAATCATTGATTGATGCCTAACGGTGATCCATTAACATCCCCCACAGCGAACGGACCAGTCCAATCAAAGAAGAAAAGAAGGAGAGGACAGAGGACAGCCAATCACATGCCAGCCCTGAGAGATTGACCTGCGGGGGTGAAGGTTCAGGAGAGGGTGATCATCGACAAAAAGGTGAACTGCTTATTGACAAACACACTGCACAGTTAGTAATCATAACTAGCCTCAAACTACACCACCATTCAAAAGTTTGGGATCAGTATCAGTAAAAAAAGACTAAAAATCTGACTATTTTTATTCAGTAAGGACATTAAATTGATCAAAAGTGACAGTAATACTATTACAAAATATTTCAATATCAAATAAATGCTTTTGAACTTTCTATTCATCAAAGAATCCTGTAAAAACGTATGACGGTTTCCACAAAAATGTTCAACTTTGATAATAGTCATAAATATTTTTTAGATTTCTGAAGGATCATGTGACACTGAAGACTGGAGTAATGATGCTGAAAATTCAGCTCTGATCACTGGATATAAATTACATTTTAACATATATTCACATAGAAAACAGATATTTTACATTACAATAATATTTAAACATTTTTACTGTGTTTTGATCAAATAAATGCAGCCTTGGAGACAAAAACATTTCAAAAATCTCACCAACCTTTTGAAAAGTAGTGCACATACATTATCTGCTTTGTTCACCTCCAACATTATTTAAAAACAAAAAACGTCGCAGCCTGACTTGACTGTATTGACCTTCTGACTGTGAAGAGTGAGTGTGCAGCATAGACAGACAGGATCTGGCAGTTTGCTGAGCTCACTTCCCTCAGCTCCGGCTCCTCGTCATGCCAAAACAAGCGATTAACTGAGCCTCCCGACAGAGCTGGGTGTGTTACTCGGTTCCTGCAGCTGTCTAGACTCTCGTTGGAGAATTAGGCGTCTGCTGGTGCTCAGACTTACTCCAGCATCTTCTTGAGCGCTGATCTTTCAGAACAGCTGCTCAGGGGATTCTGGGACAAACTGTAGAGCAGAAATGAATTCAGAATTAACCATTTATACATGCTTGATAAATGTCCCCGGACGAAAAGTCTTGTTCATCAAAATTAGCTCATGAAACTAATTTTCTGAGGAAGTAACCAAGGCAAAGTGGTCAAATAAAAATAATATTAATCAAATATTTCATAGTCTAAAATGTTTCACAATTATCTTAACTCTAAAACTTATTCTGTCAAAAAATGGCCCAATTAGACATTGACGGACACATAAATAGTGGATTCTCAACCAGGAGACGGAACCTTGTCCTGTATTATATCATTAATGCAATTAATTTTAATATTAGCATTAATAAATTAAAATATAATGAAAAAAAAAATCTCCCCACTTTATTACTATTGTTTAGGTTTGTTTTCCAGTTTCTATTAATAAAAAAATAGAAAAATACAAGAGGAAATACTTTTAAATACTATGTATATGGGTTGGGAACAATGTCCATGTGTAATATACATTTTAATAAAATCAAAAGATTGGACACATTGCTATTTTTAATAGTGATTTATGCTCACCAAGGCTGCATTTATTTGATCAAAAATACAGAAAAAACACTACTATTTAATAATCACTACTATGAAATATTATTACAATTTGAAATAATGGTTTTCTATTTTAAATTTTTTTTAAATATAATTTATTCCTGTGATGCAAAGCTGAATTTTCAGCATCATAACACCACGTTTCCATTACAGATTTGCACAAAACTTTTGCGATATTTTCTAATGATGGAGTTTCCATTAACCGATGTTATGCGACTAAACTTTAAGACCCAGACACAAAGCATTAGGTTTAGACAATGTTTATTTAAACACGGATTCAACAACACAGGTGAATGGTCGGGTAGGGTAAGTCCACAAAGTTCGTAATTGTTAAGGTGACTTAGCTGGCTCAATGAAATGTCCTTCTTTTGCTTTCCAGGGAGTGTGTGAGCTGGCCAGTGGTCCGCGGACACGCCTGATGCAGAGAAGAATGATTATCCGAAGACAGATGACATACCACGAGCAGGTAGGTAAGGCAGGTGAGTCTGTAGTCCTTGATAGGCGAGATCAGACAACTGGCTGTGTGTGAGTGCGTGTTATATATGGTGAACTGTGATTGCGGGCAGGTGCGGATGATTAGTATTCTGGTGAGAGTGAACGAGTAGGTGGAGTTGTGCGTGTAGGTGATGTAGACGGTGTGACAGTACCCCCCCCTCCATGGGCGGCTCCTGACGCCCAAGAAGGTCTCCGACGGGGCCGACCACGTCCACGGGGTCCTGGTCGACTGGGATGATCCTGGTGGTACTGTGTGAGGAGAGCTGGATCTAGTATGTCGTCTCGTGCCACCCACGACCTCTCCTCTGGACCGTAGCCCTCCTAGTCGACCAGATATTCCAGCCGAGTCCCACGTCGCCGGGAGTTCAGGATTTCGTGGACCTGGTAGATCCTCTCGGTGTCAGTGAGATCAGGAGGAGGAGGTACGTCCGTAACTTCAGAGTCTGTGGGTGGAAACATAGGATTAGTTACTGGTTTGAGGAGTGAAACGTGGAAGGATGGTGCTATACGATACGTGTCAGGTAGGTTCAGACGGTAGGTCACTTTGTTGAGCTGCCTCTGCACTGTGAAGGGACCTATGTAGCGGGGACTCAGCTTACGACAGGGCAGGCGCAGACGAATATCCCGTGTAGAGAGCCATACTTGCTGGCCGGGTTGATAGTTAGGTGTAGGACCCCGATGACGATCGGCTTGCATCTGGTGTCTGCGCACTGCCTGTTGGAGGTGTACATGTGCTGAGTCCCACACCCTCTCGCTCTGTTCGAACCAGTTTTGGACGGCTGGAACGTCGGGCTGTTCGCCGGACCAGGGAAAGAGTGCCATCTGATATCCTAGTACGCACTTGAATGGAGTGAGCCGAGTAGTTGACTGCTGGAGTGAATTCTGGGCGTATTCGGCCCCAGGAAGGAACTGGTTCCATGAGGACTGGTTCCGGTGGCAGTATGACCGCAGGTATCTCCCGATCTCCTGGATCTTACACTCTGTCTGTCTGTTCGTCTGCGGGTGGTAGCCGGAGGACAGGCTCACGGTGACACCGAGGAGTTGGAAAAAGGCCCTCCAGACTCAGGAGATGAACTGGGGACCTCGATCCGAGACGATATCCTCGGGGAGACCGAAGTTACGGAAGACATGGGTAAACAACATCTCAGCAGTTTGTAAAGCTGTGGGAAGGCCCTTGATGGGGATGAGTTTGCACATCTTCGAGAATCGGTCTACCACCACGAGGATACTGGTGTAGGTATTTGAAGGAGGTAGGTCGGTCAGGAAGTCAATTCCAATGTGTGTCCAGGGACGGTGTGGAATGGGTAGTGGTACTAACTTGCCTGCTGGCAGTTGACGAGGAGTAGTGGTTATGGCGCAGACAGAGTAGCCCTTGACGTACCGGGAGACATCCTGGGTCATACTGGGCCACCAATAACGTTGGCGGAGGAGCGAGGGGGTACGCTGGCTGCCTGGGTGTCCAGAGCCCGGAGAGGTGTGAGCGGATTCCAGGAAGAGCTGATGACAAGATGGTGGGACATACATCAGCCCCTCCGGACCTCCCGGCGGAGCAGGGTTGGTGTTTTGGGCCTGGAGAATGAGGTCGTCCCATTCCCACTGAATAGGACTGATGATGATGGCCGGAGGGAGGATCGGTTCTGGTGGCGACTGGCCTGGATCAGGAGCGTGGGTTCGAGAGAGAGCATCTGCCTGTATATTCTTTTCTCCTCTTCGGTAGGTGACGATGAAATCGAATCGGGTGAAGAATAGGGCCCAACGGGCTTGTCGGGTGTTAAGACGTTTGGCCTCCCGGAGGTATTCGAGATTTCGGTGATCCGTGATGACCTCGAAAGGGTGGTTAGCTCCCTCCAGCCAGTGCCTCCATTCTTCGAGGGCGAGCTTGATTGCGAGGAGTTCACATCATAGTTCTGCTCCGCCGGGGATAGCTTGTGAGAGAAGAAGGCACATGGATGGGTACGAGGAGGGTCGCCCTGCCGCTGGGATAGAATGGCTCCCACTCCGGTCTGAGAGGCGTCAACCTCGACACGGAAAGGTAGGTTCGGGTCCGGGTGTCGCAGGATAGGTGCCGAGCTGAATGCCTCTTTGAGTTTGTCGAAGGCTTCTTGAGCTTGTGGGTGCCAGGACAGAGACTTGGGGCCCTTTTCAAGCAGCGAGGTGAGAGGTGAGCTTAACTGACTGAAGTCTTGGATGAACTTCCGGTAGAAATTGGCGAATCCCAGGAAGCGTTGCAGTTCTTTCACTGTTTGTGGCTCGGGCCACTCACGGATGGCGTCCACCTTCCTCTGGTCCATACTCACACCGTGCTGATTGATCACGTAGCCCAGGAAGTGGACCTCATGGATGTGGAATTCGCATTTTTCTAGCTTCAGGTACAGATGGTGAGCTCGGAGCCTCTGTAGGACCTGGCGAACATGATGATGGTGGTCTGGTAAATTTTGCGAGTATATCAGGATATCGTCGATATAGACGATGACAAAGTTCTGGAGGAGATCGCGGAAGATCTCATTCATGTAATTTTGAAAGACGGAAGGAGAGTTCGCCAGGCCATACGGCATCACGAGGTACTCGTAGTGCCCAGATGGTGTTACGAATGCGGTCTTCCATTCGTCTCCTGTGCGAATGCGGATCAAGTTATAGGCACTACGAAGATCAAGCTTGGTGAACACACGAGCTCCGCGGAGCTGTTCCAGGGCTGCAGGGACCAGAGGAAGGGGATACCGGAACTTCACCGTCTGGGAATTGAGTCTTCGGTAGTCTATACAGGGCCTCAAGCCTCCGTCCTTCTTCGCGACAAAAAAGAAGCTCGAAGCGGCAGGGGACGTAGAAGGCCGAATGAATCCCTGGTGTAGTGCTTCGGAGATGTACTCATTCATGGCCTTCTGCTCCGAGATGGACAGAGGATAGACTTTTCCCTTAGGAAGAATGGCCCCAGGCAGCAGGTCTATAGCACAGTCCCATGGCCGGTGAGGTGGTAGTTGCGTTGCCAGCCGCTTACTAAAGACATCCTGGAACGCCCGGTACTCCTCTGGAACCTCCCATTCATGAGTGGGCTCGGGACTCTCTATGGAGGTAGAACAGAGGGGAAGAGTGGAAGAATTGGAACTGTGGGTTGAGGAAGAGTGAGGAATCTTCTGTACAGGATGGAGACAGTTCTGTTGGCAATGCTGACTCCACTTCAGGATCTCTCCAGCGTCCCAGTTAAACACCGGGTTGTGTTCGGCTAGCCACGGGCGTCCCAGGATGATGTCCGTGGTTGAACCTTCCGGCACCAGAAACGAGATCCTCTCCTGATGTAAACATCCGACGTGAAGTGATAGAACAGGGGAACGATGATTGATGACCCCTCGACCCAGCGGTTTACCCAGTATCGTGTGTATCTTCAGAGGATGATGGTAGCGTCGGCGACGCAGGTTTAGCATCCGGAGGAACTGGCGGGAGATGAAGTTCCCCGCAGAGCCTGAGTCGACGAGAGCTTGCGCTGCAACATAGGATTTTTGAATCAGAAAGTATACTGTAGTGCGAATTAAATGAGAGATCTTGGGCTGTATTTCAATGGTACTCACCGCGGGCCCAGGGGGTCGAACAGAACAATTGAGGAGTTGATGTCCCTCACCGCCGCAGTAGAGACAGAGATGTTTGATTATCCGGCGTTGTCGTTCGGCGGGAGAAAGATGATAGTTATCTACGTGCATGGGTTCTGGTGCTGGAAGCGCGGCTGGCAAACTGACAGACGGGGACTGCAACACGGGTGTATTAGATTCGCAGGCAGACAAACGTTGAGCCACTCGCACTATCTTCTGGAGAAACGCTTCCAGACCGAGAGAATCGTCGTAGATGACCATGAGTTGGCGGATATCCGGGTTGAGACGAAGGCGATATGCGGTGAGGAGGGCTACCTCGTTCCAACCGCTGTTAGCGGCGAGAGTACGGAATTGTAGAGTGTAGTCTCCCACGGACGCAGTGCCTTGGCGTAGATGAAACAATTGGTCAGAGACAGATAATGAGGAGGTGGCTTGACCGAAGACATCACGAAAATGGTTTGTAAACGCCGTGAGGGAAGTCAGGACGGCGGCGTTTGACTGCCATAGCGCTTGTGCCCAGCGTAGCGCTTTTCCGGTTAGCAAGTTCACCATAAAGGCTACCTGAGCTTTCTCCGTTGCGAACAGTTGAGCTTGGATCTCGAAGAAAAGCGAACATTGCATTAGGAACCCGTTGCAGTCCTCCGCCTCGCCCGAGTAGGGCGCTGGTCTGGCCACGGGACATGCAGAGGCAGCGTTGGGTGCCGAAGAAGCCACAGGGACCGATGCAGGAAGTGCCGCGGAACCAACTGGGACCGATTGGGTGAGCGTGTTCGCGGTGCTGGTAGATGCTGTTGATTCCATTTGTTAGTTGCGGTCTGATCTTCTGTAAGACCCAGACACAAAGCATTAGGTTTAGACAATGTTTATTTAAACACGGATTCAACAACACAGGTGAATGGTCGGGTAGGGTAAGTCCACAAAGTTCGTAATTGTTAAGGTGACTTAGCTGGCTGAATGAAATGTCCTTCTTTTGCTTTCCAGGGAGTGTGTGAGCTGGCCAGTGGTCCGCGGACACGCCTGATGCAGAGAAGAACGATGATCCGAAGACAGATGACATACAACGAGCAGGTAGGTAAGGCAGGTGAGTCTGTAGTCCTTGATAGGCGAGATCAGACAACTGGCTGTGTGTGAGTGCGTGTTATATATGGTGAACTGTGATTGCGGGCAGGTGCGGATGATTAGTATTCTGGTGAGAGTGAACGAGTAGGTGGAGTTGTGCGTGTAGGTGATGTAGACGGTGTGACATAAACGTCTTTTTTCCTCTTGTGATAAGTCATTACAAAAATCACGGATGTTGGTAGCTTCACGAATATTCCAGCCACTGCACTAGCCATTATTTTTAATCAAAGAAGACGTGGCAAGGAAAGCCCCTTATACTTTTAATCGGCCATGTGTGAGGTGTTTCTGGGTATTATTCCCTCCTATCTGCTTCAAGGTCTTGATTTTAAATTCAAATTGTAGCATTTCTGTGTTGTTTAGAAACCAGTAGTCCCGTAATACTTTTGTCTTTTATGAGTTTAATGACGAAGTTCATCGCCTTCTGTCCAAACGTACCGCGCCATCTTTAAAGAACGATCAACTTTTACGTGCTCCAGGTGACCTGTAAATGCGATAAAACTGTTTCCATCGCTTTTGTGCGAAATATTCCTTTTTCGAATTGCCTGAAAAAACCTCCTCAAACTTTTTTTGCGATATATGGGAGTTTTTGCGAAAATGACGTGTTTCCATTGAGCGTATTTTCAATTCACAATTTCAATTTGCGCAATTTAAAGGCCAATGGAAACGCGGCTATTGTCACATGATCCTTCAGAAATCATTCTAATATGCTGATTTATTATCATTGTTGGAAAACAGTTGTGCTGGTTAATATTTTTTATAACCTGTGGTACTTTTTCCAGGATTCATTAATGAATAAAATGTTAAAAAAAACGTCTAGGTTACTAATGTAACCCCCGTTCCCTGAAGGAGGGAACGGAGACGTAAAGAAAACGGAACATAGGATTTACCCCCCGGCCCACTCCGGGGGGAAGGAGCGGTGCCTTCACCGTCTCCTGGGGCAGAGCAACTCCCACCATCTCTGGGCCACCCGTCTCAGGACCGCTTCTTCTGCTTCTTTTTCACAGTTTTAGCAGTCTGAGCGGGTTGTGCCACCTTCCTGCGGGAAGCTTGCCGATGCAAGATGTGGCTGATGGCCTCAGTCTGCTTTTGCACCGCCGAGAATTGCTGGGCAAAGTCCTCGACGGTGTCGCCGAAGAGGCCGGCCTGGTAAATGGGGGCGTCGAGAAAGCGAACTTTGTCGGCGTCCTTCATTTCAGCCAGGTCCAGGCAGAAATGGCGCTCCTGGACCACCAGAGTGGACATCGTCTGACCCAAGGCACGTGCTGTGACTTTCGTCGCCCGGAGGGCGAGGTCGGTCGCAGCACGCAGTTCTTGCAAAACCCCTGGGTCCGAACTACCCTCGTGCAGCTCTTTAAGAGCTTTGGACTTGCAAGATAGCCATGGCGTGCAGGGCGGAGGCCGCCTGTCCAGCGGCGGAGTAAGCCTTAGCGGCGAGAGCGGCAGGTGGCAGCAGACTGCGGACACAAGTGAACCGCAATCACCCGTTCCAGCTGTGGAATGTCCACGTACCCCTTGGCGGCCCCACCATCGAGGGTAGTGAGAGTAGAGGAGGTAGAAGATCGGCTTCTGGCAGTGTGGGGTGCCTTCCACGACTTCTGAACCTCCTCATGCAGCTCGGGAAAAAATGGCACTGGGGCGGGACGCGGCTGTGAACCACGCCCCGTGCCTAGAAACCAATCATCAAGCCGCGAGCGCTCGGGACACGGTGGAGGGTTCCACTCGAGCCCGATGCCCGCGGCGGCCCGAGCCAGCATAGCTGTCAGCTCCGCATCAGACTCAGCTTGTGCAACCACCCCGGAGGGCGGAAGTTCGGCTTCATCTTCATCTGCAGAAGATAACAGCCCACTCTCCGATGCAGAAATCGACATCCGATCCTCATCCGAAGTGCCGAATGAGATGCGGGGAACCTCACGAGAAGGACCCGCATCAGCACCCGGCAACTCGACGGCACATGGTATTATAGAGGAGTGGGAGGTTCGTGGGGGCAGACCCGACGAAGAAGCTCCCACTGTAACCCTCAGACCTCCCAGAGTGCTAACCATCCCCGCAGCTCTTCCTTGAAAAGCCACGGGGGATTGGGTAGCAACAGAGGGGACTCCGCCTTCCGCATTGAAGAAAGAGAGTCGCGATCTTAATGCCAACATGGTCATGCTCTCGCAGTGAGAGCATGAACCATCCACGAGCGCTGCTTCAGCGTGCTGTCTGCCCAGACACATCACACAGCGCTTGTGGCCGTCAGATGAGGTCAGGAAACGACCACATCCAGAAACACACGGGCGAAAAGACATCTTGAAAAAGACACTTTTCTCCCGTGTTGCTCTTTTAGAATTGCCCTGCCGCTGGAACACCGAGGGATGGAGATGCCGCGCTGATCGTTCCCCACCAGCGCCTCTTCACACCGCCACCGCTGCTGTGTTGTCACGCCAACGGAGAACAATAGAGCAGAGGAAATTGAATAGCAATGACAATTGCTGTTTGTCGGGAAGCTTGTCCCTGTAGCAATGAAAATTGCTGTTTAGCTCTATGTTTTCCTCGCAGAGATGAATAGGAAGATCAGTTTAGCGATCGGCTCTGAAGCAAAAGTATGAATGAAGTGAGTAATGCCGGCTCTATTTATACCCGGATGCCGGGGGAGGGGCCCGGCATGTAAATCTCACTGGCCAATTCTCATTGGCTTGTTTTTTACTACGTGGAGGTGATAGGGCTCCCAAGCGAGATCCCATGACGTCAGTCCGACGTAACGTCGAACGTGACTGACTGATAGGGAACAGCATTTATTCAAAATAGAAATATTTTCTAACAATATAATTTTTTTAATCAATTTAACACATCCTTGCTGAATAAAAGTATTAATTTCTTTAAAAAAAAAAAAAAAAGAATTAAAAAATAATTACCCCAAACTTTTTAACGGTCGTGTACATTGTATATTTAGTTTTGTTTCATGTTGTCTTTACTCTTTATTCCAGTGATTTATAACTGTTTCTCGTTGCGGAATTAGCTCTAAACCTCCAAACCGGTTGGCCGGCTCTACAGAGCCCAGACTTTGAGGGCACGTCGGACCGCCGCAGCTCTTTGGAAAAGTTCCCGCTGCCTAAATACAATAAGGTCAGTCAAGAAATTTAATTTCAGTTTAAGTTGTTACTTGACTGTTTGTAAAGGTTTTTTCTACACAGTCTCTCCATGTGTTTCTCTCAGTTTCTCTCTGGAGATCAAGCATCTGGGGATCTGGAGATAAAGATGGAGGCGTGGAGACGCAGGCGACGAAATATCAACTGTGAGGGACTCTATCGCTTCGGGAACGAGTTCACACCGTTTCGGGCCATGGAGATACCAGTTAGTCCGTCTTTTCTTAGATGTTTAGCACGACTTTGTTTTTATAAATGGTGGGGATGGCTTGACACATCACACTGGTTCACGAAATATAGTCAAGGTTATGCACAGATATTTTAAACATGAACTTTTATCGTTTTGAATTATGAATTTCGAGAAACCACTTTGGGGCCTCCAAAATTAATACAATTTATTTTAATATTATTATTGATAAATTAAAGCAATCGGTAACACTTTAGTTTAGGGTTCAATTCTCACTATTTGCTTATTATCATGAATATTACTAGGATATTGGCTGTTTATTAATACTTATAAAGCAGATATTAATGCATCCCATAATCCACCCGATAACTAATCTCAACAACTATCGTACTAACTATTAATAAACAGTTATTAGGAGTTTACTGAGGCAAACGTCTTGGTTAATAGTGAGAATTTGACACTAAACTAAAGTGTGACCAAATAATCTACAGTAACTAAAAATAACAAGAATAAGTATAGCAGAAATATCTGTTAAATACCTTATATACTGTGTGAAAGTCCTAGTATGAATGAATAATGTTTAATAAACTTTTAATAAACCAAAATTTCAGTGGATGTATATGAGCAGTTAAAAATAACAAAAGTCATTAAAAATAACAAATTCACGTGCTCTTCTGATTGACTTTATCACGTCTGGTGTGGACAGACTAACTGACCCTTCGCTGGCAGTTTGATTGACAGGCGATCTGACCAATCAGAACCCCGAATCCGCCATTTTGTCCGTCAAAGCAGTCAGGGGAGTTAGTAGATTAACGTTGGTGAACTTGAATCACGTCTTTCCGCGTTTGAAACAACATTCCTTCTGATGTTCATTCATGTTTATTTGATGCTATAAATGAACTAGTATGAAGAGATGATCGGTTCACGAGGAGCTACAGCGATCTGTCACGACACATTAAAGAGACACTAGACGCCATTTATTGATTAAACTTCTTTAAAAAATTACAATATTTTAAATATGAAACTGATTCATACGTTGTCAGTGTCCTCTTTGCTCCACAATGTATTTTTCACTGCGTGAGAACATGATGTGTGGCGTGAGAGTGCATAGCAACAGTAACTAAAGGGGGCGGGGCTTTGCGAAGGGTCAATTGTTTGTCGCTGGAGTCTTATTGCATTGCGGCGCTTTGGAATTCACACTCATCTTCAGTGAATATTAAACCCCGCCTTCTTTGATCTGATTGGCCATTTCCATTTAATTGGGGGAGCTCAATGCCCAATGTGGGTGCGGTCCTGTAAAGGGGTGGGGACAAAATCAGCCATGATGAAAAGTGACATAACAAACTCACCTGTAGCTGATTGAAAAGTCTGCAAAACCCACGGACGAGAAAAACAAAGACAACACCCAGTTTTATATCCCTTGTGTTATGAGAACAGTGTTGTGTGTTTGCTGCCATGAACGCCTCGAATGTTTTACTTGGCTAGCGAAGCCTTCGGTGCGGTGGAATGAGAAGGCTTGAATGTTTTTTTCTGTAAAATTTTTATGCGAGCGCCTGGCTGGAAGTGAAATGAAAAATGAAGAGTGAATCACGGAGGAGTTGCTGGTGAGGATGTGCCAGGATGGGCTACTGACTGTAACGGCACGTTTAGGGGAGCGAGGAATTGTTATGGCAACCACAACACAGAAGTCAGACACATTTCAGTGTCTCCACCACAGTGGAAAAAAACAAGCTTTGAGCATTTAAAGTCTTCACCTAATTTAAAAGAGAAGTTTCATTTGCATATTCGCCCTGAGAACTTTGACTGTAATGACAGATCTCATACTTTTAACTCATTCTAGGAGATCAGTGAGCTAGAAGATATACCTGTGAAGACCTGGAAGCTGAAGACGTGGCAGGTTTCCTCCACAGGAACTGAAGTGAGCTCTCGGATATTCTCCTCTGAAGGTGTTGAGGATCTTGAAACGCTGGAGGACTAGACAGTGGGTGTGATGGAGGTTACAGGTCGTAGTTTTTGCCACAGGTGATGATTTACAGCGCAGAAATGCACCTCCTCGGTGACTTCAGTGCCATCTTTCTTCAGTCAAATCAATGTTTGAATACACTATGTATTATTTAATCAAGTCAAGTCAAGTCAAGTCATCTTTATTTATATAGCGCTTTTTACAATGCAAATTGTGGCAAAGCAGCTTTACATTAATAAGAAAATGGTGTCATTGTGCAGCTTATTCTATATATTATTGATTCATTCCGTTGCAAATATCAGTAGTTATTAGTCTAGTTAATTTAGGTATAGCAGCACTGCAGAAAACAGTGACGTAATCGTCCGGCTCAGCTCAGTTCGCATACAACATTAATGAGATATAAAGCAAAAATTACTTTGTATGGGGCATTGATTTCCATTTGAAGCTTTAATTTACTGTAGATGAAACTTATTTTAGCAATAAAAATCACTATTACTGTGGCTCAAACTTGGGGTTAGACGTTTCTGCTCGAGTGTGTGTCGTTTGGTGATTTGCAGCGTGTTTTTTATAAACATGAATTCATCATATAACAAATAGTAATACACTCAAAATGTAAAAAAATATATAATCTACTCAACTTTACTGCAAAAATATCATTCTATTCAGCCAAGAGGTCATGCCGGGACGTATCGATCTTATACTGATCATGTGATGCAAATTCGCAGGTCAGAGATCACCAAACTTGAACTTTTCGCATGAGCTTGCGTTTTTGGTCTGACGCATTCACATGAACGTCATCAAGTCACTGGTCATCATATAAAGATGTGATTTTTGCTTTGATTTTGCGCACAAAGAGTATTCTCGTATACCTTTCTGGGCCTTGAAAGAGGTAATTAATTAGATAACTATGGAGGTCAGAGAGCTCTAGGATTTTATCAAAAATATCCTAATTTGTTAACACAATTTTTTTTTTCTGCGACTAATAAAATACGAGATTAAACTCTAAGAAAAAAAGTCTAAGTACAATGTTGAGAATAAAGTCATTACGTTTTGAGAATAAAGTCATTGTTTCAAGAAAAAAAATGCCAAATTTTGAGAATAAAATCGTGTTTTAAGAAAAAAACTCGATAAATTTCGAGAAAAAAGTCTAAATAAAATATCAAGAATAAAATCACTAAATTTTGATAATAAAGTCATTGTGTTTCAAGAAAAAAAAGCCAAATTTCAAGAATAAAATCGTGTTTCAAGAAAAAAAACTCGATAAATTTTGAGAAAAAAAGTCTAAATAAAATATCAAGAATAAATTCACTAAATTTGAGAATAAAGTCATTGTGTTTCAAGAAAAAAAAGCCAAATTTCAAGAATAAAATCATGTTTCAAGAAAAAAAACTCATTAAATTTTGAGAATAAAATTGTGTTTTAAGAAAAAAACTCGATAAATTTCGAGAAAAAACTAAATAAAATATCGAGAATAAATTCACTAAATTTTGAGAATAAAGTCATTGTGTTTCAAGAAAAAAAAGCCAAATTTCGACGATAAAATTTCGAGAAATAAGTCGAAATAAAATGTTGAGTAAGCTCAATCAACTTTGAGAATAAAGTTTCAAGAACACAACGCTCAGCGTCATATTCTAAATCCTAGAGGACATGACAGAGTGGAATCACATAGTCAAGACCGATATTTTCCACTTTCTTTCAATAACAAAGAAATACAGCTTTTGCTAATTATATCCGTATAATAAATACATACAAACTTTAACGAGAACTGGCAATCATCTGAGTCTTTTTAGAAGAAAAAACAAACAGTTCAATTTGAAAACAGCACATCCTAAAATGCTAAACACTTGAGAAAACACTTATAAAAGATCAAATTCTGTACACACCTTATTAATAAATCATACTATGTGCAGATAAGCATAATGACTTGACCCTAGGCTGGGCGACTGTGTTTACACATTTATCTTTCAAGTCTGTGCTTATGTAGAGATATGATATAGATTGTCCTTTCTGTTTCCGTTTGCTCATTTACAATAAAACACATCAACGTCACATTTTTAGTCTTAAAGTGAACTTTTTGCCTGTATGGTGATTAGATTCACTGTTTTGCGCTGAAGATGAGAACGAGTTGCGTCTGGTGTGAGGTATGTGGCAAATGTGTTTATTCTATACATTTTATTTAGACTTTTTCCGAAATATAAAATTTTTTTCAATTTTTTTTAAACATTTTTTTGGACTTTTTTTCTCAATTTTTTTTAATGAGTTTAATGAGTTCCCTTTTCGAGTCTTCGGCGGAGTGTCGTTCCCTTCTCAAGAAACCATGGTGACATGCGTAACCTGAGACGTTTAGCCTTTACATTTTATTTAGACTTTTTTTTTCTCAAAACAAAATTTAATGAGTCTATTCTCAACATTTTATTTCAACTTTTTTGAGGTTTTTTTTCTTGAAATACAACAACTTTATTCTCAAATTTTTTTCCCCCGAAACGAAGACATCTCAAAATTGAATGATTTTATTTTCGACATGGCATTTTGACTTTTTTACTGGGAATTTGTCTGTTTTTTTTTCTATGAGTTTATTCTCAACATTTAAATTAGCAATAAACTTTAACAACGTTTTTCTTGAAACAACTTTATTCTCGAAATTGAATGATTTCATTCTCGACATTGCATTTTGATTTTTTTTTTTCTAAAAATGTAACGATTTTAATCTCGTATTACTTTAATCTCGAAATGGTCTTTATTATTATTTTTTTTTTTAAATTTTTTTATTTCTTAGCCCTAATCCTCTTCAGTATCTTCTAGTCGACTAACGTTTAGTCGACGGTTTAGGGGCAGCCCTAGTGTCAACGCCCTCGCAACCACCCATAACACCCTAGCAAGCGTACTGTGATCGCAAGCAGTGCTGCGGCCTTAGCATGTCCGTACGTACCAATTACCAGCCTGTGATTGCACTCGCTGAAAGCACATTTCAACCGTCTCCGCTGTCCAGACCTCATGGAGGAATGTGTCCACCGGGTGAAAGAGGCTTGTGACCACTCCAACCAAAATATATGCTTCCCTGGACACAAACTCTAAGGCATCCCAAACACACCTTAACTGCAAAAATTCATAGTTTGTGGTGTTTTAATCTAAATTAAACAGATGTTATGGTCCATAAGAGGAGGTTTTGAAACATCGTTCCCCCTAGATCTCATAAAGTCACACATAATGAGTCGTTTAATTGGTGAAATATCACAAGCACAATCAGCTTCACAATCCTCCACGCAAGCGGATCGTTCATCACCCGAGCGCGAGCACAACTCTGCGCCGGGATTTATTAGTTCTTCCATCTATCCATTCAAGAAGAACTGGACAACCGTACGCACAAATTTCTGCATGACACTGAAACATGACAACCCGCTAAAGCTCTCGTCTGGGAATGCAGAGACTCCCTCTCATCGAGGAATGCATCGGTCTGATAGGAAGACGAGAGAGACGTGAGTACAAATGATGCAGTGTGTAAAGTTCCTCTGGTCATGGATACTGTGTGCATGAATATTTCTCTCTCTTTTTTTTAACTATAGGAAAGTTTCTTCACAACTTCTCACCAAGATTTCCCAAAGGCCAGCTTTTGACATGCGGTTATGTAATTTCGTTGAAAGAATTCCTGGAAGCTTTGGAAGCGGCTCTGCATGAATAATCCAAGACAGATAACGAAGAGTACAAGTAAACAAAGTGGAAAGCTTTGGAGGACGAAAAATACAATCTTGTAAATCTTCAAGCATCAGTGAAACTTCAAATCAGGCAGAAAAATGAGAGTTCCCAAACTGAACCTGAACGTCACAATACAGAGTGAGCTGATGAAAGTACTCAAGCAATACCCAGAAATCCACACTCCAAACGCTGGCATTTGGTCAACATTGAGGTCATCCCGTAGTAGTAATGTCACCCAAATACATGTTTCCCTCTTCAGTGTTTCGAGACGTCAACAACAGCTGCAAAAACACATGGACGGCATTTCAAAATAGCAATGGATTTTGGACTCACTATTGGGAAAGACCTCTGTTTTTGTCTTTTTTATGAGAACACTTTATTTTACAGTGTCCTTGTTACTATAGACATAACAGACATAATAACATGCAACTAACCCTAAACCCTATAGTAAGTACATGTTGTTAATTAAAATTACTCCATACTTAAAGTGGACCCATAACACCCCTTTCACAAGATGTAATATCAGTGTCTGGTGTCTCCAGTGAAGTTTCAGCTCAGATCATTTATTATCGCTTGTCAAATTTGGGTGAGCAAACACACAGCGTTTTTGAGTGTTGTTTTGAATGCAAATGAGCTGCTGCTCCCGCCCCCTTTCCAGAAGAGGGCGGAGCTTTAACAGAAAAAAAATTAAATCACATGGACTATTTACTAATCATTTATCATGTTGATTTATTAATCGAGGGATCGGAATAGTAAATTGTGCGCACGTTTTAGTAAACGAGGGGATAAATTAGTAAATCGTACGCACGATTTAGCCTACGATTTTTTTCGTGCATGTCACGTCCGGGGCTCCGTAGAAAATGCACAAACCCAGCAATTGAGTTGTTTTAACCCAGTGGTTGGGTTAAATGTTTAACCCAGCATGCGCTGTAGTTTTATTTAACCCAACTACTGTTTAAGAATTACTGTATTTCTTAATTAAAATGAACCCAAAAATATTTTGGAAGTGGACATTTATTAATAAAGTTTAATGAATAATAATTAAACAATAATCATTTAGTGAATTGCTTATTAATAAATGTTCATCTTTTGATTATTATTGTTGCCTCTAGTAATTATGTGTCTGATCTTTAATTTCCAACATATTTTGGCTTCATTTTAAGTCAGACATATAGTCATTTTTAAACAATAGCTGAGTTAAATAAAACTAAAACATTTAACCCAACTTGGGTTGTTTTTAACCCAGCATGTGGTTTTTAACACAGCACAAGAGTTAAGTTAGATTATGTTTAAACTGTGAAATCCAAATGGATGGAAATATTATATGCAATTCAAATACGTACATTTTTTTTTGAGAGGCAAAAACCTCAGAGAACAACCGAACGGATACAGAACGAAAAGCCTCAACGAGTCAAAATCTATTTTTAGACTTCATTCTGCACCCGTTCAGTTGTTTTCAGATGTTGTTTTCTTCTCATCCCAAAAACCAAAACGTTTTTAAATCACAGAACCTCGTAACAGCTGATCCACAAACGTGCGCACATGCAAACCCAAACAGATGTTCGCAGAGGTTCCCGTCCAACCTCACACAGCAGTTTGTTGTGCTGTTTCAATGAAACGTGCAAATTTCACCAGCTAGCGCTCGAGGCGGAGAAAAACCCGGGCCTTTTTATTTCTCGACTGAAAACACACTGGGTTTATGTGCGCTGGCACCCAGACCTGCTTTCCGACTCGTTCCCTGCCTCTCCCTCTCAGTCTCTCCAGTATGTGTGCATCTGCGTGTGTGTTTTGATCGGAGGCTGTGTCTACATGGGAAGTGGGAAGGTGCAGCTGGAATGTTGCCCAAAGGCAAGGAAAGCGCACTGCTTCCACGCTCCAGAGAGAGAGAGAGAGAGAAGGAGAAGCAACTTGACTTCACCGCGCTGTCTGGGTCAGATGTGCGAGCGACTGCGAGGAGCAACACGCCGCTCTCTTGAATGGAATAAGGAGGGATCACAACATCCAGAAGGTGTCAGATCTGTCCATGAGGACGTGGAGATTACTTGCCCCAACTTAGCCAGCCAGGAGAACATCTCAACCCAGCTGGGACATGAGGAGGGACCGGCTGCTGGTGGCCGTCACTTTGGTCACCCTCTTGGCGGCTGACATCCATTTTGTCCTGCTTCCCAGACTCAAAAGCTGGTATCATCTGCCAGGAGAAAGCTGCGAGTGCAGGGTCACCAACGGCAGCCTGGTCACCACAACCTTACCATGGATGAATTTCCCTCCGGCTTCCACCGAGCGAGGCTCCAAGCTGGAGCGGCTGTTCGGACACCCGCTCTACAACATCCGTCTTCCCGAGCTGGGGCCGGACGAGCTGCTGCTGCAGCGTGAGGAGCTCATGAATTACTACAAGAGGAAAGTGAGCCGCTGGGAGAGGTAACACACACTCTCAGTCATAACGTCATACTTTCTTTAAAGTCTTGGTTGCAAAAAAGTGTTTCATTTCATTTCAAGTGTGAACATTTCCTCCAGTGTTTGACACACATTTACTATGTGGGATAAGTCATCGCAGTGGCAACCTGTTGTGTCGTATTAACAGCAACAAACACTTAAAATCACAACATGTAAAACTACTTTAATCTAACTGACAGTAATGAAAACAGTCTTGTCCTGAGAGCAAAGTTCAAGCCTTGCTTAAAATATTCGAATTCTAATGATTTGAGAGAAAATAAACAAGACTAAACTAACAGAAAACCACTGATAGTGTCAGTGTGGTTATAGATAAAGCTTGACATAAAATAAACGTTAATACTAAAAAGTACACTCTTTAGGAAACATTTAGTTTAACTTTGTGTACTAAAATAAGACTAAAACTAAAAAATAAAACAAAATTGTAATATTAACAATTTTGTCAACAATCAACAATAACAATTAACAATTAAAACAAACATTAATTATTGTTATATTCATTCATATAATGGTATTATTATGCCATTGTGTTTAATTATAATTAATAATAAACAAATATTTATGTATTTAAATGACTGTAAATTGTTATATTAATTAATGTAATAGTATTTTTATGAAAAAGCTAAATTATAATATTTATTTAAATAAACATTAATTAGTGCTAAATTAGTTCATATTATTATACCTTTGTGTTTAATTAAAAAAATAAAAATAATGCAAAATTATTATTTAAATAAAAAAAATGCAAAAAAAATATTTAAATAAACACAAATTATTGCTATATTAATTGATATAATGATTTAAAATTAACTAATTAAAACTTTAATTAGAAAACAAAATTTTAATAAATATTTAAATAAACATTAATTTTTGCTATATTCATTAATATAATAATATTGTTATGCCTTTGTTTAATTTAAAAAAATAAAAAATATAATATTTATTTATTTATTGTTATGTGAATTAACATAATAGTATTATGATTTTAATTTAATTTTTAATTAATTTTTAAAAAGCAAAATTATAATATTTATTTAAATAAACATGGATTATTGCTATATTCATTCATATAATAGTATTATGCATTAGTGCTTAATTAAAAAAAATAAAAATAAAGCTAAATTATGTTAAAAACAATATTTTTTTATTTCAATATGTAAATATTAATTATTATATGAATATAATAGTATTATATTATGCCTTGGTGTTTTTAAAAAGCAAACCTATAATATAAAAAATAGCAATGGAAAATTTTAATGTTTTTTCATTCAGTATTTTTATATCGTGAACTCGGCCTCTTTAGGCCCTTCATGGGAGTATGATTTCAGAGCTCTGACTCCCTCTTGCTGCCCCATGGAAAAGGTGTTTCAGTTGAGTTTAGTGGGATTGTTTTTAGGTCATTAGGTGTGTTTTAAGGGCAGTGGTGTAGACAAATCACTCTTTTAACTCCACCGGCAGAGTTTAAAAGCACCAGTCCAAAGCGCAACAAGCAGCTCCCAGATAATAACCCACTGAAACCAGGCCACGCTGGTCAAGATTTAGTTGTTTTAGAAGTTGTGGTCAACGTACGTCTCTGATTGCTGGACTTTAGTGAGGGAAAAACACCTTTCTTTTGCTATATTTATAAGCGTAAACGCATTGATGAGGCGTAATCTGGATCCCTGCCACATTTCTTTACTTTATATTTGCCTTTCAACTCATTTCTCTTTTCTTCATGATGTTGATTCAAGCCGACGCTTGTAGAGGTCACGCTGACCATTTTATGAGGACCAGCGGCAAATATTTGCTCCGAATAGGATCAATAATCTGTTTTATCTGCCAGGGACTCGATTCCACGATGGAGTTTGATGAAATAATGGTTTATTCAAACTTGTGTAAATAAAATTGACATGACTTTTGGCCACTACTGTGTAATATATATATATATATAGTTCAGCTCTAAAGAAATAATAAACAGTCATTCTGAGGCTGTGGAATATGATTGCTATGATTGGTTCCTACACGTGCAGACTTGTGTACGCTGATATAAATCTTAATGAAAATGATGTAATTCTCTCTCATTCTCTTCTACAGACTGAAAAAGTTCTACATCGAGGCGGCGGCAGCTTCAAACATCACCATACCTGATCATCCCGTGACCTTTGACCCGGAGGCCAGTTGGTTGCAGTTCCATCTCGGGATCAATCGATACGCGCTGTACTCACGAGATGACGGCAGCGTGGACAGACTCCTGCGGGACATGCAGACGGCCACCGTCATCAGCGCAGGTGAGGTTTTTCTGCAGCACGTCAATCTGTGCTTCATGCCGATTCGCTTGCGTGATGTCATCGCGTTTCATTGTGTCCGACAGATTTCACTCAGGATGAGAAAGCGCTGAAGGGCGCGTGCGACTGCTCCCAAGGTAAATGTATTTTTTTTTAAACACTATTTCACCATATTATGACATTTTTAGCTGAAAGAAATTGAAAATAAATAATTTATAAATAATTAAGATGTCATTTATAAGGTGATACCTTTTACTTAAAAGAAAACACTACTATTCATAAGTTTGCATTCAATAAAAACTAATACTTAAATTCAGAAAGGACGCATTAAATAGATTAAAAGTGACATTTATAATGTTACAAAAGTTTTTATTTTAAATAAATGCTGTTCATTTGAACTTTCTATTCATCAAACAATCCTAAAAAATAAAATATGACTGTTTTCAACATTCTTGAGCATCAAATCATCATATCAGAATGATTTCTGAAGGATCATGTGACACTGAAGACTGGAGGAATGATGCTGAAAATTCAGCTTTGATCACTGGATATAAATTACACCGTACTATATATTCACATAGAAAACACATGATTTACATTACAATAATATTTCACTATTTTCCCGCATTTTTTATCAAATAAATGCAGCTTTGAGGAGCAGAAGAGACTCTTTCAAAACATTAAAACATTTTACCAACCAAAACTTTTTTTTAAAAACACACAAGTATAATTTTATTAATTTTCATTAAATAAAATACAACCTTTCACTGTAATATTGTGTATTTTAAAATAACAGAAAAATTGCATGTATTTTTTAAAAATATAATTTTCAGGTAGCTCACAGTTAATCGTTTAAATTCAGTAAAATCGCTAATAAGTAAAACTAGCTACAGTATATTACTGTAAGTTGGTGGTGTAGAGTAGAAGGCCACTAACCTTTAATTTAGTCCATGTTTTATGTAGGCGGGGCTTGATTTTGTCTGTGTGGAATTGATTGGATGGTTGTGGTTTGCTATTGGTTGGATCTCATGTGAGTGACAGGTTGCCCCGCCCTCATCATCAGAGAAGAGATGCTGCGAGAGGAAGATATTCAAGATTATGAATTTGTCAATTTTGATTTGATGTTGACTTTAAAACCACACTAAAACCCACACTGTCCCTGAACTCAAACACATGCTATTCTCTCTTTTGCCATTTTCTGGCCTAAATGAATGTCCAACACAGTGTTATTATTGTTTGCCTTGCTCTTCTGTTTCGCTCATTATGTGCGTGTTATTTTGGAGCATGGTTGAGTTTGTAAACTATTGATATGGAAAGGAGCTAAAAGAAGTCGTAGCGGTGCGGTTTAGGGTTGCCGGCAGCCTGCCACGGCTTCCCACAACCTCAGACAAAGCAAAAGGAACAGTGGAGCGCGTCGTGAACACCGCAAGCCCTGCTTATGTAAAGATCCCTCTATAATTAAACCATTACAGTCGAAAGTTCGACTCTGGGGAACCAAAAAAATAAGATCTCAGAGTCCAGAAAGAGAGTCATTTCCTCTCACAGTCAGGTGTTGCAACAGTTTCATCTGGTGTCCCGTTAGCACATTAAAACATATACAAGCTTTATCATTAATAATGGTTATTATTACAATGATTCACCTTTAAATAAAGATGTAATTTGGTGTTTTTTGTTCATCCCATTCAGACCAGCACACACATATTATAACAAAACTTATAAATGCTGTTATTAATTTTAATTATTAGTGCTGTCAATTTTTTCGCGTTAAAAATATTAAATGCAATTAGCACAGAATCCGTCATAATTTGACTAGTGTTACATGAAATGATCACGCGCGAGCGCGCCGTCTGTGAATGTCGTGTCATGTGACTCACACACAGAAAGACGCGCCAGTATTGAGATCTCTTACGCGCTTGAACAAACAATAACGCACAGAATTATGGCAAAATGTCCGTTTTTACGAATCTTTTGTGTCGAATCAGTGGTTTGAAGCGTGAATCAAACTGCCAAAGTCACGTGAGCCATTGACATTTCAAAACATTGCGAATATGGCAAGCCGTTTTGACTTTTATTCATTTTCAGGATATGAACTTGTGATTTTCACTAGTTAACATGTTAATTCTTGATATCAACAATTCAATTTCCACTAGTATAAACTATAATTGTTGATATCTGTAATTGTATTTTTACTAGTGAAATCTCACCATAGGCTGCCATTCAAAATCAATTGTTGATATCAAGAATTCATTTCTTATTAGTTGAAATTCCAGTTTCACAGATCAGGAATACAATTCTTACTAGTAAAAATTCACATTTCTGATATCAAGAATTACATTGTTACTCGTGCAAATGTCTATTCTTGATATCAACAATTGAATTGCTACTAGTAAAAATGTTCATTTCTGATATCATGAATGTGATTGTTACTAGTAAGAAAGCCGCTTTAGATATCAGAAATTATATTGATATCAGGAATTCATTTTCAGATATCAGAAATGAACATTTTTACTAGTAGCAATTCAATTGTTGATATCAAAAATGATGATTTTTACTAGTAAGAATTGAATTCCTGATGTGTGAAACTGGAATTTCAACTTGTAAGAAATTAATTCTTGATATCAACAATTATAGTTTATACTAGTGGAAATTGAATAGTTGATATCAAGAATTAACGTTGTTACTAGTGGAAATATAATCGTTGATATCACAAGTTCATATCCTGAAAATGAATAAACGTCAAAACGGCTTGCCATATTGCGAATCACTTATGATGAAACAAAGCCCTGTTTACTGAAATCACGTGACTTTGTCGCTCCGAATCACTGATTCGAAACAAAGATTCGTAAAGCTGTGTTTTGAAATCACTAGGTATTGTTGAATAAAGTCGTTATTTTGGTTTTTTTTGTCGCTTTATAATATTAAGGTTGAACCACTGTAGTCACATGACCTGTATGAAGGAAACATGACTATTTTCTTTCTCTCTAACCGTCCAATCAGTGGTTAAACCAAGCGGTCTTCACCTGAAACTGGCCCTGAAACTCCAAGACTTTGGCAAAGCAATGTTTAAACCAATGAGGTAATGCTCTGTTATTTAGATGTCCAGATTGCTTGTTTTAAATGTGGTGTAGCTGATCAAATGAATGATCCTGCTTGATTTCAGACAGGAGCGGCACGAAGAGACGCCCGAGAACTTCTTCTATTTTGTCGACTTTCAGAGACACAATGCTGAGATTGCAGCTTTCCACCTCGACAGGTGAGAGTCGGAGAGACTGTCAGGAATGAGTTAAGGATCTGATATGAGTAAACACAGATGAAATCCCTCCGGCACGCCGCACTGGGATACTGTACTTCATTGTTTAGGCTTGTTGAGACAATGAGGTTTAGTCTCACCTCAGCATATTTGGTGTGAATATAGTGGGCGATTAAATGATGATGAAACGCGAGAGCAGACTGCAACACACATCAAACACATTCACAGTCAACCTCACATGTGATTTATTTATTCATTTGTGCATTTTTTGAGTGTTCAATAGATAAATGTAAACAAATATATTTGTAACACAAGCATTCAAAATGGCAAAACTCCATTCATCTCCATTCATTCGTTGATTCTTAACTATAACTTGATCTATGACGTTGATCGATGGCAAATGCTTTCATTGAAGCTGTCTGCATTATTTGTCATATTTAGCAGCTGAATTGCTGGTGAACAACTATTACCCATGATTCTGCAGAGAAATCTCCACCAATCAGAGAATCAAAACAAGCAAATTGCGCCGAATGAATTGTTTAGCTCCGCCCCCTGTGTGAGAGTCTGTGCTCAATAAACCTCAAATATGTTGTTTCTAGATACACAATCATCTTTAAATCAATAATTTTATTTTTATCTGTCATTTTCATCTGATTGCAGAGCTTCACGGGATCGTACACTCTAAAAAATGCCGGGTTGAAAATGTGATTGGGTTGTTTTAACCCAGCTGTTGGGTTAAATGTTTGCTCAACCTGCTTTAACTAGACTATTGTTTAATAATTACTGCATTTCTTGCTTAAAATGAACCCAAAATATATTGGAAAATAACATTTATCAATATGTTTAATGAATTAACATTTATTAATAAGTTCAATTAATAATAATTAAATTGCTTATTAATAAATGTTTGTCTTTTGATTATCATTGTTTCCTCTAGTAATTATGAGTCTGATTTTTAATTTCCAACATATTTCGGGTTCATTTTAATCCAGACATACGGTGATTTTTAAACGATAGTTGAGTTAAATAAAAACTACACAGTTGGTTGGGTCAAACATTAACCCAATTGCTGGGTTAAAACAACCCAATCACTGGGTTTGTCCATTTTTAACCCAGCATTTTTTAGATTAAATGAATTATACATTATATAAACAATATACAATAGATGTTTTAGGGTTAAATGTTTCTGCTGGGTAGTTTTATTTAACTATTACTTGATTCATTAAACTTATTCAAAAATGTTCATTTATTACTAAACATTTATTTCCAACATATATTGGGTTCATTTTAAGTCAGACATATAGTCATGAACAATAGTTGGGTTAAATAAAACTAACCCAACTGCTGGGTTTGTCCATTTTCAACCCAACTTGGGTTGTTTTTATCCAAGCATTTTTAGTGTAGTTTCTATACATCAAGCAAATCATCTGTATATTTTGCATATTTTGCAGTAAATGTAAAATATTTTGTTTCTATATACACAATCACTATCTTTAAATCAATAGTTTTTCATTTATGCTTCATGGGATTGTAGTTCTTTCCCTCATTAAAGTTCACAGTCTTGATTTTCAAATACTTTTTGCGTGACATAAACGTTTGTAATGTTGTGATTCACACTGTAGCCGGCTTCTAGAACCGGGGCTGCTGAAAAAGTGGGCGGGGACTGTTGTTTGGGGCGGGGCTACCTGTTTGACCATCCCTTCTGAAAACCTGTTTGAAAACAATCTCCTTCTCCTTAATGTTGTTATTGTATTGTTAGCTACTGTAAAAGAAAAAGATTTTCTCACAGTTTCAGGGTTTATAGCGCTTTTCACAATGTATATTGTTTCCAAAGCAGCTTTACAAAGAAAACCCCCTCAGTCGATGGTGGCAAGGACACATTCCCTCAGAGCTCCACCCTGTCATTAGTGGTGAACCGTAAGCAAAGACACTTGAGAACAGGGTGTTTTCCTGCAGGTTACTCCTCATCTGAGCTTCATTAAACACGGAGCTCAAACATGGAGTAATCTCTGAGTAAACCTCCTCAGCTGAAGAAGAATGACTCGTCAAAACACAATGAAGGAAGGCTTTTGATCATACTCTCTGAACAATGCTGGGTTAAAAACAACCCAAGTTGGGTTGAAAATGAACAAACCCAGCGATTGGATTGTTTTAACCCCAAGATTGGGTTAAATGTTTGCCAAACCTGTTGGGTAGTTTAATTTAACTCAACTATTGTTTAAAAATGACTGTATGTCTGGCTCAAAATGAACCCAAAATATGTTGGAAATTAAATCAGACACATAATTACTAGAGGAAACAATAATAATCAAAAGATGAATATTTAATAAATGTTTATTTTTTAAACAATAGTTGAGTTATATAAAACTACCCAGCAGGATGAGCAAATATTTAACCCAATTGCTGGGTTAAAACAACCCAATCCCTGGCTGTGTCCATTTTCAATGCAGCATTTTTTAGTGTAGATTGGAACCAATTATAAAATGATTCATTTAAAATATTATTGCACAATTCCCATTTTTTATTATTTTTATTGATCTGATTGAACACTGTAAAAAGTGTTGGGTTGAAAATGGACAAACTCTGTGATTTAACTCACCTATTGTTTAAAATGTATTTAAAATGAACCCAAAATATGCTGGAAATTAAAAATCAGACATATAATTATTAGAGGCAACAATAATAATCAAAAGATGAACATTTCATGAATGTTTATTGTTTAATTATTATTCCTTAAACTTATTAATAAATGTTCATTTATTAAACATACTTTGGGTTCATTTTAAGCAAGAAATACATTAATTATTAAACAATAGTTGAGTTAAATAAAACTACCCAGCAGGCTCGGCAAACATTTAACCCAACTGCTGGGTTTGTCTCTTTTCAAGCCAAATTGGGTTGAATTTAACCTGCCGTTTTTATAGTTTGGAGCTGATCCTAAAAATTCCCATTTTTTATTATTTCTATTGATCTAATGTAGGAATCATATTTGATCCGTTTACAGTCGGCTCTGCTGTACTGAAATCATTTAACTGTACTGAGATTTAAAGACGCTTCATTGGTCAAGGATCAGGTCGATGTGAACGCTGTTGTTTTTGGCGGGATTGTGTGCAGAGTGCTGGACTTCCGGAGGGTTCCACCTGTGGCGGGGCGATTCGTCAACGTGACGGGAGAAATCTTGTACATTACCCACAATGAGGAGCTGCGCAGCGTTTTCTTCATCTCTCCAGGTTGGCATTACCAGTCAAACTATATCATCCTATCAGAATGATTTCTGAAGGATCATGTGACACCGATGCTGAAAATTGGATATACTTTACAATATATTCTCATAGAAAACAACACTAATTTTTCACGTTCTTTACAATATTTGTGATCAAATAAATACAGTTTGGTGAGCAGAAGAGATTGTGAGTTGCTTTGAATGCGTTTCTTTTTCCCTGACCAGCCAACAACACGTGTTTCTTCGCTAAGTGTTTATACGTGTGCAAGTCGGAGTACGCCGTGTGCGGTCAGCCCGACCTGCTGGAGGGATCCATGTCCGCGTATCTGCCGGGCCTCAGCATCGCCCCGCGCATCTCCATCCCGAACCCCTGGATCCGCTCCTACAGCTTCACCGGGAGAGAGGAGTACGCTCACACTTCCACACACACTCAGCGTTTCTGTTCTCTTCGGAATAACTTCAACCGATGAATCACGCACAATGAGAGCAGGAATGCGTTTAAGAAAGATTCATAAAGAAAACAATCAACATTTGTTGTTTTATGCAACGTAGAACATCCTTATTTGGATTTGAGAAATCCAAAATGGCTAGGAAACAAAAATGTCATGCTCACGAAAGGGTCGAAAGTTCAGAAATGTTCAGATGAGTCCAACAGCTTGAAGCAATTAACGTCTCTTTCTGTCTGTCTTTCTCTCTCTCTCTCAGGTGGGAGGTCAATCCATTATACTGCGATACGGTCAAAAAGCTTTATCCCTACAACTCTGGGAACAGACTGCTCAACATGATTGACATGGCCGTGTTTGACTTCCTCACAGGCATGTAAACGCTTTCCATATCAACACTTGAAAACTGTCAAAACATGAAACAAATTTGAAGTAAGTAAGGACATCTTTAAAGAAACAGTTGCGCACTGACCTTAAACGGGAAATGACTTTCCTTCATGTTGTAGGAAACATGGACCGGCACCACTATGAGATTTTCACCAAGTTCGGAGATGATGGTTTCCTTCTTCACTTGGACAACGCCAGAGGGTTTGTGCTCGTCTGTACTGTACGTTTCTGACAACAACTGCAACCGTTTTCTTAATCCCGCTGACCATTACCGCCCATTTGCGTCCACTCCCGCCGACACGTGGAGCTCCGACATGGAATGCAGGAAATAAATAGTAGGTTAAATCATAATTTGTTCCCTCATTTTACTAAATCGTGCGCACAATATCATACGCACAGTTTAGTAAAACTAAGGAATGAAACGAATTCCTAGAGCACAGTGTTTTGCATTCATACAAAATATAACAACATTCAAGACGAAACAATGAACGAGATTAGATAAATTAGGTCAAATATAATGGCTAGTCTATAAAAATTAATTTTCGTGCATGATTATCTATTTTCTGCATGTATGGATTGGAAAAAAATGTACTCACATGTTCAGACTAAACATTCGTTCAAATAAACACACGAAATATGTCGTTTAAATAAGATAATGTTAAAGAAAACACATGGAGATAATTATTGTTAGCCTAAAAATGCAACTAAACAATTTTACATTTTTTCCCAAATGTCGGACTTGCCTTGTTTTGTTTTTGTGACGTAATGGCTGCTTTAGTTTTTATCTGCCGGCTTCATTACTGTTGCGCGCTAAACGCCCCACGAGTCCCGCGCTGTATAAACTGACCGCGGCAAAGATGAAACCGCCGTACGCTGGGTCACGCGGGACCTTAAACCCAATCCAGCCCTCTGCTGCAGTGCTTTACATGTTGTTTCTCGAAGTAAACATTTGATCATTTGACCATTTTTTACATCACACTTTGTTCTAAAATAAAAAACAAATGCAGTGCTTAACTTAAAAGGTGTTAAACTTTGACCCGATAGCCTCGTGGGCAGCACTGACGTATAGTGCCGTGGAGCTTCGGGTGACCTGAGGTCCAGTCCCGGCTCGCAGACCTCTCCCGATCCCGTCTCCCTCTCTATCTCACACTTCTCTGCTTACTGTCCTGTCGTAATAAAGGAAAAAACGTTTTTAAAATGCGTCTTTCTGTGTGTGTGTTTTTTTCTCACTGCTTTACATCTCACAATTTTAAACGCAGAAAACGCATTTTTTATTGTTGATTTATCGGTGCAGTTTCTTGTGGAAGCATGAAGAAAAATGTACTGCTTTAGTAAATCATAATTATTACATAAAAAGTCTAAATTATGTGATAAATAATGCAATATTATTAGATAAAAGTCACAAATATGACAAAAATTCTGAATTTAGATAAAAAGATAAAAATGAAAAACTTTGAGATAAAAAGAAAGTGAAATTGGGAGTCAAAATGATTAAATAATAAGTGATGATTATGAGATAAAAAGTCGACAAAATTATGACAAACGTTTTTTTTAACCATTTATCTCATAATTTTGACTTATGATTATGAATCAGTATCTCATGGTTTCATCCCATCATACTTACGTCTTTGTCACAATAATGACTTATCTTTGTATCTCATAATTTGGAGTTTATATAGAATAATTCTATTTATCTCCTATTTATGTTTTCTGTCTTCTTCCTCTTGTGTGCGTCAGATTTGGCCGGTATTCCCATGATGAGATGTCCATTCTCGCACCACTGACCCAATGCTGCATGTGAGTGTTCATTCGACAAAAGCTTGTAAAACAGGTCCAAACGGTCTCGTTCACAAAAGCCCTGACGTCTCTTACAGGATCAAGCGCTCGACGCTGTTCAGACTGAAGCTGTTGGCGCAGTCGGAGTACCGCCTGAGCGACGTCATGAGGGAGTCGCTGTCCCGAGACCCTCTGATGCCGGTTCTGACCGAGCAGCACCTGCAGGCCTTGGACCGCCGGCTGGCCCAGGTGCTGCGGACGGTGGGGAAGTGTGTGAAGAAGCTGGGAGAGACACATGTGGTGATCACGGACTTTGTGGAATCATCCAGAGGAACTACAAGCCACCAGGGAGGAAACGAGAGGTGACGGAATGAGAAAGCACGTCATTGACGGCTCTTAAACTTCTAGAATTATTACACCCCGACGGCCCAAAATCACAAGTATGACTCGGTGGCTCATAATATGATTTTTTTTTTTTTTTTTGGTGTGACTTTTTAATCTCATTTTAATGAATTTTTATCTCATAATTTTGATTGGTTAAACATTTAAGTGAAATAAAAAGTCAAAATTATGACAAAAATATTTATTTGAAATTGACAAAAAGTTAAAATTATGATGCAAAGTCATAATTATATCAGTCATAGTCATAGATATTGTGATGTTAAAATTGAGATAAAAAGTTGAAAATGCATTTTAATTTAATTTTGAGATAAAGTAATAATTCAAATAAGAAATTGACGTCAATTTATGATATGTATAAACATGTAAAGTCGGAATACGAGATAAATAAAAAGTCAATTCTATTCTACTTTTTATGTCAGTTTTGACTGTTAATTATGATTTTCAACTTTTTATCTCATAATTCTGACTTTAATCTCATATTTATTACTTCGGATCTCATCATTATGATTATGATTATGGCTATAAAAGCGCTGCGTGGCGTTACACTCGTCGACGCAGACACCTGGAAAAGCTGCGGGCGGCTTTAGAACCGCAGACGGATGACGCAGATAAGAGCCTCAGATCTCCTGACGGTCACGCTCGCTCTGATCGTCCGTCCCTTTCTGTCCATTTCTACACAAACAGCCATTAGTGGCGGAACGGCCACATCAGCACAAACACTGTGGGAGGTCGAGTCGGATTCCTCGACAGGAGCTCATTTTCCAGACGGATCGTAAGCGTGTAATCCTCGGCTGTCTGGAAATGAATAAAACCACATCATTTGAAGTTTGAGCGTTGTTGCAACTTGTGATTCGCCGCACCGCTGAAGAGTCGAGGCTCAAACACGTCACCTTCGGCGTGTCAGACATTTGGGTCTGAGAAATGATAAAAAAAACATTGCAAATCAAAAGCTCAAAATATTCATTTCTGAACTGGTGGATAAACATCATCTGATCCCGCTCAGAATTATTCATGAATATTTGTCACATTAAATGTCAAAACATTCGACACACTTCAGTGTAATAAGAAAATGAACATTGATTTAGGCATAAAATAATGATCTGATTTTAGCGCTCAAGCAGGTCTAAACTAGTACACCAATTACAAAATTAATTTATGTTTTGTCAATTATTCAGTGCCATCTGTCGGACGGGAACTGAAAATAAGATACTTTTTTATCATTTGAGGTTATAATAATAATAATGCCACAGGATGTTTGGAATCATGTTCCTGCAGTCATGCGTGTTTATGTTCCCAGAATGCATCAGTGATGCACTTCAACAACATGTGCAATAAACACCAACGCTCAGTCGTTTGGGATCTGTGAGATTTTTCTGAAAGAGTCTCTCCTGCTCATCAAAGCTGCATTTATTTGATCAAAAATACAGTAAAAATTGTGAAATATTATTGTAATGTAAAATATCTGAAGATATGTTAAAGTGTAATTTATATCCAGTGATCAAAGCTGAATTTTCAGCATCATTACTCCAGTCTTCAGTGTCACATGATCCTTCAGAAATCATTCTGATATGATGATTTGATGATCAAAAAACATTTATGGTTATTATAAATGTTGAAAATATTTTTATGGGAAATAATTTGGTTCCAGTATTTGTTTGATGAATTTCTAACATTATAAATTTCACTTTTAATCAATTTAAATGTGTCCTTGATGAATAAAGGTATTAATTTCTTTTTGAAATTACAAATAATATAATACAAATAATACAAAAATATTGTTATATTGTAATAATACAATATAATAATAATACAAAAGCACACTGCATGTAATATTATATCCCACAATGCAATGTGCTCAAGTGGACCTTCCTTTTCTGTGACAAACAGCTCATTTTGATAAAACATTTTAACCCAGAATTTGTTAAAAATGCCAAATGTTTGTAGTTATGGTCAATATAATAACTGGACCGCACTCCGTGACATCATGAACGTTTCTTTTAACCCATATGGACATTTTTTGTCTTTTTCACTTTTGTTCTTTTGATCATTTTGCCTGTGTTAATGCCAACTGCATACATTCTGATGCACAGGTGTGTATTTTTATTGTAATTTTACTATTTCACCCTCATTTGCCTTAATAAATCTATTTTACACTACAAAATGGTTCCTCTCAGGTCCTTTTGGACAAAAAAGTCCCCGTTCAAACTGCATTTTTTAATCCCAGGGCCATTTAACTATAAAATGATGTGATCTTTGTTAATAGGCTGTCGGCAAAATTTAAAATTTTACCATTTTTTTTATCAGATGGTGCCATTTTCTCAGGGTTGGCCTATGAAGCAAATACTCGCTTTATTCCTGTTTTCTGCTCATGCGTATTATAGATCCATGTGGATAAATTATGCAGCTATAATTGTGTTGGTGTGGATGTCAGACTGTGGTTTGTATGTGTGTGTGCTTGTAATATTTGAGAGAGAAAAACACAAATCCAACCACTGTGTGCACCAGCGGAGTTTTGCTGGCCACTACTGGGGAAAGTGTAGTACTGCGCCCAAACAAAATCTCACTGAAAGCTTATTGTTTGAGATATCAACATCAAATTTGTTTAGAGTTTAAGATGTTTCATAAAATATTTATTTTTTATTAAATAATATTCATAAATAATTTTCATAAACGTTTTTTTGTTTCACTTTTTAAACTTTTTACTTCAAGATTCTGCCAAGGATCTTCTTTAAAATGAGACCAAACTCAAGCCTGTGCTACCAAACATTTGTTTTGTTCTTATTTTTTATGACAGTTTTTGGACATGGACATTTTTGTCCACTGTGGACCTATGTGTAACTTTTTTAAATGACGGACAAGGGTTAAAAGTAATGCATTATAATATTGCGTTACTCCCTAAAAAAAGTAACTAATTAAAAAGTAATTTTTTTTAGGCAACTGTAAAAGCCTTTCACACCAAAAAGCCTAAAGCTGAAGGAAATGCAAATTCACCCCTGTACACTAGAGGGCGCAGCTCAAACCGATCAAGAAAATCCAACGTTTTTCAGCAATAAAAACAAAATTAATTTCTAAAGTCATTTGTGCTTATTATTATGGTTGAGTTGGATCATCTAAGGTCAGCAGCAAAGACATCGGTCAATAAAGTGAGATTAAATACACAAAGTATATTAGTGTAGTTTAATATTTAATTATGGCAGGTTTGTGGTATATCTTAAGTTTGCGTTTCACTATTTTTATTCATAGTGAAATGCAAATGAGATGCGATTTCTCTCAACATGAGGACAGGGGAGCTGTCAATCAATAAAAGAGAAAACAATGTTACTGTAAATTTAAAAGTAACGCATTGCTAATTACTTGAGAAAAAGTAATCTGATTACATAATGTGACCCGACCTGATCATGACGATCATGTACGATAGTATTGTTTGAGAAAACTCCCAAGTAATCATTTCCTCCAGAACACAGCCAGACTTCTCTCAGGTGAACACTGCCCCCTTGTGTCTGCTACTATATGACAACTTGAAATAAATATTGTCTGAAAAGAAAATGTTCCACTGCAGACGATTGTTCAATAATCCAACCTTTTTATTGCTTAAACTGCCATTTGGACGATCTATACCAAAATGATTATTTTCTGTGCAGAATTCACTGGAAATTAAACGACACATTTGGGTAACATTGACAAATAAAACATCATCTGAGGTCTGTAATATATCAGCAGCTCATGAAGGTCACAGAACTAGCAGAAACGTTTGGGTTTGAAGGAGCATTTAACCGAAGGGAAGCTCAATCCTGTTCCTGGAGATCCAGTTCAGATCCAACTCTGATCCAACACACCTGTCTGTAATCATCAAGAGCTCCTGAAGGTCTTAAAGGGGCGGATTATTAATATTAGACTTTTTTAACTTCAGTTAGTGTGTAATGTTGCTGTCTGATCAGAAACAACATCTGTAACGCTACGACACTCAGAGTTCAATGGAGGGAGATATTTTCTTTTACAGAAATCACTTTTTAAACGGCTGGCAGGAACTACAACGAGCTTCTTCCTGGTTTAGTGACATCACAAACCCTATTTAACATAAACCCCGCCCCCAAGAACACTCAACAAAGGGGGCGGGGCCATGTTGTGCTGCTTTAGAGAAGAGGAAGAGTTGTTGTAGTCGAGTGTTGTTGATGCCGTCATTTTACGCCGGACTGCTTCACAAACGAGGGTCGATTCAAGGAGAAAAGAGTAACATGACGACACATGCTAGTGATGAGTTGATCAACTCCACAGCAACTACATCAATTTATCCACTAACCGTTCAGAAACGTCTAAAAGTTGTGACTTCTTCCTGAGTCTCTCCATCAGTTTGAACACTTTCCTCATTTTGTCTGCGTGAGATTCTCCAGCTTTGTTGTTGTTGGGCTGTTAAAGCTCCGCCCTCTTCTGGAGCAGCAGCTCATTTGCATTTAAAGGGACACGCACAAAAACGGCGTGTTTTTGCTCACACCCAAATAGAGGCAAATTTGACAAGCGATAATAAATGATCTGAGCTGAAACTTCACTGGAGACACCAGACACTGATATTACATCTTGTGAAAGGGGCATTATGGGTCCACTTTAAGTAGCTGGTTCAGTTGTGTTTGATCAGAGTCGGAGTTGAACTTTGCAGGAAGGTCGATCTCCAGAACAGGAATGGGGAAGCTCTACTCATCAGTCATTCTCAATTATGTCCATTCACACAGATAGAAAACATGGGTGAGCGGGAGCTTCTGGCTCACGTATTTCAAGGGAAATCAATCTAATAAACATTATGAAGATGCAGCTGAAAGAATTTGGAAAATTACACCTTTTTAATCTGCATTTTTCAAAAAACTAAAATGAGGAACATTTTGTAAATAAAGAGAATCAAACATTGATCACTCTACAGAATATGGACATGTAAACATCAAATCGCCAAGGTTCCTTTTAACTCGCAGAGTTTTTATAAAAATGTATCAAAGATCGTTCATGAAACGCGTGGATTTTCTGTTTCACGGCCGACTGTGTTTGCGAGCCTCTGATCTCAAACAGTACCGCTAGAAACCAGACCTCGGCTTTGACGTTAAAATCTAATTTTAAAATCCTTTCGGTTGTTTCAGATCAACATTAAAACAGCAAAGAGCCCGTTTAAAAAATGGCCACGGAAACACTTGAAATTATGACATGCGACTAAATACGCCACTGTGGAAAAATAAGCTTAGTAAAAAATAAAACTGGTATTTCTCGGCATATACTGACAAAAATACTGAATCATCCTGACCGAAAGCTATTCTCGTTCGGTGACGGCGCACATGCAGGAACGTACAAATTAAATCTCTGGTCAAGTCAAGAAGTCAAGAAGTGAGGCTCTGTCCAACGTTTGGCACTGGCATCGTAACAGAACAGAACCTGCCATCGTTTTGAGTTTTCCTGTAGTTAAAAATCAATTAAAAAAATGTGACCAGCCACAATAAAACCTAGACACCGCCGCACAGGAACGGCCTCGCTAATTTACTACGATAAGCAACACAAATAGCAAGAGCGTGAGCTGGAATGATGATAAGAAATAAAACCGCAAACAATTCCTATAAGTTCATGTGTTACCGTGATAGAGGAGGTCAGCGAAGGGGAAATGAGGCGGTAAGGCTTGAAGAATATAATAACATCTTACTCTGGATATATACGTAGGCAGTTAATCTTATAAAACTAGTCTTAAAAAACTAACCTGCACTGTAGGGGTTAAAGAAATCAGAATAACTCTACTATAAATATATTGATACTCCTCTACTGTTTTTGTCGACTGCTTGGAATTAAAGGTAAAAACACTGCAGAGTAAAGGATGCGATTTGATTGGAGGAACGTACGTTTTGATTGTCTGTCCTTTCATTTGGCTCTAAATGTCCGACGATGAAAGCGGCTGTTAAAGCTCTCGCGGGAAGCACTTAGCGAAGCGCGTGACGCTAACGAGCCTGTGAGCGCTCGGGATTACGAGGTGCGGATGAGAAGCTGACGGTGTGGTGGACCCTGCGGTTAAGGACTTTGGAGGTGGGGATTCTCAGACGGAGAGCGACACGAAGCTGTTGTACTGCTGGATGTTGCGTTTGAGGATGTCCGAACACGGTCCCAGCACGCGCTCGAAGCGCGGCCTGTCCAGCTTGACACATTTGAGCGGCCCACGGGCCACCACGGTCGCCGCACGGGGTCGGTTCATCAGCAAAGCGATCTCGCCTAGTGAGAAACACAAACATTACAATTCAGATTTTTTTTTTTTTTTTTTTTTACTTAATTGCACTATATATCTTCATGATTAACCAATAACTATCCTCGTATAATGAATAAGCTGTATCATAACCAATAAGATACATTTTTAATTTTATTAACCAACAGATCATATTCAGAGACCGGTCACACTTTATATTAGGTGTCTTTAACTACTATGTAATATATGTACATCAAAACTATTGCAAAACATCGTATGATATACAATCCTTTATGCATTAGAACATGTAAAGGCGCCCCCCAGTGGCCGATTTCTTTTGAAGCCTCTAGGGTCGTGAGTTTGGCTTCCGATCTGCCTCAGTTAATCTTGTCTGATAGCTGCTCGAACTTCATTGGCCGATGGTGGATATGTTTTTCGAGATAGTTCTCATAGACAATCATGACACCTTGGACAAAGATGCTGCATGCCAATTTTCAAGTCAATCGTACTAACGGTGAAACAGTTATAGCAATTTTCATGTTTTGTTTCCTGTTGTAGCGCCACCCAGTGGCCAGTCGCCACCTCCTTTTTCAAACAACCACAGAATGAGCTTTTACATGAAATATCTCATTCCGTTCACAAGTTCGAACGTTTTGGCGGCCCCTAGAGATTGTGAATTGGAAATTAATTTTTTTATTTGGATTAAAAACACGGAAAATCAGACTTCAGAGAATTGCGCTGCACTGCTTTAGTTCCGATCGGGCCAAAAAACCTAGGACTAGTTCGCAAAAGTAGATTTTTTGAAAAATTTAATCAGAGGCATGTGTTTTGTCTGTCTTGAGCCAAGACGATATAAGACACATGAGCGTATGGCTAACAGTTTAGCAGTTGTAAGGGATTTCGTACTTTTGACCGCTGTAGCGCCCCCGTCAGGCCGACCGGGTCGAGCATTGGTGACGTTGTAGACGGCGTGAGTACTACCAGTCCTCAAAGTTTCAAGTCTCTATGACTTACGGTTTGGTCTGCCAGATCACTTTTAGGGGAAAATACTGATCCTTAGTAATTTCAACAATTACAATAGAGTTTCAGAGCGACACACTTGAACCCCTAAATATTCTGGCTCTTCCCAGCTTTGAAGCCCAAAAAAGTGCATCATAAATGTATTCCATACGACTCCAGTGGGTTAATAAAGGCTTCCTGAAGTGAAGCGATGCGTTTCTGTCAGATAAATATCCAGATTTATAACTTCATGAACTAGAATCCCTGGCTTCCAAACATGAGTCGATTCCCGGCGGAAGAGTGAACTCTGACCTGATGCATGGCGTATTGACAAACGCGGAAGTGCGGAGGACAGAGCAAAACTAAACACTGGTAACAAATTAAAAGTCTAACTGTTGGAGGAGCTTGAGTTTGTTGTCCAGCTCTGTTTGAACTGCGAGACGCGTCGACTCTCACCTGAGCTGACGGTACTCCAACATCCTGTGCCACACGCTGGAGCTGGACTCTCTCGTGAACGCGCGGACAGATGATACCAGAAGCTAGCGACTATTATTATAGTCTATAAAGTTTTATATATGGATATTTTTCAAACAAAAACCCATCGGTTCACTTCAGGAGGCCTTTATTAACCCCTTGGAGTTGTATGGATTAAATATGAATGAATGAATAAATCATGGGATAATTTTAATTTTTGGGTGAACTATCTCTTTAAATGTTAGTGCATAGTAGTCAAAGAAACTACTAACTATAAGTAACTTTGCAACCACATGTGAACTTATTCTACTAACCCTAACTTAACAGTCTACTATAAGTGTAACGAGAGTTAGTTGACATGCAGTTGCAAAGTTACTTGTCTAAAAGTGAGAAAAAGTGTAACCTCTCCTTTTTTCGTTTTTGGATGAACTATCTCTTTAAGAACATGCACTGGAACATTCAATTTCCCAACACTTACCGAAGTAGTCTGACGGTCCTAACCTGCCGACCTCTACAAACTCCTCATTTTCTGACCTACGCTGCAGAACCGCTGCACATCCCTGAGGAAAGAAAGAAGACTTGAGTTTAAAAATCACAACGCTTGCACAAACACTGATACGCTTTCAGCAGACGGGAAACTTCACCTCCAGGATGATGAAGAACTCGTCCCCTGGTTCTCCCTGAACCACAATCTTCTGGCTGTCCTCAAACTGCACCGGCTCGAGCGCATCGGCCACCGTCAGACGCTCCCACTTATCCAGAGACTCTGCAATGATCCCATACACTCATGTTACAGGAAGTTCAGAGATCTCTCTCTCTCCATGTATCACTTAATGTAATTTGGATAGAAAAAACAATAGAGATGCATATAAACAGAGAGATAGATAGAATTACCTAATATGGATACTTTGCTCAAGAACTCCTCATACATCTTCCTCTTCCTCAAAGTGCTTCCCTATTGTCAAACACATGATATATGAATGTTTAGTGATATGAAAAGCCTCTGAATGCTGCAGTCGTGTGGAGGGAAGGGCAGACGTACCATCAGTATCCTCCTGTAGCTGTCTCTGTCGATGCCCCACAGCTTGACGTTGGTCTTGGCTCTGACGGTGGCGGCTCTCGGCGTGCCGTAGATCAGAGCCAGCTCTCCAAAGCTGCCGCCCTCTCCGATGCTGGTGACCCACTCGCTGTTCACATACACCTGCGGAGAAACGCCTCCGTCAGCTTTACTGCCGTAATGTGGCGTGTGAAATTGAGAACAAATCCGGTGTGGGACTTTATTCTCTCTATATTTATCTCTCCATTTATTCTTTATTCTCGACATCCTAAAGTGAGGAGGTGTAACTTACATCCATTTCACCCTGGTCAATGACATAGAAGTTATCGCCCTCGTCACCTAGGAAACAAGTGCGAACAAAAAAAGTAAATAAATGGACAAATAAGGTCAATATGACTCTTCATAAGCGTTTTCAAAGTTCTACCTTGCTGGATGACGATCTCTCCTGCAATGTAGGTGACTGGAAACATTGCGTCAAATATGTCACTGTAGGTTAAAACAGTTTAGAGATTTGGTTAGTGAATTATTTTTCATGCTTGAACAAACAATGACACAGAATTATTTGTGGAGTATCCTCATAAGAGCAGTTACATAACATCTTAAATGAACTTGTGAGGAAATGAGACGCACGTCATGTTCGGCTCTTAAAGTGACAGCAGCCTAATAAACCAGTTGCTGTGATGATGATGTCATTAATGTTCATCAAAGAGCAAAGATAAAAGAGAAAACTAGCTTTAATAAGGATTAATCTATATTTCATTTAACGTGTTTGATAACTTAAATCTATTTCAGTTTATTTCCTTCCTGTTAGACAGGTAAACATGACATTCATTATAATGGGCAGGGCTGGGTAAATTACTTTTAAAATGTATTTCATTACAGATTGCAAACTACATGCTTTAAAAAGTCATTTGTAACATATTTCGTTAGATTACCTAAATTTTGTAACTCAATCTAAATACTTTGGAATACTAATATGTAAGACACAAAAAAGGTAATTGCAAGAAGTCATAATCCTGAGATATAAACTCAATTTGAGAAAAAAGTCACAATTGACCCTTCACAAACAGTTTGATTGACAGGCGATCTGACCAATCATAACCCTGAATCCGCCATTTTGTCCGTCAAAGCAGTCAGGGGAGTTAGTAGATTAACGTTGGTGAACTTGAATCACGTCTTTCCGCGCTTGAAACAACATTCCTTCTGATGTTCATTCATGTTTATTTGATGCTATAAATGAACTAGTATGAGCAACAGTAACTTTTTTTGCTTTGCGAAGGGTCAATTGCGAGAAAAGTCAGAATTGTGAGATATAAACAAGCAATTTTCCAGAAAAAAGTCAGAAATGCACGAAAAAGTACTCAGAATTGCATGCTTTTTAATCACGCAATTCTTACTTTATAACTTGCGATTGTGAGTTTATATCTCCCAATTCTGACTTTATAAAACACAATTGTGAGGAAAAAAGTCAGAATTGACTCGCAGTGTGGATGTAGTCTAAACACAAACCCTTTAAAGTCTATTTTGCATGTTTTCTTTCCACTAGTCTGAAATAAAAAAATAAAAAACATCTGAAAAGTTGCCCAAAATCTCAAAACTGGCTAGTGCAGGAGAAAAAAAAGGTTTTGCATGTAGTGCTTTGCTTTAAAACAAAAACAAAAAAACAACAACAACAACAAAAAAAAACTAAATATATAAATGAATTCACCTTCTTTCATTGTCATCCAGATGTGAGAAGAGCACGTTCTTTTCGATGGCTTTGGCAAGAGCAGCCGTGGTTTTGTAGTCTTTAGGGATGACCTTCACAGAAGACAGAACACATGACTGATTCACCTGACTGACGTCAGACATTACGTCATTCTGAGAGATACAGACCTTCCTGACGTAGGAGGCGGCGTCCTCCTCGGTGTACACCTCGGCGCTGATGGCTCCTCTCCGCGTGAGACCCTTCACCATGGGGTTCATGGGAGGAGACGCCTCATCTTCACGAGAGTCGGAGCGAGAGCTGGCCTTCTGCTGGTTCAGGAGCTGCTTCGCTTCCTCCTGAAAATAAAAAGAAGGGAGGATTTTCATTGGATTTGAAGTCGAAGTAGTGTCAGATCTGTATTTCTGAAACATGGAAAAATGGTTGGTTCTATCCATCCGCTGTTGGATTTTGGGATGTGGGTGTTATAGGGCTGTCACGATTCCTCGATCGCTAACACAGGAGAATACATAATAAATATGCAAATTAAATGTTGTTTGGCCAATATAAACAAGTCTGATCTGCTGTAAAGTGAGAGTAAGTGGCGCCCTCTGCAGGCTTTTGTTATAATAGTTGATTACATAATACACATAATGTAAACAAACAACACTTTTCAGAGTTGTGTGAAAAACAAAAGTATGTATTCATGTATTTTAACAGTGTTGTTCTATAAAACCATATGATTAATTGCTTTTTAAACTTTATTTGAAGCAAAAATTATTGCTTCATGGTTATTACATATGTATTTTGCATCATTTTAAAGGCTATTGTTTGTTTAGGTCTATTTTTATTAGCACAAAAAAATGCTTGATTACTCGTCAAAAAAATCGTCTGATCACTCAATTAGCAAAATAATCGTTAGTGACAGCCCTATATTACACGCAAAGCTTGAAGATGATGTAAGAAAGGGAAGGAGTTTAAACTAAATCCAGCAGGAAGAAGAAAGACATTTCACTGGAAAATCCGGTTAAGACGTTATGATTGACGAGGTCAAAAAATGTAAAGAAAACAGGCGTGGATGAATCGATCACAATAACATGCATTTAGAAAATAAACAGGGTGAATTATCATTTTATGATGACTTTACTCCTTAAAATATACTACTAAATTTTCCCTCAAAAAAATCTAAATGTTAAATGTATGTTATTTTGTTTTTACATTTTGACTGACTGAAAATCTTTTTTGGTTAGGATTTTATCTGTCATTTAATTGTACAAAAAAAAGGGGCCAAAACCATATCAGGTTCATTATTGATCGCTAAAATGATTTTGGTTCATTGAAAGAAAGAAAAAATAAATATCAGATGTAAATAAAAACAGTTTCAGTTAGTTTCCATAGCAACAGTTTAGACTGCTAACTGGAAATAAACAAACACTCAAAATGACCAAAAACTGAAATAAAAATAAATTAAACTTACACTCTAAAAAAAAACAAGCAAAATTACACAGTAAAATACCATTTTACACTGAAACAGTAACATACCATAAAAACAATGCATTTTGGGTAATATGTGTCATTTCAAGAAAAGAGTCCTATAACCTAATTTCTCAAAAATGAAAAATAATATAAAATTGTAAAATCAAAAGTAATATACTGTAAAAATAACGCATTCTGGATAATATTTGTCATTTAAGAGAAAGCAGCCTGTATGTTACCGTCTCGAAAACAACAAATAATATTACCCAGAATGCATTGTTTTTACGATATATTAATGTTTCGATAAAAAAAAGGGTACAGAAATGACAAAACAAAAAAATTAGACTGAAAACTGAAAATATAAAATCAAATGCTAATTAAAAAATGAATGAAGTATAATAAAATAATATTGACAAATGTTAATTTACATTAAAAGAGATTTATTATATTTTTTAATATAATATTAACCACACGAGGTCTAATTTGCTGGATAAATAATTCCAATTGTTACGAATAAGTGAGTATTTATTGAAAGTGGACGTCATGTATCGAACAGCCGCCGCTGGTTTATTCCTGCGAGGCTGAGCGACAGTGACCGTTTCAATAGAGGGTCAGCATGTGACGTCAGCCGTTACGACCGCGGTTCAGCGTGAACTGAAGAAAAACACATCTATAACATGAAAGAGCTCCGCGACCGACCGTACAAATAGATTTGACAAAATCTGAGGTAGATTTTTCACATTAACGCGGATCTGCAGTTATCATTTTGGATTTTTACCCTAATTATTGTGTTGACAACTCATACCATTTTATATTCTGCATAGTTGGATGTTTTTTAGTGCTGCAACGACGCATCGATTACGTCGACTACGAAAATGCATCGACGCGTCAAACTGTTCACACTCATCTGGCGTAATGGCGGCTTCTGCTCCTGGGAACGGAGAAAGTTCCATTCTATCACAAAAACCCAGACCACGATTATCAAAAGTATGGGAATACTTTAAACAGAGGCCGAATAAAATGGTCCTTTGTTCCCTTTGCAGAACCGAAATGGCGTACCACCGATGGAATTGGATCTCTGACAAATTTTTGCGCGCGCAAGATCATATTTTGAGCGCAAAAGGGCATTTCGCACGTGAACTGAGTTGAGGAGAAAATCTTCGTCTCGCAAATAAGAAAATATTTAGAGCGAACGAAAATCAGTTTTGCATTTCAAAGAAGTTTATTTGGATGTGCGCGGACGTTCTCTTTCACACGTGCAAGATTTGAGTTGCTCGCGCTCCTGATTCCCGCCCTGCGCGCTCGCTAAGACTCGCTAAGACTCGCTAAGACTCGCTGCATCACAGACAGAGCAAGAGGAAAAACACATGGTTCAGGAGACGTTTGTTCAATGGCTTGAACACTATCAAAGTTCCTTTAAGACTGTAGAGAAAGTCTTTGACACTCTTCATGTTAAAGTTCAAATGTCTCCCACTGGACGACACACATGAGTGGCTTATTTTTAATCAAAATCAAATTGCATATAATGGCGTGTCCCAGTGTTTCTACACCTCAATGAACTGCTAAATTACATAAAAAAAACACTAGATTAATAAAAAAAACCTTAATAAAAATAATCGTTAGTTGCAGCTCTAATGTTTTTAAATAAACACTAACAAAAATGATTTCGGTCTATGACATTGATATAAGTGCTCAGACCTCCCTATATTGTAGTTACATAAAGTGTATAAACCCGTATTTCCCCCGGCGTCAAAATCAGGCACATCTAAACGTCACGATTCCCGGCTGCATGATTAGGTTTCTTCGATATGTCACGTCGAGCCCAACCTTTAGTGTAATCGTTTGCTCAACTCGTGTTTTCGCAGTTTTCCCTATTAAATCCAGTCTCTTTTGCCACTCGGGAGCGTGTTGCGTCAATGCGTGTCCTCTATAAACACATCCCAACTTTCTTATCGCACAGCGATTCCAGATCTCTCTTCTAACTTACACACCTTTTCCAACCTTTCGAAGTGTTCTCTGAGGAAGGCCATGGGTCTGTCGGGCCGTGAGGTGCACAGCTGGACGATGCAGTCCTTCAGCAGCTGCTGCATGTTGTGTTTCTGCACGTATATCTCACATTCCCTCAGACTCTTCTCCTCCTCGCCGCCGGACGCCATGCTGGATCTGACCTCTGACCTGCAGGCACAAACAAATCAGGAAGTTGATTTTCTTAACTACATTCAATCAAATGATGGAAAAGATGTTCCAGATCATGTTGCAGAATTAATAACAATATCATTAATGTCTGCACATGTCCCTCAGAGGACAGCAACAGGATTACAGCATCATTTATGAGATTGATGTCAGAAATAATCTGGAGATTATCTTCGTTTCAACACACCTGGACAGTTTGAGCCACTGCAGGAACTACAAACGACTGAGAAACTACTTTATGCTGCAGGTTTCTTACTGTTATGATGCTGACAGAATCATTGTCACCTCAGAAACATCACTCAGAAACATCAGGATGACGGTTAAACGACACGATCGCAGATGTAAAATCCATTTCCATTTGAAAATATAACATCAATATCACTTTAATACACGACAAAACGCGATTCAAAATGTATAACAAAACAGTTATCTATTGTGTACTCGAAACCTCAACTAAATCTTCAAACAAACGAAGTTTAAGACTAATAAGAGATGAAAAGTTTACATTTGAAAGCAGAATTAATCTGTGGAGATCTGACTGAAGGCCGCCGCGCGGGCGCCATCTTTATCTGGATCATAAACAAACGACATTTCCAGCGTTTAACGATCACTGCAGATGTTTAGCGCGAAATCTGCTCGACGGAAACATGACGTGTGAAGTAGCGATATTTCTTACCGAGCCTTTATAACGCGACTCGGCTTCTGCGTTATTCCGTTATTCACAGACGGAGCAACAGCTATTCCTCACAGGCGCTTGGACGTCTGCCCACCGGAAGTGGTAAAACACCAATCAAAGCCTGGCATTGACGTCAATTCGCCTCGTTCTGGTATGGAAACGGTAACCCTTGGCAACCTTAAAGTGAACGTTGCACGAGTTTAACCTACTCGTAATAAAAACATTTATCTTTATACATGTTACCTATTTGGATAGCTTTATTTTATTTTAGTATGATCTCATTTTGTACATTTTTAATCAATAAATACAATTGTATGTACTCATTTAAAACTTTTTGTTTGCTTATTTAATATATTTTACTAGATAATGAAATAGTATAAATATACAATTAAGCAGAGTTGCGTGATTAAATTATTAATTATGTCACATAAAATCGAAATTATCTTTATGCATGTTACCTATTTGGATAGCTTTATTTTATTTTAGTATGATCTCATTTTGTCTATTTTTAATCAATTCCTTATTAGTAAATAATACAATTTTATTTACTCATTTCAAACTTTTTGTTTGCTTATTATTTAATTTTATTTTCCTAGATAAAAATATAGAATAAATATACAATGAAGCAGAGTTGCGTGATTAAATTATTAATTATGTCGCATAATATTATTATTATAATTAAAATTGAAATTATCTTTCTTGACCTGGCAATCCTCTGTTTGCTTGGAATTAGCCTCTACAATTCACATGAGGTACAGAGCTTTGGGGATCACCAATCGCTCCAGGTACAATAAGCTATATTATAGAAAAATAAAATTACATAGATAATCGTATCGTTATTTAAGTGTCAAAACTTTCTGTGACACTGATCTTAAAAAGTAAAAGAGCACAAGTATAAATAGTAAAGCTTTTCATGTTCATGTAACTATCCACCTTTATTTTTTATATTATTATTATTTGACCTAAGTACAATACACAACTGATTTTTACTATCGCTCAACAATCCCAATAATAGGTCTGCCTTGACTTTTATACATTTTCTTATGAATTATTAGATTGTTTTAACGTCCGGATCCCTGCCTTTCACGCGCTGCTATCGCGACTTTTATTTTGAAATCTGTTGTAAACACCGGAAGTTCCACCGGCACTCACTTCATGTTGACTAAGAAGAGAGGTGCATTACATTGAATGTATGATCACACTTAACGGGTTTCGTTCAGTTGCGAGCATGACCTGAATAATTTTATGAGTGATTCGGTCGAAATAATTTGCGGAACCAGATCCGGTACGTATCTTTTTTTAATCTTTCACGTTTACCTGCCGGTCATTCCGAGCATCATCACGTGATGTCCACACACTGCACTGACAATAGAAACGCTCCAGCCCTCGTTACTATAATATCATGTTTTCTTTACGACTATGTTCGTCCATTATTTGACCTGGATTGTCTTAGTTCTGCTGTTGTAATGGAATGGAAAGTTTGTCTTTTGATCAGGAGTGAAAGTGTACACCTGAGATCATCCGGGCTCAGTTACAATGTGTCAATCATAACCACGGCAGTGGAACCAGGTCAAGTGTGGGTTTCCATGCTGACAGATGGCAAACGTGCACGTGCACTCGCTTTGCTATGCTGGTTAGTAGTAGAGTTACTTCACTCCTGAATTTCCTGAAATAGTCCCAAGAAGTGCATGGACAACGTTAAGTAAACGAGCTAACAGGACATGTGAGAGTTTTCTGCTGTAAGGTGACAAAGGTTAAGCCTTTCCAATTACAGAACAAAGCTTCTTACTTTTGAAGGAAAATGGGCTTCCCATGCAAACACATGCATTTATTGTCCAGTGGACTGAATGCATGACTTGCTTTCATATAAATTTATTTATGAATTTCTCTAGAGATCAAATTTGCGTTCCACTTTATTTTAAGTTGTCCTTTTTACAGTGTAATTATACAAGTACGTACTGAGTAATATTATTGATTTTTGTAATTTATGCATTTGACCAGATTTTGTCACGAGCACTGAATACTCCAGCTGTTTAATCTAGAAAATAAGCTTAAAATATGATATTTTTATTCTTTCTGGTCCTCGAATCTGATTGGCTGAGAGCCATGCAATATTCTAGTGATAACACTGTTTCACTGTTCGTATCACTCCGCTTGAAGCGACTGTCATGGCGGCCGAGCAAATCCACCGTGATTTTTTACAAACTTGTACCACGAACTGTAGTTTTAAGAGTTTTATAGTAGGTAATGTTGTTGTTTAGACCTGAAATATTTGACTCAATAGTGCCTATTTTACAATTAGTTTAGACGTTTTTCAGAGATGTGCGGTGCTTGTGTACCCGCCGAGAACAGCTTCATCTCAGCCAGTGCTTATAGGGGTTAAACATGAGATATAACTCATTTTGGGTACATAAAACAGGCAATCTTTGGTCGTATTAATCTATTACTTGTTCCTGAGCATTGTGCTATGTTAAATGTAATAATTTATTATTAAGGCTATATTTAACTTGCATCCTGTAGAGCGCTGCTTTTATACATTTTACTGAAACGTTTTTATTTCCTGTTTTCATTTATGGCTTTTGTTAATTTAAATATTGCTGCTCTATAAATATTATATTTTATATGAATAATATGTTGTATTTGGTATTGAGAAAGGGTCTATTAGGGCGTAATGTGGATTGAGTGAAAGTTACATTAATACATTATTATATGGAGGCCAACTTTACGAGTGAATGAGTCAGTCGCAAGAAGTTTTTAAGTTGAAAGACATATTTTGGCAACAAAGGACGTTGTTTTAGCACTGTATGTTATGGAAAATTCCCTTAACTATAAAAAATATGAATGCAAAGATCGCTTTCCTCAGCGGACATTCAAACAAATTTATATAATGGATATCTTAATAACTGTATAAAATACAATGAGTTTCAATTAAGCGACTCAAAGTTCCTTCGTTACCATTTATGAAGTGACGTTTTAGAATTAGTACCGGAGGTTTGGGCTCAACTGTTACACTTGAGATTTGAATCCGTGGCGGAAGGAAGTAGTTCCTCACAAAAGAGGGTTTTAAAGACACTCCGTTGTTGTTCTTATTTATTTACACACTCGTGCCGTCGAACTGTTGTATATATGCAATAACACACTCGTAGCCGTGCTGATATACAGCCATATCGCATGGCTACGAGTGTGATATTGCTCATTTATTTAATAGTTTTGGTCTATGCATAATCTCCATACTTCCATTTGTGTTATTTTATATCTAAGATGCCATTTTTTTTAATCAAAATATTAAAACATGTGTCCTGACAGTTTACATTCAAGCATTGTTTTTCCTCATATCAGCTCAGTAATGAGCTACTGGACACCATGTGACATCAGTATGACATCATCATTACGTCACGGCATGTAATTGTCTTAACCACGAGCTCACTTTCCACCTGCGACATTTGGAAAAATGAAGTGGGTCCAGGTGTCCAGATGGCCCCATGGGATGCGGATAAAAATACTGCCTCAGTCTTGTAACTTATACTCACTTTCATCAGCCACTGGCCATATCGGATGGACACTTATTGTCCTGAGGAAGCGCATCCAGTGCTGGGTTTCATTGGACTTGTGACTTGAAACTATTCTTAAGTTAGTTGTTGTTACATAAGGTCAACCGCCTGGGACTTGATCAAATATTTAGAGTGTTTTTTTCTGCCTCGGACATTAGTTGATAATCCTGCGCAATAGTTATCCACCCCTTGACCAGGTATTTTGATCTCGCTACTTTTTTATCTAATCAAACTAATGCTTGTCTATGTCAGAGAAGGTGTGTCTACAGTTGCAGTTCTGGAGTAGATTTCTTTGACTTAAGGACAGTTTCTGTCTTGATACAGACAAGCTGAGAACAATTTTTGAGTCCAATTTGAATGCATTTATTTGCTTAGAAAATCAGAAACCATAAGTGTTGGGTAAGGATTTTAATTTCACTCTGTGTGCCTAAAAGATTTTGTAATATCTTCTTAAAAATGTTTTATTTATATTAAAATATTATTTATTTGCTTATTTAATTACTTACTGCTTACTAATATATTTTTCTGGAATATCGTTTGAGATATGTGTGTGTGTGTGTGTGTACTTTATTTGATTTTAAAAAAAAGAATGTATTTATTTAATTTTTTTCCAAGAATGTTTTGGAATTTTCTATATGTGTGTGTGTGTGTGTGTGTGTTTGTTAATTTATTATCAAAATAATAAATTATTTTATGTTTTAATATAAATATAATATTAAAATATTAATATACATTTTATTTTTAATATATTAATTTATGTATGTATGCATATATTTAATTATATTTTTATTTTCCTCGAACATAATGCAATAAAGTTTTTAAATTTTTGTTTTTTACTACTTTCTAAACTTATTTAGTTACTTATATTTTTATCAAATATCTTCTATATGTGCGTTTTGTTTATTCATTTTTTAAAAATATTTATTTACTTATTTTTTTGGAATTTCTTCTTTTTTGTTTCATTTGAAGAGGTAATAATAATAAAACAAAAAAGAGAAGATATTGCCTAATTTTGCTATTTTAAAAAGGTAATTAATAGTTTTTATAATAGTTAATCATCATTTATTTCTCAGTGTTATTCATTTACATCATCTTTGGTTCCTAACGCTGTATTATTTAATGATTGGCTGAATTTGTGTACTTAATGAAGACCATAAAGGTCAAAAGATAGTATTGCTGATTTCTGGCAGTGCATCATGTCGAGGTCAAGGTGTTTGTTACGCTGAGCTTCTGTTGTGTGTGTGTGTGTTGAAGGAGGGATGCGCAGCTGGAGGTGGTACCTCTCCAAAGTCATGCGTCTCTTCCTGCGTTGGTTCCGGCTCTGCCCTCGACGAGGACGCAGAAAGCGGCCGAGCAGAGTACGAGACCTGTGGAACTATGGGACGGTGTTACTGAAGTCCCTGTACTACAACGTGCAGAGCAATTCAGACACGGTGCTTGACTGTATCTTTGAACCCATCTACTGGCTGGTGGACAATATGACCCGCTGGTTTGGAGTGGTAGGCAGACCAAAATCTATTTTCTTAATTAATTTACATCATAGTTTTATGAACGAATGTGATGCATCCATCATAACAGCTAAAGCACAGTTCCAAGCTCAAGAGCTGCATGATTAATCATTAAAAGACTGCGATCTCGAATCAAACACACGTGATCTGATTCCTATATGACTGTCGTTTGAGTCTGGATCCAGAGAGTCATGTACAGATACTTTTCTTTTTAACCGCACAATATCATTATTCTGTCTTAGAATAATTCATATTATCAGAGAAGTGCTGGGATAAATGTTTATAGTTCAGATATAAACACTGATGTCTAAGGTAGCGATCAAAATAGAGTAAATCGCCTTTTGAAAGCACTTCAAAATACATTGTTACACCAGTAGTTGGCGTCAAATGACTGAATAAAGTCCCTGTATTTGTCACTGGCTGCATCCAAAAGCTTAAAAATGCTTTCCAAACTAGGAAGGCATCAAGGCACGTTCGAATCCAGTTAGCTTCACTTCCTGTCTCCTGAGATACCTTCTTCTGATCGATTTTTGAAGGCAGCATACATGTATCCTTCGCTGGCTTTGATACCCCACAATCATGTGCTTCTCTTCTGTGATACTTTAGCTAAAAATTAAAGGTGGTGTCTGAACGTTACGGTCGGTGGTCAGTTTATGTAAATGTACATTTCTGACTTCTGATGTAATATCTAGTTATTAAATATTCTCTTAGCCGCTCCATTTTGCTGTAGTAGATCATTAAACCGTTACGCAAAACCTTCACGTTTTGTGAGGTACACTGCCTATAAAGTCATTGGGCCTCTTTTGGGAAATTGGGAAACTTTAGTAAAAATGAGTAAATTCGAAGTAATTTGTGTGTTAAATAGACCGTCCCTGAAAACTCTTCTCTGGATTCATAAAAGCTTCGTAAAACATCAGATTTGATATTTAAAGGGGACCTATTGTGCCCCTTTTCACAAGATGTAAAATCCCCCACAGATCATTTATTATAGCTTGTCAGATTTGCCTCTATTTTGTTGTTTTTGTGTGTGTCCCTTTAAATGCAAATTAGCTGCTGCTCCCCGTCCACTTTCCAGAAAAGGGCGGAGCTTTAACAGCTCAACAACAACAAAGCTGGAGAATCTCACGCAGACAAAATGAGGAAAGTGTTCAAACCGGAGTCGACACTGATGATGAATCGAGACAGGGCAAACGAACTTGTGAAATATTATTATTGTACATAGTGCATCAAAATACAGTGTCATCAGTTTGCCTAGAAGAACAGAATATTCGAATTCATGTTTTGCACACAATTTACCATTTTGCGTACTAGCTAACATTTTGAAACTATGAAAATTTCCGTGAATCCGCAAATTTACATCAGAACGACTTTACGAACGATTTACACGAAAATTCGTTCTGCTCGTGTTTCATGAATGAGGCCCAGTGCCTGATGAAGAAGCGAGGCTGCGTTTTTGGACAATCATTCATTCACGAGATTAGTTCAAAACTGATGATTCATCCAGTAATGAGACATTGGAAGTCTTTATAAGTGAGTCATTGAATCGTTCATTTAAATCAATTCACTACTACTACTAATAATTGATTCAAATGATTTGAAATTAACAATTTGTCAAAACTTCTAGGAAATTACATGTTATTTTGTTTAGTTGTCCATTCAGAGTTTTAGGAGAATCGTGATATCTGTTTTAAACACAAAAAAAAATCCTGATTCTCTGTTTCTCCAGAATCGTGCAGCTCATGTCTTGCATGATTAAACTTTAACAGCTCGCAGGATTTCTAATGCCTCGTCTCTGTTTCCTCTGTAAAGGTATTTGTGTCTCTGGTGATTCTCTTGACCAGCTCCATCGTGATTATCGTCTATCTGTGCGTTCTTCCCATCATCTTCAGCACGTACCCCATTCACTGGATCCTCTGGCACCTCTGTTACGGCCACTGGATCCTCCTCATGCTGGTCTTCCATTACTATAAAGCCACGACCACGTGTCCGGGTTTCCCGCCACAGGTTCCTGAACTTATTTCATATTTTTTTCACATTCTAATTTCACATTTTAAGTAAAGAATCGGGTTCGGGAAGTAAAAATCCCATTCATTTTGGGAACTTATTTTTAACTTATAATAACTTGTAAACCGTTAACGACAGAGCTACAAGGTTGGTAATTGATGGCATACTTATTGTTTTAAAGGGATAGTTCACCCAAAAATCTAAATTTTGTCAGCAGCAGATCTCGCCCCCCATTGACTGCCATAGTAGGAAAAAAATACTGTGGTAGTCAATGGGGGAAGAGATCTGCTCGATTACAAACATTCTTCCAAATATCTTCTTCTGTGGTCAGCAGAACAAAGAAATTCATACAGGTTTGGAACAACTTATATGAGTAAAAGTAAATGATGACAGAATTTTCATTTTTGGGTGAACTATTCCTTTAATAATGGAATTCCTGGTGAAAAACTACATTACCCATGATTCTGCAAAAAAAAAAAATCACCAATTAGAGAATAAGCAAATTACTCTTTCACGCCGGTCCAATCCCATGAAGCACTGCGAATGATGTAATCGAGTAAGTCTCCCCATGCTCTCAATCTACATAAATATTTGTTTTAATTTGATCGTCATTTGTCGTGCTTCATGGGATTGTAGTTCTTTCCCTCATTAAAACAGTTATGTTCACAGTCTTGTACATTTGTCTTTTTGTCCGATTTTCACATACTTTTTTGCTTCAAATCAAAGTTTGTAGTGTTGTGATAGTTCACCCAAAAATCGTCCACACCCGTAAGATCTTCGTTCATCTTCAGAACACAAATGAAGATATTTTTGATGAAATTCGATGGTTCAGTGAGTCTCTGTTGACAGAAAGATGCTAAAACTTATTTAAAACAGGTCATGTGACTACAGTGGTTCAACCTGTAGAATACTTTTTGTGCGCCAAAAAAAACAAAATAACGACTTTTCAACAATATCTAGTGATGGACGATTTCAAAACACTGATTCATGAAGCTTTACGAATCTTTTGTGTCGAATCAGTGGTTCGGAGTGCCAAAGTCACGTGATTTCAGTAAACGAGGCTTCGTTACGTCATAAGTGATTTGCAATTTCAGTAGTTCACGTGACTTTGGCAGTTTGATACGCGAACCACTGACTCGACACAAAAGATTCGTGAAGCTTCATGAATCAGTGTTTTGAAACCATTCATCACTAGATATTGTTGCAAAAAGTCGTTATTTTGTTTTTCTGGTGCACAAAAAGTATTCTCGTCGCTTTATAATATGAAGCTTGAACCACTGTAGTCACATGACCTGTTTTAAATATGTTTTAGCATCTTTCTGGACATTGAAAGTGTCAATTATCTTGCTGTCAATAGTCATCAAAAATATCTTCATTTGTGTTCTGAAGATGAACGAAGGTCGTTTGAGTGAATTAAGGGCAGAATTTTCATTTTTGGGTGAACTAAATTAACTAAAAGAAAGATTTTTTGCCTTTTCATTCATTTTGTACTTTTTATTTTCAATATTTAACATTTCGTTAAGTGTTTGTTGCATGCTTATGTCTTTTGTTGTAGGAAAAGAGTGATATACCAACTGTTACCATCTGTAAAAAATGTATAGTTCCCAAACCAGCGAGAACTCATCACTGCAGCATCTGCAACAGGTAAGACAAGTGACCAAACGAAAGGCAATATAAGTGAACTTGTTTTAGTCAATCATTTTATCCCTTAAATGACATATTTAAATGTTTATTCCTGTGAAAAAAAAAAATCTTCATGCCTTAAAATAGCTTGAATGTAACTCTACACCCTTGCTTCATTTAGTATGGAACCATGAATATGCAAATTAGCCCCGCCTCCATTCAATCGCACCAGCTCACATTACCTGATCCAGTCACTCAACTTTACTGTAGTAAACGCAAGTGGAAATACTGGTTTAAATCAGCCATATATCATATACATAACCCACTATATTGCTAAATGTACATGATTTTTTATTTCAACAGAAAAATATGCCAGGTTAACTCTTCGCAGCATAGTTAATGATATGCTAAATCCCGCCCACACATTGACATGATTGGTTAATGAATTTTTTTTTTTTGTATCATGTGTATTGCTGTTTGCACTCAAGTCACATAGTTCTTTTGTTTCCTCCATCGCAGATGTATTTTGAAAATGGACCACCACTGTCGTATCCTTGTGAAGCAGCTAATAAATGATTATGTGACGATGTCCTGCTGTGGTTTGCGTCTTAACTGACCTCTCATCCAGCCTGGCTGAATAACTGCGTGGGTCATTTCAACCACCGTTACTTCTTCAGTTTCTGTCTGTACATGACCATGGGCTGCGTCTACTGCAGCATCAGTGCCAAAGACATGTTCCTGGACGCTTATAACGCCATCGAGGTGAGTCAGTGTTCACCGCTCTCCACTTCCTGTTGGGGTTTGACTTTTATTCAGAGAAACTTACAACACCCAAATGCTTTCAGAGGGTTTACTCTGTGGATGTGGTTCTCTCACGCTCACCAAGGCTGCATTTATTTGATCAAAAATACAGTAAAAATTGTGAAATATTATCAGAAATATCTGTTTTATATGTGAATATATATATATATAGTAAAGTGTAATTAATATAAAGTGAGCTGAATTTTCAGTGTCGCATGATCCTTCAGAAATCATTCTAATATCATGATTTGCTGCTTAAGAAACATTTATGATTATTATCAATGTTGAAAAGAGTTAGCGGGGAAACCCTGATACATTTTTATTATTATTTAGTTCAAAAGAACATCATTTAAATGAAATAGAAGTTTTGTTACATTCTTTACTGTCACTTTTGATCAATTTAATGCGTCCTTGATGAATAAAAGTATTAATTTCTTTCAAAAATGATCATCATGCGAGATTGTTTTATGGTGGGCTTGCGCTTGTATTGTTTTTGTAGTCAGACAGGTATATGGACACAACACCAGGGGAGGCAGTCCCGGAGGCGGGGCTAATCTATATCCCGTTCCCACGGCAGGTAGAAACTACATAGAGGCTGCAGGTGCATGCTGGGCAAAACTGCTAGAGGGCAAAAGCAGACACATGTTACTTGTCTTCCTGTAAGGAATGTTCCGGGTTAAATACAAGTTCAGCCTGTTGTTGAGTTCCGCACAACTGACAGACGTGTAGCAGGGTAGAATGTTAGAGAGAAGTGATTTGTAGAATTATTGGAAATTATTTAGTGACTTGAACTACCGTCCGAAGCTGTGGGGTCAGCAAGACTTTAGTTAATTTCAGTAAAAAAACCTTTTATTCATCAAGGAATCATTAAACTGATCAAAAGTGACATTCTTGATCAAAAATGTTTTTTGATCATCAAATCATCATATCAGAATGATTTCTGAAGGATCATGTGACACTGAAGACTGGAGTAATGATGCTGAAAATTCAGCTTTGATCACTGGATATAAATTACATTTTACTATATATTCACATATAAAACAGATATTTTACATTACAATAATATTTCACAATTTTACAGCTTTTACTGTATTTTTATCAAACAAATTCAGCCTTGCTAAACACTTTTATTAATTGTATTTAATATGTATCTCTTGAATAGAAAATTAACTGATATGTATAAAGTTTTGCACAAAAACTTTGTCCTTATAATTAGTCCATGACTGGGCAGCAGGGTTATCGTTAACTAAAACTCTTCTTTTTTTCCTGAAAATTTAACTGAAATAAAATATAAGAAAAATTAGAAATGTTGTCTTTGTCAATAATTGAAATAAGTTTGAAGCACTTCATTTACTAATTGGAATTAAGAAAAACTGAACTGGAAGTAAAACAAAAACTGAAATGAAAATAAATTTAAATTGTTATATTTTCAAAAGAAAATAAGTAATAAAAATGATAAAAGCACATAACAAAAATATAGCTGCAAGCAGCGATGACGGGCCCAAGCCCCGGTTCCATTGCCATTGCTTAAGGAAACCTGTATGCTGAAAATTCAGCTTTGATCACAGGAATAAATTACAATTTACTATATATTGACATGGAAAACATCTGTTTTAAATTACAATAATATTTCACAATTTTTACTGTATTTTTTGATCAAATAATTCCAGCTTTGATGAGCAGAAAAAAAATATTACCGCCCTTAAACTTTTGAACGGTAGTCTAGTCATCTGACCTTTCTGTTGTTGTTGTTGTTGTTGTTATTGTTGTTTTGAAGAGCTCCTATCAGACGCCTCCGCCTGCCTTCACTCATCAGGAGAGAATGGTTCATAAGAGCATCGTTTATCTGTGGGTGTTGACAAGGTAAGTCTTATTATTACTGTGAGTATTTTCACATATTAATCTTTAACGCACATGTTTATTTTCTAACGTTTTGTTTCTCAACAGTTCAGTGTCTGTAGCTCTGGGAAGCCTCACGTTGTGGCACGCGGTGCTGATTACCAGAGGAGAGACCAGTGTGGAGCGACACATCAACCGCAGAGAGAGACGACGACTCAAACTGAGGGGCAAAGTAAGAGATCACTGACTGACAGCCGTCACATCTGCAGCACAAAACACTATCGCAAAAATAACAGTTCCCAAATCTAGGAATAATAATAAAAAAGTGGTATTTCATTTTTTAGATTTTTAAAATGTTTGTTTTTTTCATCAGTAATGACATTATATAAAGCACAAAACTCAACTGCAAAAATAGTTTTTTCCAAATATATTATTATTCATAATAAGATTAATATATTATTATTATTATTGGTGTTTATTATAAAAAAAAGTTTTTGGTATGTGTGTATGGGAGTATTTTGATTTTGTTTTTATTTTTTGCTTTTCAGATATGAAGTTATATAAAGCAGCACAAAATGCAATTGCAAAAATGATACTGATAATTATTATTAGTCTTTTTTTTCAGAGATGATGTTGTATAAAACTAGCAGCACAAAATGTTTCCAAATATATTATTAATATTGGTGTTATTATAAAAAAAAATGTGGTTATCATTTTTTGTGGGGGGAGGGAGGGGTTAGATTTTGTTTTTCATTTTTGCTTTCAGAGATTAAGTTGTATTAAACTAACAGCACAAAACGCAATTGCAAAGATCTCTAATAGATTTTTACTTTTTTGATTCTATTGTTTTGGTTTTCAGAGATGAAGTTATATAATATAAAAATGTAGTTTTCTCACGTTTGAACTTCTGTAGTGAACTCGACTGTCTGTTCACAGATCTTCCGTAATCCATACCACCATGGAAAAATGAACAACTGGAGAAGGTTTTTTGGTGTAGAGAAGCGGAGGTGAGATGTTTACCATATTATTATTCTTATTTTCCCCAATTCAGGTAAAGGCAAAACTGAACCGTACAACTGTTTCACAGTGAATCTTTTATAATCTGTAATAAATGCTTCCCCTGTCGTTCAGTGACTGGCTGACACGGGTTCTGCTGCCCTCCTGTCATCTTCCTCACGGGGACGGCCTGACGTGGGACTGTCCTGCATACAGGAACAACACCATGGCGATATGACGTCATGATGATCAGATCCGCTCATATCACAGACTGCATCGCCCCGGCCCTTTACAAACGAACGACTGCTGTGTTTTAGGCCGTCTTATGAGGGTTTTTTAATGGCTGTCTACTGAAATGTGTGTTTATTGTTCCGCGTGAGATCCTTGTGCCGAGTTCAAAGTAGTACTTGGTGCCAAAGACTTGGATTTTGGTGACATCTGTGGAATATTTATATTTTTTAACTTAAAATATTCACTTCCAATGGCGATCATGACGATACATGGGAATATTTGAGCTGCGTCCTTTATGAAACTGTTTTTCATCATGTATTTGAATGTCTAGACTGAATTTTTGTTAAAATGAAGTTGTTTCACAATAATTTGCAAATGTTTCCTTGTGAACACACTGACATGGTTTTAAATATGAAATATGCTTGTAGTTTTACCTGTACAGATGTGTGATGGGCTCCAGAAGTCTGAGACCACTGGGAAAATTTTGTAAATATTTTTTATTCTTTTCTAATCACATGTGTCTCGCTATAAAACATATTGTCGGCAGAATTTCATGATGTCTTGGTGTTTGATATATTACCGGTTTGCTTTAATGCAAACTCTTGGTCGTAATAACGCAACTGGGATAATTACAGATTCTTATATTTATACAAATTATATTTTTTATTTCATAAATTTGTTTTACATTCTTCTCATTAGTTAAAGCATTCATTAACTGACATGAGCTAACAAAGAACAATGTGTTTTTACTGCATTCATTAAGCTGTTAATGAAAGATTTTCACTTTAGTTCACAGTGCATTAATGTTAACAGATACAACTTTGATCTTAATAATGTATTATTCTGAATTAACATTAATTGAGATTAATAAATGCTGTAGAAGTATTGTTTATTGTCAGTTAATGTTAACTTTTGGCACTCTAGGGGTTAAAAAACAAAATTGCCTGAATTTCGCGGAAGAACATTGTTTTGGTTGTGCTTCGGTTCAGTGCGGATGAATATGATTACACTGTTCATAAAACATTCACTACTAGTTTATTCACATATTAATAGTTCACTACTAGTTCTTTACCCATTAATAAACACGCTACTTCCTTAAAAAAATAAATTCTAGCACAGCGCTACAACAACCATAATTAACTGAGCCTTCACAATAGATAATGCTTTACAATAAAACTGTTACCGGAGAGCTAAATGGCAATTTATCTGGTCAATAAAATACCTTACAAACTCCTCAGTTCTCACCATCTCCAAAAAGCTAAGCTAGCGTTCTGGTTTTATTACAAGTTCCTGTTCTGTAAACCAGATTCCCCAGAGGTTTGAGATTTAGTCGATCTTTTTCGCTTGTTGTGACAACAATCCAACTCCCACGGCAGACGCGCGAAACTTTTCTCCATAGCCGTTAAAGCAGTTCTTTTTTGTGTTCAAAATTTACAAAAATATAATGAACGAGTACATCATGAATCCATTTTCCAAACTGTGTTTTTTCTTATACTGAATCACTGATACACCTATAATAAGTGTTTATGTTCGGACTATTTTAGGCTGGTTCGGGTCGTCACCGCTGCGGAGTAGCGCAGTGACTCGTCATAGACATAAACAGAGAGAAGTAGCTCCGGCTACATTGTTCTTCCGCACGACGCATGGCGTTATTTATTAACCGCCAAAAGTTAGACTGCAGCTTTAAATATAGCCAAAGTCCCTTTCAGCAAGGAAAGTCTGTTTACTCGGCGGCCATATTGGCACCGCCTCGGGGCAGCTATTTCAGGCATTCAAACCATGTCCTATTTGAACTGGGGAATCCAGAAATCTCAAAAACTGCTTTGCGAACTCATACCTAAATAACATATTTCAAATCAGCAACAAAATCTGACATGCACTGTCCCATAAATGTTGTTCAAATAGCATTAAAAAAGCTTATTTTTCAGGCTAGACGAGCCAATGCGCATGTGCAGTCCTCAGCGAGTCTCAGGTTTCTGTGGGAACCGGTGCTTCTAACGACAACTGCAGTGACTTTATCAATCAGCGATTGGCTCTTTTATTTAGAAGGCGGGACATATTCCTCCATATTGCGCGTTACACTTTCTCCCATTCATAACTAATAAATAAACTGTCTCTCAATTTATATAGTCTTTGATATGGCTCTACTTTTCTCTATGAATATGACGAGAAATCCGCGAGCGAGTGACGTATATACGCATATTCGCGCGAAAATCATGGTCTCTAGAATATAAACACGAATACAGGCTTACCATAGTGAATCAGGGTAAATCTCATTTTGGAAGAAGCATTGATGATGTTTGATTCGTTATTTAAATTGTTGCTTTCGAACAAAAAAAGTAAAAAAAAAAAAAAACATTAAACGTTAAAAAATATATATATTTTCAGTAACACTTTACAATAAGGTCTCATTTATTATCATAGTTAATGCATAAGCCAACATGAGCTAATATTGAGAAATACATAATTTACAGAATTAATTAGTTCAAAGTGCATTAAATAACGTTAACAGATTTGAAAATGTTTTAGTAAATGTTAAAATTTACTAAATTTTTACTTTACTTATTGTAAAGTATTATTTTCAGTTTCCATGTTTTATTTTCTTGATGTTCTCAGACTTCTGGATTCCCCAGAAATGCAAGCGCGCTGAAAACATTTTAGGCGTCATCTGTGATTTGAGAAATCGGGCAATTTTGACATATTCGCCGCGTACGTCAGGTTCGCATTAAGGCCGGTCCAGCACATACTGTACAAATGAACTGGTGTGATATATAAAACAACAATAAAACAATTTCCAACTCTGAAATTACGCTGCATTACATCAACGTGTATCTTCAGCAAACAAATTACGTTTGAAATAAATCTATGCTAAAGCATCACAATATACACATTTACAAAAAGTTTTATTGACAGGTTATTTGACACTTAAATATTGTTTATATTCTTGGCATCAGTCAGTTAGACCTTTAAGTCAATCTTGTGAAAACGGACAACCAAATAACCAATGGCTAACGAAACGCATCGGTCCAAAAACACTGACATTAGGACAGTCGTATCAACGGCACATTCAAAGATCAATCTGGATTCTGCTTCTAACGTTCCTATAATAATGACACGGCATGACTGAAGAAATGATAATAGCACACGATGCGCTTTACTCTTGCAAATCAGTGTCCGGTGTTGAGGGTCCAGCTGAAAAGAGCATCACTGGGCTTCATGTTCAAGCAGTTCTGACCGTCTGTTCGGCCATATCATAAAAAAGGGGATAAGGGAGTAAAACCAAAGGCTGTGAGCGGTGATCCATCTCCGTTCTGGGCCGTTCCTAACGTTACACCCACTTCGTGTGTTCATCTTCCACCGGGGCTTCCTAACAAAAACCTATGGATGAGAAAAGAAACATTAGATGCTGTCGGTCAGTGAAACCTGAAGGTCTTGACTGGACGTCTGCCTCACCATTCCCCTCGAGCCGCCACGGCCTCCTTCCTCACCAGCCTCTTTGTGTCGTCCAGAGGAACAGCGAGAGCTTTCAGCACTCTGGCCCGGAACGGCAGGACCTGAAACGGACACCAAAACTATTTGTAAGTCAACAAGATTTATTCTTGGTCTTATTGTGCATAAATCATCGGAGCAAGTTATTCTGAAGATGAAATCATTTACATATTGTCACCGTAACTTTTTCTCAGGACTACAAATTCTCGGCAGAAGTGCAATATAACAAGAATACAATATATTTTCATGAGAAAAGCATCAGATTAATATTTTTATTCATCAAGGATGGAGTAAATTGACAGTAAAGACATTTATAATTTTACAAAAGATTTTATTTCTAATAAATGCTGTTCTTTTGAACTCTCTACTCATTTAATAATCCTAAAAATACATCACGGTTTCCACACAAATTGTTTTCAACATTGATAATAATCATAAATGTTTCTTGAGCACCAAATCATCACATCAGAATGATTTCTGAAGGGTCATGTGACTCTGAAGACTGGAGTAATGATGCTGAACATTCAGGAATAAATTACACTGTACTGTATATTCACATAGAAAACAGATATTTTATATTGTAAATATATAATATATTTTTTGGCTGTCAAATGATTAAATTAATTAAATTGTCTGTAATTAATCAATTAAAAACATTAATTTTTTAAAATATTTTTATATTGTAATAATTTCGCAGTTACTCTCCAAATTAATACAGAAACAATTTATAGGCAGTATATTTTAAATATTTGTTTAATGGCATCTTGTTATGAATGAAGGCCAGTAATACTGTACTGACGCCTCTATGAAATTAATTTTTGCATATTATATTGTATGTTGAATAAAGTTATCAAACACTTTACAGTCTTCACTGCATAAATGAAATATAGATTAATCCTTATTAAAGCTAGTTTTCTCTGTTATCTTTGATGAACATTAATGACATCATCATCACAGGAACTGGTTTATTAGGCTGCTGTCACTTTAAGAGCCGAACATGACGCACGTCTCATTTCCTCACAAGTTCATTTAAGACGTTATTTAACTTGACAAATGACAGAATTGAATTGGCGCGTGTCTTTCTGTGTACACAAGTCATGTGTATGTGTGTCACATGACACGACAGCGCGCACTACAAGCATTTGCGTGAATAAGAGCGTGATCATATAATGTAATGCTAGCCAAATTCTGCGTTAAATATTTTTAACGCGTTATACTGAGTGAAATCAATCGTACTAAATTTTAATTATATATATTTTTTTAAATCAAGTAATATGATCAGCACTAAAAAACTTACCAAATGTTCAGGCAGGCGAGAGAGAGCATGAACACAGCGGAGAGACGCAATTCTCACGTTCTGTCAGAGTAAAGATAAAGTCAACGTTAGGCAAGCGCTGTCAGGCTAGAATCACATGTCAACTCTCTCTGCGGTGAGGTACCATAGCAGGGCTGGTGGCGAGGGCCAGCAGGCGGGAGAACAGCGCCTCCAGCTGGTTCCTCAGGGCCGCCGGGGGTTCCAGCAGCACCGGCTGCAGACAGGACAGGGTGGACAGCTGAACCGCCTGATCCGGACACGACAGCGCCTCCAGCAGGAGCGGCAGCAACTGCCAGAGAACAGCGCACACTTAACACACTGCACATCAGAGAATACATCTGAAATCACTGATTTGAGCAAATTCAACTCACTGCAGGAAGCTCTGTGAGCTGGACTTGTCTGGGAAGGTTATTGACGATGTGCGACAGGGCTTTCAAGTAACATGACTTCTTCTCTATGGGGAAAAACAAACAAAAAAACAATTTACACTACCGGTCAATTTCTTTTACAATTTTTTTTTTTTGAAAGTCACCACCGAAGCTGCATTTATTTGATTGAAATTAAATATTGTGATAATATTATTACAATTTAAAGTAACTGTTTTCTTTTTGAATATATTTTAAAATGTAATTTATTCCTGTGATGCAAAGCTGAATTTACAGCATCTTCAGTGTCACATGATCCTTCAGAAATCATTCTAATATGCTGATTTGATCATTTGAATTCAATTATTATTAATAATAGCTATTTTTTTTTTTTTTCATGATACGATGTTTAAGTATTCTTCCGGAAAAACATCTTTTTGAAATAGGAATCTTTATAACTTTGTAAATGTCTTCATTGCCACTTTTGATCATTTTAATGCATCCTTTCTGAATAAAAGTATTAATTAATATTTTTTAAACAATGATAATAACAAAAAATGTTTCTTGATCATCATATCAGAATGAAGGATCATGTGACACTGGAGACTGGAGTAATGATGCTGAAAATTCAGCTTTGATCACAGTTTACAATACGTTCCTATAGAAAATAGTAATAATATTTAGGAGTCATTTGCACGAAATTTGGTATGTAGCATCTACTCAAACTCCAGGTAAAAAGTTTTCACAAGACTTTTGATTGGCCAATCCATTCTCATATAGCATGTCAACGAATTTGATGGCGAGCACACAAAAATGGATTTGATGTTGGATCTAGTATTTGGTGTATTGACACCAAACTTGGTATTTGTCATTACAGGCATGACTTGGGGGAACAGGCACAGTATCATCACAGCACCACCTACTGGTGTAGAGATGGGGAAAATGGCTATTTTAATAACTTTTGAATGCCTCGTCCTCATGAAACATTCCTTGAGGCATATTGAGTTGAACGATATCCAATTTTCATTGGTTGCCCATTTTGGGTGTCGGCCATTTTGAATTTTGTCATAAAATGTTGTTTTATATGAAGACATGAATGTAACATTACGAAACTTGGTATGATTCATTGAGGCCATGTTCTGAGAGGATCTGTAAAGTTTTAGGTCAGCGCCCCCAAGTGGTCAAGAGATATAATGAAATTTATGAAACTGTCAATAGTTGGGTTATGCAGTCCCACGATACCAAATTTGCCATTTTCTACCACACTTACAGTCTGCCATATTGAATTTTATTCAAAACTTTTTAGAACTACTCCTATATAATTTGTCCTATATTTGGTATGTAGCATCTACAACACTCATGACAAAAAGTTCTGAAAAGATTTCTGATAGCCCCAACCGTTGTTTAATACTACGTCAACAAATTTGACTGCGAGCGTGCCAAAATGGATACGCGGCTCTATCTTTGCAAAAGTTTTGTGTATTGACAAGAAACTTGGTACATGTCATCACAAGCATGACTTGAGGGTGCGTGCAGAGTTTAGTCATAGCGCCACCTACTGCTCAGAAGTTATGAACCGTGATATTATGTTATAAGTGCTTTAACTGATGTAATAACGGCTTTATCCTGACCTCATGATCACAGATGCGTTTGGCTTAGGCTTGACCCTGTAATTGCTTCTTGCAGCTATATTTCACAATTTTTGCTATTTTTGATCAAATAAAAGCAGCCTTGGTGAGCATAAGAGACTTTTTCAAAAACATTCAGTAGCAGAAATGCAAGTAGAGTGATTCTGTCACATTGGTTGTTAAGACAGGAAGTGGTAATCAAGGTACCCTGCTCTGCTGAGTTGAAGCCTTTAACAAGTTTGGTTGAGTTTTCAGCGAAAAACCGCTGTCTGTACATGATGCGCACATCGGCGTGGCAACTGCGATTGAGCACATCTGGAGAGTCGCTCATGAGGACACAAAAGCCGTCGGCCGCCTGAGATCCTAATTCCGGGTCACTCAACAGAGCAAAGAGCTGAAAGCAGACAAGTGACGTACGGCGAGACCACTCAAACACTGAATCGCTGAAAATGGCTGGGAAAAATTGTTTCTTTAGAAGAAATAAATCCTACCTTATCAGTCAGAGCTGTTGATAGCGGATGGTACCGTAAGAGGAGGGCTTTGGCCACCTATACAAAAGAAAAAAATGTGAATCTTGTGCATCAAACAAGCATGTTTGAGCTTCTGTTTGCGTGTTCTAAATTAGGGCTGGGTAAAAAAAAAAATCAATTTTAATCGATTTTTTACAAACCGATATCAATTCTTAGAATTGATTAGTCTATCCTGTTTTCAGTTGATGAACAGAACACTGTAGAGCGCAATATGTTTTGAGACTTTTGATGATTTCAAGTTCTCTCCATTTTGTTACGAAAAAAAAAACGAAACGGTTTTGCGCTGTTTAATTTGTCATTTTATAACGTTTCCTGGGGTGCACTTATAATGTTAGTGTGAGTTTTCCATCAAGAATTGTCATAAATTAGAATTAACAGGCATTTTTTTTACCCTGACTTTAGCCTTCAGATTTAAACACTGTTTTAAGGGGCGTGTCTGCTGTGAGACTTCAGTGTAAACGCCCACTGCTGTGATTGGCTGACATCTTTGCATATGAAAATAGCACTCTCGAAAACTTTCAGCCTTTCTTACTATTACAGCTCTCAAGGTTAACTAATTGTGAAAAGTGCTGCATTACATTCAGATCTATGGCATTATATTGAGATCGTGGCATGATAGGTTGCAGTGATGATCATCGTAGTCATTTTTTTTTTTTTTTTTAGTCATTTAGCAGACGCTTTTATCCAAAGCGACTTACAAGGGGAGCAATTAGAGATTAGGTGCTGTTTATTCACAATCTCCACCTTCAATTCCTGCCAGCGTGGGAATCGAACCAGCAACCTTCAGGTTACAAGCCCGACTCCCTCACCATTAGGCCACGACCACCCTCGTGGTCGATCACAGACATGTTGTTGAGAGCACGAAAGCAGTGATCTCGTCATTGCAAACTCAATGTCTGCACACTAACGAATGCTTCCATCATAACTAACAGTGCAAACGCGAAGTAACTAAAAGATTCGTGGAATAAAACGGGAGTTTTGGTGTGAATCCCACTGTGTAGTTTACAGATTTTTTTTTCCTCAAAAAAAATTTGCCATGTAATGTACCTGATATGTATCCAAAATAGTTGATATCGACTCGAAAGCTTGTGAATCAAAATCGAATGACACAAATCATGAAATCTGTGTCAATACCCAGCCCTACTCTAAATGTATGTGTTGACCAGTGTTTATATGTGAATAAAATTCTATATTTAATCTGTCCAAACAGTGGAAAAATGGAATACAAAAAGAATTAAAACTCTTGGCAATTGGCAGCTCTCTTGATTTTGTCATTACCCAGAGCAGCAGTGTGAACGCTTGTGTTCGCTGGGAAGAGGAAGCATTGTCCAGCTCCACACTGATCCTCTTCAACACTCTCTCCAGCACTGCATCAAGAGCTTCACCTGAACACACACAGCAGATCAGGTAAATCAACTCCAGAGCTCAAATAACATTCATTATTCCAGTGACCTACATTGATAGAAAAGAGGTCAGTGCTTCCAAAACCAGGCAAATCCAGAGAGCTTGGCGTATGTCAGAAATAGAAGGAGGTTTACTGCCAGAAATATGTCTTCTCATGTCACATATTAATATTTTGTGTTCAATTATTTACTTGTGTGGCAAGTCGTCGTATCATAAAAAGGGATAATTTCTTGCATCGCAATCTGCTGACTGTACGCTAACAGTGTCCCTTAGCATTGCCGCTCCCCCCTTTTTGTAACTCCGGGCCCCAGTTTGGGAACTACCGCATTAGGTCATGTAGCACAAAATTCAGTGCATGTGAATTAGGAAGAGGATAAAACCATCCTGTGTTTACCTGCCGGCCTTTTGTTGACCAAACCAGCGAAGCATTTCGCAGCAAACGTGTAGGAGAACAGGTGTGAACACGTACAGCTCAGATCTTCCAACTGGACCAGAAGCCTGTCAATCTCAGGAATATCCACCTGTTGTGTAATTGATGAAATGAACATCTTTTGCAATAGCTGCAACATCTGACATGAAAGGTCCCATAAATGCTCAAATCGTGTTAAAAATATTTATTTTGCTTCATCCAATGTGCAAATGCAGTCTTAAGCACAAGTCTTAGTTTCTGTGAAACTTGTGATGAGAAACATTTATATAGCTGCTGTTGCTTTAAGGGATTCCTTACCATATAAAATAAAGCTTGTTTGAGTGTTTGAAAATGACAACCCTCTACAATGCGACTAAATCTTCACTTTGGGTGACTAAATAATGACTATCATTAGCCTTTGGCTAATAAATTATTAGATTTTACTCGCCAGAAGCTAAATGTAAATTCAGCATAGATATATTTTCTCTCGCTCTGAGCATTTGAGAGTTTCGCTCTCCGTCAAGCGATCTGTAATATTTAAGTCAGCTCAATGGATGTCAGTGTACCTCTATTTGATGTACCATAGACTAGTGTAGAGGGAAGGCGCACGATACCATGCAGAATCGATGTGCTACATGTAAACGATTTTCTTTACTGTGTTTTCCTGTCAAAATAATGGTTCATTTGGAATTATCCAGCTTTTAAGAACACGTAAAAGAGATGCCGGTTTCTCCAGTAGTGGGCGGGACTAATGCACAAACAGAAATCTCGTGAAATAGTGCTCGATTATCATAATATTTTATATATTTATATTATATATATATAAAAAGTATATCTGTCTGGCGAGTGAACTAAAAAATGTACTAGCCAATGGCGATTCTATGGTGTGTGTAGAGGGTTGGATGAAGAAATTCAGCCATAAATATTATTATTGTAATTTTACAGTTTGCATTTTTAAAGAAAAATATGGTAATAATAATAACTATTTTTTTATTATTATAGACAGAAATATATTAGTATTGTAATTTTATTGTTTCACTGTAAAATAAAATTATGTTGTTTATTGTTATTATATTTAAATACTAGATAATTTTATTTTACAGTGAAATGTTACAAAAATATAATATATAATGTAAATAATTACCATTATTATTGTTTTTATTTTATATTTCTATTGTAGTATTTCACTGTAAAACAAAAGCTAGTATTTAAGAAAAATATAATAATTAGTCAAAGATATATAATATTTTTTTTATTTTAAAAGTTGCATTTTAAAACATAATTGTATTTTTTTTAATCATAAAAAAAAAAAAAAAAAATTCGCAATTGGATTTTTTCCCTAAATAGTGCAGCCCTACAATAAAGGACTTATTCTGATAAGAGTTTATCGTTGAACTTACGCTGCGTGGAAGAGAGCAAACACAGGCCATCAGCAGACACACCAACTGAGACGGACCCCGAGACTCCGCCTGGCTCTGTGGGAAAACAGGACCAACTATTAAAGCAGCACGCCAACAAACTAACCCTCGAATCGTCGACAAACACTTCTCAGAAGCTGCTGCTAAATTGTGGGAGAATGTTGAGTAGATACTAATGATCTGAGACATTACACCACCATTGACAAAGTCGAGCTCAGTTAATCTGGATTGGCAAATGTAAACCTGACAGTTGAGTGCGATTGATCTCGTCACACCTGGAGCAACTGGATTTGGGAAGGGAAGGCATTCTCTGGCAGAAAAGACACATCTCCATCCAGGAACAGAGAAACAGCTTGGGCGGCCATGTGTGACGCTGATCTATAAGAAAACAATCAGGCTTTATTGGAAAATGTATATACCTCTAATTAGGGCTTGCTTAACTCACATCTTCGTTTTTTGATCAACTGTTATCAATTCTAAAATCCCTAGATCAATCATTTGGTCTGTGCTGTTTTCAATTAAAGCTTGAACAAAACTTTACCAAACATCGTATGTCGCGCGTCTCACATCTAATAAAGTCTCAGCTTTTTTTTTTTTCTCATAAATGTGGTTTTGTGGCTCTTTTATCGCCTCTTTTTGTCTCCTCGGTTCAAGTGGCATGTGAACCGATCGTCTCTTCCTCTTTACTACTAGTTATAGCACCAAATAAACATCAGAGGGAATGTTGAAAGATACAGAAATATGCCTCGTATCTGATTCAATCGCTCAATCTGACATCATTAAAACAGCTTGCAAACAATGTCACATTTACCTCAGGAAACTAACTAGCTAACTATTGAGTTCATTCAATGTCCATGAACTTGATAGTTAGCAAGAAAAATTAACTATTGAAGAACATTTTGCTAAATATATTCACTATATTATATATTCATTCAATTTTACTTAACCTGCTAGTGATGTCTTCATTATTTAATGTATGTTTGAATGAATCTGTCATGAAAACAAGTTATGTATATATATATATATATATTAAACAAGTTTATATATTTCAACACCGAATTATCATTAAAATATTAAAACTGCCTTGTGTGCAATTTAAAAATAAATAGCAATTACTTTTGTCATTTATTTTAACCTTTAATATTAATATACCAACTAGGGGTTCCCTAAACATATATAAGTTGAGAAAAATTGACGTACTCTACCCGATATATATTCAAATGAATCGATAACAAAATTGATATAGACTCAAAGAGCTTGTAATCTGAATCAAAACAATTATTGAAATTGTCAATACCCAGCCCTAATTGTCAGTACACATCTGAAAATTAAATCAATCACATGATATATAATTATTAGGGGTGTGGCGAGATCACTAACCATCTCTTAGCTATGCATCATGATGAAGAAAATTAATATTGAGAGTACTATGGTTGCATTTACTGTTTGCACTTAAAGGATTAGTTCAGTTCTGAATGGAAATTTCCTTATAATTTACTCTCCTCCAAGATGTCATCCAAGATGTTCATGTCTTTCTTTCTTCAGCCAAAAAGAAATGAAGGTTTTTGAGGAACTCATTCCAGGATTTTTCTCCATTTTTCTCCAAATGTCAGTTTCAGTGCAGCTTCAAAGGATCTACATGATGCCTTTACAAAAAAAAAAACATAAAACAACATCGGATGATTTTGAAGTTGGAGGAGAAAATGAGATGGAGTTTTTTGCCCTACCGTGGTACTTCCTCCTATGTCACGCGTGACCTGCATGGCGCATCACAGAGCAGTGCAAGATGAGCATTCGTGGTTAAAAAGTGTATACATTTTTATTTAAGGTTTCTCTAGATCACTCTTATTCCTCGTCTGGATCATGTAGATCCTTTGAAGCTGCACTGAAACTGACATTTGGACCCGTTGAAGCCCATTGAAGTCCACTATGTGGAGAAAAATCCTGGAATGTTTTCCTCAAAAACCTTCATTTGTTTTCGATGGGGGTGAGTAAATTATCAGGATTAAATGATCAATTTTCATTCTGAAGTGAACTAATCCTTTAATACTAACAGAAAACTGTTATTCATTTTTATTAATACCGTTTTAATTTCTATGCTCAATTTTGTGGAAAGGAGTTCAGTTGGGAGGTCAAAGCTCACAATGATGTACAGTAAAGTCTGAAGAGACTCATATGAAATCATACAGGAAGAAGCCAGTCAGCTGAGTTTATTTTACAGTGCTTGAATATTGTTGTCTTTTACTGCATATGATAATCATACTCAGAAAGTAGAACTGAAATGAAATTCATTAGTTAAAACATTTCAAATGCACGTGCAGACTATTTTTCTACTTGTTTATTTCGTCATTAAAAATCTCATCTGGTGAACTCAATCTCGAGTTAACCATCTCATCACACCCCTAATCATTATATATAACTGTGGTTTGTTCCCCTGAACTCACCCTGATTGTAAGGCAGCACAGGCTGTGCTGATGACCGGAACTAAAGCAGACAGAATGGTTTCATCTGTGAGTGGACTACTGCGACCTGTTGAACAAACCCACAGTTACATCTACAAACCGCACATACACTTACACATACACCAGAAAATCATGTCCAACACTGACCAGAGTCTCTACTCTGCAGCGCTGCCTGTAAGGCTAGTCCTAGAAGTCGTGGAATGATGCTGTCATGGAAGAAGCGTCCAATCTCCTCAGCATCATGCGCGTGTGCTGCTATCCTCTGCAAACTGATGCATGCAGCGGTCACTTCCTCCATGGAGACATTACAGCTACCTGAAAGATGGTTCTGCATTATATTGGTATATTAGGTACTGCTTTGAAACAAGCTGTATATGTATAAAACACTTGACTTTGTATAATAACCAAATAATTAATCCATGTTTTACTACCACATTTGTGAAATTTATTACAGTGTATTACCACTGATCTGTCCTGCCAGTTTCCTATTGAACTGAAAATATTAATCAAAGTGCAATATGGCTTTGTGTGCTTAACAAATCAGAAAATGCTGCCATATTATCATAGCCGGACCACTGTGTTTACTTACATGGGAGCAATTCATGATCCAAGGTTTTTTTTAAGCGTTTCACTGGGTTTGTAATAAGAAGCATTTGTATATCTAATGTTATAAAAACATAAAGGTCCTGCAGTTTTCTGCCAAAATAAAAGATCCAGGGTTTTAACTCTTGCAAATGAAGGAATTAAAGGGATGGTTCACCCAAAAATGAAAACTATTCCTCAAATTTACTCACCCTCAAGCCCACCCTCGAGATTTTGAAGTCCAAAAATCGCCTGCTGGAAGCTAGTTATTTTTGTTTTGTAAAGTTTTAAATATTGATATTTTTCTTGCAAAAACCCCTCGCTTCACTTCAAAAGGCCTTTATTAACCCCCTGGAGCCAATGGATTATTTTTATGATGGATGGATGCATTTGTTTTGGGCTTTAAGCAAGGATATTTTTTAATATATCTCCAATTCTGTTCATCTGAAAGAAAATAGATGGCTCGAGGGTGATTAAATCAAGGGATATTTTTCAATTTCTGGGTGAACTATCACTTTAAGACTCTAGTATTGTAAAGGGGTGTAACGATATATCAATATATTTTGATATAAAATGCGCAAATATGGATCTGTGATGTGAACAATATGTATCACGATAAAGAGTTAGTTTAATCCAAGAATCATCTTACTGTATTTATAAGGTATAGTTGACCCAAATATGAAAAATCTGTCATTTACTCACCCTCATGTCATTTCATTCAAAACTATAAGATTTTCGTTAATCTTCCAAACACAAATGAAGATATCTTTAATGAAACCTGAGAGATTTCTGCCACTCCATTTAAAATCCCCAAAAACTTGAAAGATCCCAAAAATAAGGTAAACCTGTCATAATTCATCAACGAATAAGCAATTCCTTGGACTGCTCTGAAACAGCGAGCCGGTAGATCAAGCAACAGCGCATGTTTTTGCTTTGAAATTTGCATCACTTACAATTAAATTACAGCCTTTTGAAGTTTAATAATAATTACATTTTCTGTTTTTCTGTCCCCAAACATCTTTACATGATAATTAAGACTTTTTATGGCCTTAAATTTGATGCAACTGACTTTTTAAAGACCCTGACAATTTTTCAAAAATGTTTACCAGAAAAGAAAAGCTTTTTGTAAAGAGGTACCGTCAAAGAATGTGTACCTGTGTGGGCTGAAGCCAGCACCTGTAGCAGAACGGGTGTGCTTTCCTGCACAACACTGAGCTGAGACGACACAGACGCCACTGCCGTCACACACCGCTGTCGGACAGCTGCGTTAGACTCTGTAGAGAAAAGCATTCCCAGATTATTCATTAAACTGCCACGGATAATGTTCATGGGCGTGTGTATGACATACACCGGGTCTCACCTGACAGGATCTCTTCCTTCAGCTGAGGAATCATCCTGGAGATGAAGGCTTTGGGATGCAGATGAGCCAGAGAGCCTGAACACTCCACGACAGCCAAACTGAGAGACAGAAAAGTCAGTGCGGGATAAGGAATAATTCAGGTAAAGACATCCCGTGATCCTGTGTGTGCGATAAATACCTCACTTGAGTATCTCCTTCATCCAGAATGAGTCTGGTCAAATGATCAACAGTTTTCTCAACATCTGTCTGAGCCAACAAGCCTGTGAGGAGCAAAAGAAGAGTGAGGTAACACACAACATGATCATGCATTCATTTGACCGCTTTTTTTTATTATTTTTTTGATCTTTCGGGCACTTTTGGGTCCCTTAACATGCTCAAAAACTCATGGGGGGGTCTTTGTGGCTGAACATCTTTCGCACACTAAGTCATACACCAGCCCAACAGGAAGTTGGCTATTTAGGGTTGTTTGAAAAACAAATGCTCAGGAATTTTATATACTTCTCCTTGGGGAATTATCTGATCACCACCAAACTCAGTCAGCATGAAGTTAAGACATTGAGGATGCTAAATTGCGGACGGATTTTTGATATCTCAAACGGCCATCGCAAGGCAACATATAACAGGAAGTGCTTTATAACTTCTGAAAATACTGACTGATTTAGCTGAAACTTCAGCTGTGTGTTCATTGTAGGAGGTCGATCACATGTTGGTGACTATTGTGAGTCGAAGTCATAGCGCCACTAACTGGCAACAGGAAGTGTGTCACTTTCAAAATGATTTGAAATTGCCCTCTAATTTTTACCCGATTTGCTTCACCCAAATAATGTGAAGACATGGCAGATGTAGACACGTGAAAGGATTCTTGATATCTTAAATACTGTTGCCATGGCAACACGTCAAACTTTTATAATAATAATGGGTGTTTTCGAGGCTCTTAGCATGCTTCAAATGGCATGAAACGCGACACACGTCAAAGTTGTTGGCTACTAGAGATGAGCAAAGCCTCAGAAAGGGGGAGGAGAGGCTCTATAGCGCCACCTTTTGAAAAAAGTTGGGGGGATAGTTTTACCTACAGACACCAACCATCTCGAACAATGTCACCATGGCAAGGGATTAAATTATATAAGTGTCATATCATGTAAAATCATTGTTTGATTTCAGTTCAATTAAGATTTCAGGTTTCCTTAAGCCACAGGCTTGGGCCCGTCATCGCTGCTTGCAGCTATATTTTTAATTTTAGTTTAATATTAAGTCACTTTTTGTTATGTGCTTTTGTCATTTTTATTAGTTATTTTCTTTTTAAATATTACAATTTAAATTTATTTTCATTTCAGTTTTTGTTTTACTTCCAGTTCAGTTTTTCTTAATTCCAATTAGTAAATTAAGTGCTTCTACTTAAACTTATTTCAATTATTTACAAAGACAACATGTCTAATTTTTCTTTTGTTTTTAAATCTCATATTTCTATTTCATTTCAGTTAAATTTTCAGGAAAAAAAGAAGAGTTTTAGTTAACGATAACCCTGGTGCCCAGTCATGGACTAATTATAAGGACGAAGTAGAATAGATAATTTAGATGTCTTAAAAATACAGTACATCAGAGAGAGATAAAACTACATTAATGTTTCATTTTTGTGCAAAACTTTATACATATTTAATTTTCTATTCAAGAGATACGTATTAAATACAATTAATAAAAGCGTTTAACAAGGCTGAATTTGTTTGATAAAAAAACCTGTAAAATTGTGAAATATTATTGTAATTTAAAATAGCTGTGTGTCGTCTATGTGAATATATAGTAAAATGCAATTTATATCCAGTGATCAAAGCTGAATTTTCAGCATCATTATTTCAGTCTTCAGTGTCACATGATCCTTCAGAAATTATTCTAACATGATGATTTGCTGCTCAAGAAACATTTATGAATATCACCAATGTTGGAAACAGTGATACATTTTATTTTTCAGGATTCTTTGATGAATAGAAAGTTCAAAAAAGCAGCATTTATTTGAAATAGAATTTTTTGTAACATTATAAATGTCACTTTTGATTCATTCAATGCATCCTTGCTGAATAAAAGCATCAATGTCTTTCAGAAATGTAGTGTATCCACTCACCGGGCTGCTGTCCCAGGGCAGTAAGCACACGTGTGGCTGTAACCTGTAGACCAGCACTAGACTCCGCCAGTGCAGAAAACACCACGCTACACAAAGACTGCTGAAACGCAACCAATACACTCTCCTCTGTGCACATGCAAGAGACAGAGAGAAATGCATTAATGCTGTATATTAAATAAATCCTGTATATTAAATAAATCCTTAAAACTTGTTATATTAAACTATTTCAACCAAGCAGTAACCAATATGTACATAAACAGTGTTGCAAAAATTCTTATACACAAGATCTAACGGTGTGAGTCTGGAGGTGAATGTGTTTGAACGTTATCTTGTCACATACCTCCATCTGCAGGCCGGCTGAGCAGGGTGGGCTGCACGAAACCCTGCAGAACCTCCAGCAGGGTGCGCCGCTGAGCACACTGTATAAAGATACGGTCAAATGAATTATGCATTACAGCACAGAATGATTGTGTAAAGATACTGGATCATCCTTGAGTATATCTGTACCTGTATGAGTGCAACTAAAAATAGATGTGAACTGTGCAATATATTTAGGAGTGCATGTGTGAATAAAAAAAAGTCTTTTACATTTTTGTTTAAATTTATTTTAAGACATCTTAAATTTAGGGTTGGAAAATACAGCCTAATGTGATTACTAAACTTCAAAAGGCTTTATTTCATTCAAAAATAATGACCACTGCAAGTTTCAAAGTAGAAACGCTACTAATATAACGTTTATACATTTATAACATGTTTTAGAGAAGTTCTCCATCAATGAATAAGTGGATGTTATGCCAAGGGATTGCTTATGTTTACTTTAGGGCTGCCACTAACAACTGCCACTATTTTTATATCGATTAATCTATCGACTAATTTATCGATTAATCGATCGACTAATTTTTCTTAAAAACATTTTATTTAACTTTCAACTTTGGCATTCAGGACACTATCAGTAAGAGCTGCAGCCAATTGTGAGACGATACCAGTATAGCTTAGCATTTTGAGTGCTAATGTTCATGTTTCCCTCATTCATGTGTTGAATAGTATTCAGATAGCTAATCTGGGAGCAGGGAAATCTATTTGGGCGCCTTATCTTATTAATTAAAATATTGATATTTGGCGATTTGTTATCAACACAGAGAAGGACCACGACATATCGCCCTATCGATATTTTTGTCCTAATACATAAATAATATATATATATATATATATATATATATATATATACATATATAAAATGTAAGTGTGTGTGTGTGTTGGGATCGGCAACCTAGAAACCAAGGGATCACCGACACGTATGGCTGGGTGATTAAATGACAATTATCGCGATAAACTTTTCCTCAATAAAATGATATCAAGAGATCAATATCTGTTTGATAATGTTTATCCGCCATAAGTGCAACGAAACGATCACGATTTGATTTATATGTACTGACCTACTTTTAATTTATTCATCAAAATTTTGACAAATTTCGTGACATTATGCAGTAAATTCTGTTTTTATGACTGAATTCCACGATTCCGTCCGTGTTTTCTGCATCACGGAAATCATAGGGCCCTAAAAATTAAGTGTCAAGCTACATTCAGAGAATATTGCTTGAAGAGAGTACCTGCGTCCTGTTATTATACTGCTCCAGGAGGGCAGGTATGACGGCAGCCGACACTATCAGACTCGCTCTGTACGAGGCTCCGGCGGCGGCCTGCAGGAGTTTGGCACTGGGCCACACCAGCTTGAGGTCTGGCTCGCAGAGATGGTGCTGACAGTCTGAGAGGACGAGACACACAACAGGAATGATGGTACACGCTGATACATATGACTGCCTGTGAGCACAGTTATGAGTCTGAGGGTGCGTTCACACTTGTCATGTTTGGTTGGATTAAAACGAACCCTGGTGCGATTGCTCAGTTAGTGCGGTTCATATGTGAACGCTGCCATCCGAACCCTGGTGCGCACCAAACAAGCGGATCGAGACCGATGAGAAGACAGGTCCTCCAAACAAAATCTGGTGCGGTTCGATTGATATATGAACGCGACACGGACCAAAGACATGTAAACCAACCAAAAACAGGACGTGATGTCACAAGTCAGCTCATTTGACGACGCGGGAAGATCGGTGTATCCAAAATGAGTCGAGGGCAAACGTGGAGCAACGAGGAGGTGAAGTTTCTGGAAATCCTGCTGCTGTTCTGAATGTTTTGAACATTTTATGAGCTCTTCGTGAGTTCTCAGCTGGTAAAAATAAAGCATATGTACACGCATTAAATGATGGTGTTTAATCCAGAACACAGTGTTGTTTTGAGTGTTCGGTAAGCGAGTTCCGTCGTGAAATATACGTCAGAAAAGCCGACCAATCAGGTCGTGACCGTATTCCTATGACTTTGGTTCGGTAACTTTAGGCTCGCTGTTAAAAATGCCAGTGTGAACGCTAAGAGGACCAGGACTATATGTTTTGTTTTTGTTTTTTGGTCCGGACCAAGCGAACCAAACCAACCGAACTACAAGTGTGAACGCAGCCTGAGCAATCTCCTTTGTCTGGATGATTAAAGAGGACCTTATTATGCTTTTTTACATGTTCATCTGTGTTTGAGAATCTCTTCAAAGTCTCTCCAGCGGAGTTATTCTCGGTTTCTGAACTCCCTAAAACGCCTCCATCTTGAGTTTTCTTCACAATATTCCTCATTTAAATAATTCATGCGCAGAATAAAGGGGCGGGGCCTGGTTGAGTTAGTTAGTAGTGTGTTGTAACTGGCGTGTATAGTAAGGGGCGGGACATTTCCCAAACACCAATCACAACACACTGCTCCAGTCGACCAATCAGAGCACAGTGTGCTTTTCAGAAGGAGGGGCTTCATAGAAACAGAGGGTTACTGACAGACTGGGAAGAGAGGAGCTGCAACAATGGAGAATATGAGGAAAATAATGAACATTCAATCTAGTTGAGCCTAAAAACAAAATCAAGACTTTGTAAAAGGTCATAATATGGCCTTTTACCCCTTATGTGTCATACTTGCATTATAATCACGTTCTACTAAGAGAACATCCAGACTTTTGCAGATACCTTTGAGGACGAGGTTTAGAAACACCTGCAGGGAATCCTCAGAGTCTGAACTGAGCACAGAACGGGACAGACAGGACGTGAGTGCACTGAGAGCCGACAGACCGGCGGATTCCACCCTCTCACTGGCCGTCTGGAACACCTACACACAGGAAATGAACTCAAAGATCATATATACTACACAGCAAAGTTTTCATTTTATGTAAATCATTAGTATTTTAACATGTTTTAGTATGAGTTAAATTCCTGTAATGTGATGTGGCAACTACCACCACATTACTGTCACTACTGAAAATGTGCAGTCACGACTGAAATGGGATGTTTTGTCAAAAATAAAGTGTACTGAATTATTAATTAAGATGTTACTGGTTCAATGTTTATTCAAACTAATGAATCCTTCACTTTGAAATCAGTTTGATAAACTAAAGAAAGACTGGATTCAAAATACAACAAATCTCATGAATTACACTTGAAATATTGTTAAAATTGTACTTGTTATCGATTTACCTGTGAAAACTTTTTTTAAGAATAGCAAAAAATATTACAAATTTACAAGGTAGATGTAAATAAAATCTTAATAGGTCGATGTAACCCTTTTTATTAAATTATTTATTATTGCGTTTCGGTAATGACAAATTTGGGGAGAGGAAAAATATTCAAAAACTTAAAATATGAAAATACAATATGAGAATTAACTGCACAATTACTAGAAATGTGTACCTTCGATATTATACAATTTGCATACATACAAAATTTGTGGAAAAGGACGTTTCCAACTCTGACTTTGACCCAATTCTGTAGAATGACCCATATAAATAAAGGTGACTTAACTGTTCATATGGTTAAAAAAAAAGCTAAAAAATGCATCTGGGCCACTTTTGCCTGCAGTGTGAATGTAACCAAAGTGACATTTTGTTCAAACTGGCCCTCAACTTTTTTGGATGCTTTGTCCTTACATTTAAGTTGTTGAAAACTTCAAATCTTGGCATGAAGTGGTGGAAAAAATGTTATATGGAGCAAACAAATATGAGAAAAACACCTGCGAGTTCCTGTGTCCATTGTTTTATGCCGTTCTCTCTTACCTCTCTTCGTATCGAGCTCCAAAGGCCGGGAAGGAATTCTGCCAGCTCTTTATGAGTATATGTCAGACCGCAGGCAGCCTACAACAGAAGAATGCTGTAGTTTATTCATAGCACACCAAGACAAGTTTTTTAGGTAACACTTTATTTCGAAAGTCCACTTTCGACATTCTACTGTACGTCAACTTCTTCTACTAACCCGAACCCTAACTTAACAATCTAGTTGACATGTAGTTGCAAAGTTAAATGTAGATGGGAGAATATCTAAAATAGACCATCGAAATAAAGCGTAACCATTTTTATTGTTTTCAGAAGAAATTTTCAGCCAGAGCCACAGTAAAGCACAGTGCCAGCAACGCCAAATTCATGGGTTTGAATTAGTGCTGCAACGACGCGTCAACGCCATCGATTACGTCGCCTACAAAAATACGTTGACGTGCGTGAAATGCATCGACGCGTCAAACTGTTCACACTCATCTGGCGTAATGGCGGCTTCTGCTCCTGGGAACGGAGAAAGTTCCATTCTATCACAAAAACCCAGACCACGATTATCAAAAGTATGGGAATACTTTAAACAGAGGCCGAAGAAAACGATCCTTTGTTCCCTTTGCAGAACCGAAATGGCGTACCACCGATGGAATTGGATCTCTGACAAATTTTTGCGCGCGCAAGATCATATTTTGAGCGCAAAAGGGCATTTCGCACGTGAACTGAGTTGAGGAGAAAATCTTCGTCTCACAAATAAGAAAATATTTCGAGCAAATGAAAATCAGTTTTGCATTTCAAAGAAGTTTATTTGGATGTGCGCGGACGTTCTCTTTCACACGTGCAAGATTTGAGTTGCTCGCGCTCCTGATTCCCGCCCTGCGCGCTCGCTAAGACTCGCTAAGACTCGCTGCATTACAGACAGAGCAAGAGGAAAAACACTTGGTTCAGGAGACGTTTGTTCAATGGCTTGAACACTATCAAAGTTCCTTTAAGACTGTAGAGAAAGTCTTTGACACTCTTCATGTTAAAGTTCAAATGTCTCCCACTGGACGACACACATGAGTGGCTTATTTTTAATCAAAATCAAATGGTATTATTACATAATGGCGTGTCCCAGTGTTTCTACACCTCAATGAACTGCTAAATTAGTTCTAACTTCTTACGTAAAAAAAGATCACTAGATTAATAACAAAAAACTTGATAAAAATAACCGTTAGATTAGTCGACTAATCGAAAAAAATAATAATTAGATTAGTCAACAGAAAAAATAGTCGTTAGTTGCAGCTCTAATTTGAATCTCAGGCAATGCATGAACCGATCAACTGTATAACTTGAATACAATGTAAGTTGCTTTGGATAAAAGCGTCTGGCAAATGCATAAACGTAAATGCAAGATCTATAACAGTGGTTCCCAAATGGTGGGTCAAAAGTACCGACTTTCATACTAAGTCGGTACTGAAAAGTTAAAAATGCGACACTTTGAGCTCTGATTCGTAAACATTGGCCATTGTGTTCACGCGCTCAACAGACATCTGTGATTGGCTACAATGATCAACAATGATCAACGTACGGGAGCGTTTGAAAGCACACGGAAGTGTTTGAATTTGAAAGCGGGAGCAGGAGAAAGCATGTGTCATTAGGAGATGTATTAGGGATCCGCCGATAGACGCCTGCTTTCAAACGCTCCCGTGTGTAAGCACTCTGAAGAGCGTCAAATATGTCTATTTACATGTTTTTGAAGCGATGATCATCGTAGCCAATCACAGACATATCTGAACACAATGACCAATCAGAGGTGTTTACGAATCCGCTCAACAGCGGATTCAACTTTGGTAACGAAGTCAGTACTTTTGACAACACTAGGTCACAGATCTGCTCTGTCATCAGGGAAAAAATAATTTGAAATTTAAATAAAAAAAATAAATAACTATAGAGCTTATATAGGCCCCGCCCCTTTTGTTTGTATTACAGCGATCTTATGTATTTATAAATGAACTGCACGTTTTAAAATCTTCCCGGTCTACTGACATTAGTTATGACATCTTCTTCAAACATCACAACGCTCATGATAACTTTCGTTAACTCTACGATAAGGAAATCCACTTCACCAGCTAATTATTCTTTGACAGCAATGAAAGATGGTTTTCTCTGGTGCTTAAGGTCTACATAATCGTGCTTAATGTTTTACTAGATTCAATTTTTTTTATTTTTAAAAGAGCGATAAAAAGAAGGAAATAAGCTTCACATGTCTTTTTGCTCTTGATATCAAAAATCGTGCATCTAAAAAAAGTTAATCAAACTTTCTCATTCTTAAAAAAATGATAAAATAAACTTCAATGTTTGATTGTTGTTTTTACTTTTGTACAATAAGCACATTTCTAGTACTGTGTTGGTCATGATGACCAATGTAAAATGTAATTCCTGAAGCAGAATCAACAGTGAAGAACTGTAATCCAGTAAATGCAGTACCAGTGTCTGCAGAGAGTCCACTTTGGCACTCTGAACATCTGAGTCCAGCTTCTCAATGATCAATGGTAACAGAAACTGTCAAAGGAAAGGACACAAAACACAATAAACAAACACACACGCACACAAAAGTTCCATTCATTGAACTATTTGCATAGTTTCCTATTGATACACACAGCCATTGAGCGTAATGCCAAACAAAGGCTTATTGAGTTAAGGTCTGAATTAGGTTTAGGTCCTACCTCAGCAAACCGAGATGTCCCAGTAAGAACAGCCCGTAGAGAAAGAATAAGATCTTCCTGTGTGATCCCATGAGGATCATTGGGTGGCTGAAAACAGAGGAACAAAAATGAGCCAGTTATTGACATGTCAAGTCTTTGTACAATAGATGGCATGTAGTGGAGCTGCACAATCGTTAAAAGATCATGAACACGATCTTACTCCTAAATGACAGCGATTCGGTTTTCTGTGTATTAAACCTCTGACAAGCAGCGAACATTCAAATCTGAGTTCTGATCGAGAGAGAGCGCTTGTCATGTATAGATAGGAAACAGCTTCACAAACAGTCTTTCCAACCACAAAACCACATCTTTCAATGATGCATTAAATTGATCAGAAGGGATTTATGGAAGACATTTATAATGTTACAAAAGATTCTATTTAAAAAAAAAACTGTTCTTTTGAACTTTCTATTAAGCAAAGAATCCTTAAAAATAAAATGCTTCCACAAACACATGAAGCTGTTTTCAACATGTTTCTTGAGCACCAAATCATCATATCAGAATGATTTCTGAAGGATCATGTGACACTGAAGACTGGAGTAATGATGCTGAAAATTCAGCTTTGATCACTGGATATAAATTACACTGTTCTATATATTCATATAGTAAAGTTATTTTAAATTACAATAACATTTCACAATTTTTACTGTATTTTTGACCAAATAAATGCCCTAACCGGTGAACATAAGAGACTTCTTTCAAAACATTTAAAAAATCGTACCCATCCCAAACTTTTGAATGGTACTTTTCACCATCAAATTTACTGAATTTACAATGAGGAAAGCATCTTCTCAAATGCAATCATGACAGAAGTGCTTACAGGGCTGAAGTCTATGGGGAAATAACAGGACGTCACTTCAAAGAGTTCCTCTACAAATTTACCTGGAAAAAAAAAAACATGAAGACACTTAAATCATTGACCAAACATCTTACCGTTATGAATTGTCAAATGAACAGACAATTTTTCATTTTTTTACATAAAATAGTATATTATAAATATATGTTCCATAATATATTTAATTATAATTAGAAGTTGACCTATAGTGGATTTTATCGATACCAATTATAAGCAAGTAAGGCAGCGATTATCGGCAAGTACAGGTAGCGATTATCTGCCAGTACAGGTAGCGATTATTGGCAAGTACAGGTAGCGATTATCTGCAAGTACAGGTAGCGATTATCTGCAAGTACAGGTAGCGATTATCGGCAAGTACAGGTAGCGATTATCGGCAAGTACAGGTAGCGATTATCGGCAAGTACAGGTAGCGATTATCGGCAAGTAAGGTAGCGATTATCTGCAAGTACAGGTAGCGATTATCGGCAAGTAAGGTAGCGATTATCGGCAAGTACAGGTAGCGATTACCTGCAAGTACAGGTAGCGATTATCGACAAGTACAGGTAGCGATTATCGGCAAGTAAGGTAGCGATTATCTACAAGTACAGGTAGCGATTATCGACAAGTACAGGTAGCGATTATCGGGAAGTACAGGTAGCGATTATCTGCAAGTACAGGTAGCGATTATCTGCAAGTACAGATAGCGATTATCAGTAAGGTAGCGATTATCGGCAAGTACAGGTAGCGATTATCGGCAAGTACAGGTAGCGATTATCTGCAAGTACAGGTAGCGATTATCTGCAAGTACAGGTAGCGAAGTACAGGTAGCGATTATCTGCCAGTACAGGTAGCGATTATCTGCAAGTACAGGTAGCGATTATCGGCAAGTACAGGTAGCGATTATCGACAAGTACAGGTAGCGATTATCGACAAGTACAGGTAGCGATTATCGGGAAGTACAGGTAGCGATTATCTGCAAGTACAGGTAGCGATTATCTGCAAGTACAGATAGCGATTATCAGTAAGGTAGCGATTATCGGCAAGTACAGGTAGCGATTATCGGCAAGTACAGGTAGCGATTATCTGCAAGTACAGGTAGCGATTATCTGCAAGTACAGGTAGCGAAGTACAGGTAGCGATTATCTGCCAGTACAGGTAGCGATTATCTGCAAGTACAGGTAGCGATTATCGGCAAGTACAGGTAGCGATTATCGACAAGTACAGGTAGCGATTATCTACAAGTACAGGTAGCGATTATCGACAAGTACAGGTAGCGATTATCGGCAAGTAAGGTAGCGATTATCTGCAAGTACAGGTAGCGATTATCGGGAAGTACAGGTAGCGATTATCTGCAAGTACAGGTAGCGATTATCAGTAAGGTAGCGATTATCGGCAAGTACAGGTAGCGATTATCGGTAAGTACAGGTAGCGATTATCTGCAAGTACAGGTAGCGATTATCTGCAAGTACAGATAGCGAAGTACAGGTAGCGAAGTACAGGTAGCGAAGTACAGGTAGCGAAGTACAGGTAGCGATTATCTGCCAGTACAGGTAGCGATTATCTGCAAGTACAGGTAGCGATTATCGACAAGTACAGGTAGCGATTATCGGCAAGTACAGGTAGCGATTATCGACAAGTACAGGTAGCGATTATCTGCAAGTACAGGTAGCGATTATCGACAAGTACAGGTAGCGATTATCGGCAAGTACAGGTAGCGATTATCTGCCAGTACAGGTAGCGATTATCTGCAAGTACAGGTAGCGATTATCGGCAAGTACAGGTAACGATTATCTGCCAGTAAAGGTAGCAATTATCGGCAAGTACAGGTAGCGATTATTGGCAAGTACAGATAGTGATTATCGGCAAGTACAGGTAGTGGTATTCGGCAAGTACAGGTAGCGATTATTGATAAGTACAGATAGCGATTACTGACAAGACAGGTAGCATTTATCGGCAAGTACAGGTAGAACAGGTTGCTGAATTATCTGCAAAATCGATAAATCGGTCGACCTCTAATTATAATTTTATTAAAATCTTTTTATATTAGCTTATACTAACATTTTACAATACATTAATTGCAGACGTTATATCAGCAATTCCATTGTACACTAACCGAGATCGTAACCCCTGTGAATGATGTTCCTGGCCACCTGGAACGCTAGCAGGAGGTTACGTGGATCTCGTTCTCCATCTACAGACTGCACAAATCCAAATGTAAAGTCGGCACCCAAACCTTTGAGCTCTGTGGAACGAGATATTTGAGCACTGTTCAGATAGTTTACACCAGTGCTGTTCCAGCTCTTCTAAATACAAAGGCATTAATATAAAAGCGAGAAAGACTGACTGAAGTGTTCCTTACCTTCCTCTTTGGATTCCATTAGACTGATAAGGATGTTGTAAACACATGATCGCTCAGCCAGCATCAAGGACTGTTGCAGGGAATTAAGGGAGAAACAAAACCATGGATTGTCACTTTTTGTCTATAAAAAGGATTTCTGTCTCAATACTTGTGACATAAGAGCAAAAAAGATGTCAATCTGCACCACTGCTGACATCTTCTGAGTGGAGTGTATTCATTCAAACTTAAATATTCACCTGAACATGAACATCCTGAAAGATGGATCTCAAAATGGACACAGCTGAACCAGGAGGCAGAACTGAGCATTTCGTCTGAAAGGAACCAAATGCAAGCAAAAATGAGAAATATTAATGGTGACCATGACTATAACAGATCATTGATAAGCAAAAGTACTCTGACTTACCAAAGCCTTGAGTCCCTGAAGAACATGCGGTGTGATCACATAGTGATCCTTCAGTCTGTTTTCATAGAAAGCTATCAGGACTTCCACTGCAAACAAAACACGTGTGAGACGAGTCACAGCCAAACGTCAATAGATTGTCAATTTAGACCATAATAGAGTATTAAAGGACTAGTTCACTTCAGAAATAAAATCTCCTGATACTTTCCTCTCCTCCATGTCATTTAGGATGTTCATGTCTTTATTTAATCAGTCAAAAAGAAATGAAGGTTTTTGAGGAAATCCTTCCAGGATTGTTCTCCATATAGTGGACTTCAATGGGGTTCAACGGGTCCAAATGTCAGTTTCAGTGCAGCTTCAAAGGATCTACATGATCCAGACGAGGAATAAGAGTCTGATCTAGAGAAACCATCGCACATTTTATACAAAAATAAACATTATATACTTTTAAAGCACAAATGCTCTGCGATGCGTCACGCATTATGTAATCACGTTGGAAAGGTCACGCTTGACGCAGGTGGAAGTAACGCGGTAGGGTGAAAAACCTGTAACACATTTACTTTGTAAACATTTGATCGGTACCCTACGTCACGTGACCTTTCCAGCGTGATGACGTAATGTGTGGCGCATCAGAGCAGTACAAGACCAGGATTTGTGGTTAAAAAGTATATAATGTTTATTTTTGTATAAAATGTGCGATGGTTTCTCTAGATCAGACTCTTATTCCTCGTCTGGTTCATGTAGATCTTTGAAGCTGCACTGAAACTGACATTTGGACCCGTTGAAGCCCATTGAAGTCCACTATATGGAGAACAATCCTGGAATGTTTTCCTCAAAAACCTTCATTTCTTTTCCACTGAAGAAAGAAAGACATGAACATCTTGGAAGACATGGGGGTGAGTGAATTATCAGGAGATTTTCATTCAGAAGTGAACTAATCCTTTAATGCAGCTCTGAAAGAATTAATTCAAACAAGACCCTCTTACCCTCCCTCTCAGAGAGACAGCTGTAGCATTCCTGCAGGACTTGAGACAGGAGCTGAACTCCTCGGCCACGCGTCTGAGGCTGAGAGCTGGTCAGACTCAACCTGCATGGAGGAGTAGAAATTAATAAGTTATAATAAAACTGACAGCTCTCACAATCACCACTGCAGTCACAATATCAGACATTCATGCAGCACTAATAACTGTAGTTGTATTAGTTTGAAAACTAGACAAAGACAGGAGGAGAGACACAAACTCAGCTCTCTAAATGTGTAAAGTTCTAGAAGAATATAAAACACTTTACCCCAAAGCTTCAACCAGCTGGAGAATCGTGAATTGTCCAGTCTTGACACCTTAAAAGAGAAATCAACTCATGTTAAACACAGTAAAGTCTGACAAGTTTTTTTATGTAATGTTTAATGTCGAAACTTTTAACAAAACATATGAAAACTTAAAGGGGATGAGTCTCCAGAATGTGTCTGAAGTTTCGGCTCAAAATCCCCTACAGATCATTTATTACAGCTTGTCAAATTTCCCCATTTTTGTGTTTTTTTGTGTGTGTCCCTTTAAATGCAAATGAGCTGCTGCTCCAGAAGAGGGCGGAGCTTTAACAGCTCAACAACAACAAAGCTGGAGAATCTCACGCAGACAAAATGAGGAAAGTGTTCAAACTGATGGAGAGACTCAGGAAGAAGTCACAACTTTGAGACGTTTCTGAACGGTTAGTGGATAAATTGATGTAGTTGCTGTGGAGTTGATCAACTCATCACTAGCATGTGTCGTCATGCTCATCTTTTCGCCCAATTCCAGCATTATTTAATTAAATTTAAATTCTTTATAACAGAATACTTGCATAAAAAGCATATTAATATCATTCGTCACGCTATATCTCCTAACAATACGTCTTAGTAAGACGATATTTAAATAGTTTTTATTTTAGGGGCAAAACATACAATGAAATGCAATATGAACGTTCCTCAATCATAATATTTATTTGACACTCATTTCTCTTTGAATTAATACTAACAATATAAAAGTTATTCTTATGTTTACGTTATTAAAACCCTATCCTTCCCCCTTTTTCCCTTCCTACTCTAGCTTATGGTACTGAGCAATGTATGAAAGTTGTATTGTGAGCACTTCCTGTGTTATTTGCCAATTCATGAAGAATCGCTTGTTTGTTTTCCTCACTTGTAAGTCGCTTTGGATAAAAGCATCTGCTAAATGACTAAATGTAAATGTAAATGTAAATTAAAATCACTAAAGATTTAGGTAACACTTTATTTTACAGTGCCGCACTGTAGTAATAACTATAAATCACATGCAATTAACCCTTAACCAAACCCTCATCCTAACCCTATAGTTAATTGTCATTACACAGTACTTAAATGTATAATTGGCACATTAAAATAAAGTCTAACACTTTATTTTACAGCCATTGTTACATATATTTACTATAGTAATTACTATATAATGCTTAATTACATGCAATTAACCCTAAACCAAACCTTCATAGTACGTACATGTAGTTAATTGTCATTAAACAGTACTTAAATGTATTATAACACATTAAAATAAAGTATATCCAAGATTTTCACAGCAAAAACAATCACTATTACACTAAAAGGCCTTTACTTTGCTAAAAAAAAAGTCAATGAGATGACATAAGGCATGATCATCTATAACCTTTAGAAATTCAGGTATTAGATATGAAAGTGTAGGCGTTATAGAGTTAATGTACATAAAGTCCAGTCAGGCTCACACAGAAGGCTCCGCTAGCCGCCTAGCAAGCCGAGCAAACAAGCCCTAAATAAAGAAAAACTACGGCGTGGCAACTGCTGGTTTGGAGGTCTTATGAAGCAAAAACACCGTTCAGGTCTAACAAAGGTTTGATATTTGTGTTGAGTCGCTGTCAGCAGCCGCAGTGCGTGTGTGAGACACAGGATGTGGTGATTAGCTCGAGACTCTCTCTCTCTCACGCGGCGTTCGCGCCGCTTTTTTAATATAGCTTTTATTAAGGGTCAGCGCTTAAAGTGGCAAGAAACAGCAAAGACGAGGGAGAACAATGAATGAGATACCTGTAGCGGTTTCTGTGGCCTTGCTATCAACCTGTCCTGACACGAATTCTTCCACTAAACCCAGCAGCACACTGTTATCCGCGGCCATCCTGAAGAGCAGCCAGAGCGTCCAATTCAGCTGCGCATGCGCACACCTTTTGCCTAAAAGATTAACTGTAAACTAATTTTTCCGGAAAAAAGGGTTTTGAAAATGAAGTAAAACATCGTAAAGTTCTAAATTTCATGGTTGTAAAGTCAATACAAAATGAGAGCGAAAAAAAGTACAATTAAAAATAAATAAATAAACGTGTACATAAAAAAGTAGACTGGCCGTTTTTAGTATCTGATAAATTTTCACGAGAATGCTGTACTCTCAAAATACACAGATGTGAGATTTTTGTAAAGTGCAGTCGGAGCTTTTCTAAAGTGGTGGAGATGCTCAACTCTGGGTTTGTTTTATTGGTATTGTTTAAATTTCAATACTTTGTGAAACTAATGGATCTCAAATAAAATATTATTTTATTTGCATTATTGCATTTAGGGGGAAAAATGTTTCGTAAGATTGGAATCCTTCTTCTCCCAACACGAACAAACATGGTAAAAAGCAGAGCTCACACAAGTTCGACACCCATTCAAGCTGAGGCATGACAACAGGGTTGCCAGGTTTTCACAACAACTAACACCATGTTATTTGGGTTCTCTAAAGACGCTCAGTTCCGCGGTAAAACTGCGAACTTGACAACACTTCGTGATAATTACATTTTTTTAATGTTTAAAGGGTTAGTTCGCCCAATTGCTACTCAAAACTAGCCCAGTCGCATTTCAGGGGGTCCCCCGGTAAAAAATGGTCTTCCAGGGGTTAAAATTAGCATTTTTGGTGGGGTTCCCCAGGTAAAAAATTGCATTCTAGTGGCTAAATAAAATCTTATTTGGGGTCACTTCAACCCGCGGACATGAAAAAACATTTTTTAAAACTGTTTAAACGGTTAATTCGCCCAATTGCTACTCAAAACTAGCCCAGTCGGGTTGCAGGGGGAGTCCCCTAGTAAAAATGGCCTTCTGGGGGTTAAAATCCGCATTTTTGGTGGGTTTCCCCTGGTGAATTCACATTCCAGTTGCAAAATATAATGTTATTCAACTTCAATCCGCGGACATGAAAAAAAAAACCCGCGGCAATTATCATATAACACGATCATGTCTCTTCAGAAAATTTGGACTACACCGCTCAATTCATTTGAATTAGTTTTACAATCCGTTAATGAACTTTTTGAAGCATCAAAATGGTAGTTGTTGCTGTCAATGGAGGGACAGAAATCGCTCATATTTCATTGAAAATATCTCCATTTGTGTTTCGAGGATGAACGAAAGTGGAACAACATGAGGATGAGTAAAAAGCAGAATTTTAATTTTTGATCAACTATCCCTTTAAACACTTGAGCGGAACTTTGAAGGCTCCATCTAGATGAGCGGCTCTGGTGGAGTCACGTGGTCGGAGCGCTCGCGCGCTGTGCGTCAGTAACGTGAACTAGTAGGAAACATCAGTGTGGGGAAAGGTGCGCGAGATAAAGAACTCAGACAGGTTTGAGACGCATTAATGTTGTGACATATCATAACTCGAGCACGAAATATTCGATGAAGCTCAAATACTAGTCTCGCTGGTGACGTTTTAGACTGCCTTTATGAGCTTGTGCTCTGGCTAGCTGCTGTTAGTTAGCTCGTGGGATAAAGCCAGAAATAACTAAACGCAAGTCTCGTGCCAGATAACCGATAGATCATCGCGAGCTCTGCGCGAGACCCCCACTCTGGAGTTTTGTTGAGTTTACACTCGCTTTCCATTGGAGACTTCTGTTGATAACATCACCCGATAGCATTGTAGTTTATTTTATTTGTAGTCATGTTTAACATCAAGTGATATAGTGTCTATAGCTGCTGTCTCGAGATGTGGCCTGCGTGTGTTTGACAACCATGGGAGGATGCGTGGGGAGAGAGCGCGCGGAGTCACGCGGACGCGGCTCGAGGACGCAGAGGAAGCGTGGAGGTGAGGCACTGTTGCTGTAGACCTCCGTGATGCCGTTTTGCATGTTTGTTTCCGTGTGTGGCATTCTTGAAAACATGCAAATATCCGGTGTATTGTCTTAAACTGATGTGGGAGCAACAGACTAAAAGTACCACGTTATTATACCTAAAAAACATAAACATATAGTACTTTAATACATATGTACAGGTTACTTTTGAAATGTTTCACTTTAGATTACAAAATACATGCTTTAAAAAGTAATTTGTAACGTATTTCGTTACATTACTCAAGTTTAGTAACTTAATATAAATACTTTAGAATACTTTGGAATACTAATAAGTAACAAACACAAAAAAGGTAATTGCAAGTTTTTATCTCACAATTCTGACTTTTTCCCTCAGAATTGCGTGATTTAAAGTAACAATTGTGAGTTATAAAGTCATAATTATGAGATATAAACTCAGATACTAAATTCACAATTGCAAGAAAAAAAGTCAGTATTGCAAGTTTATATCTCCCAATTCTGACTTTATAACTTGCAATTGTGAGTTTAAATCTTGCAATTCTGAGAAAAAGAAGTCAGAATTGTGAAACACAAACTCACAATTGTGAGGGAAAAAAACTAATTGTGAGAAAAAGTAGCAGTGACGAGTGAATTATAAAATGACTCACAAAACATGAAAACGTCGTGGATCATCAGGTCATGACAGGACAGTTCAGTTGACAGTTTTTTTTTTTTTATAAATTCAGTCATTTTGTCTTGTTCAGGACAGAACTAAATAAAAATAACAAAATTATGATCCTCTTAAAAGTATTAAAATGTTGATGAAACTTAACTCCACTTTTTCAGACTGTCAGAGTCAGAGAATCACCAATTGCTGTTTAAATGACATTAAAACTCAAAGAATTCACATTTTGGTGGGGTTTACTAATTTTAGAGCCATCAGTCAAAAGTACTATTGCAGTATTTTATTTTATTGATAATACGTTGATGTACCACATCAATACTTACCATATTAATCAAACTCCTGTTGTATTACGGCCTACTAAAGTATTGTTTTGTGAAGTGTTTATTTCTTTTCTTAAAATGTGCAAATTTCAAGTGGATCGCTTGATCCTAATTTGAGAGCTACACATTGATTTTCTTCCGTGCATTACTCTCCAACAGTCACTTTTATTGGTTTAAGTCACACTAAAACGCATCGCTTTGCTTCAGAAGGCCTTTATTAACCCTTGGATTACTTTTATGATTGATTGGATGCACTTTTTTTGGGCTTCAAAATCTCACCCTCCATTCACTACCATTATTCAGCTTGGAAGAGCCAGGGAATTTTTTTTATATATATATATAATTCCGATTTGGCTTCAAGACGAAAGTCATATACACCTTGGATGGCTCGAGGTGGAGTAAATTATGGGATAATTTTCATTTTTGGGTGAACCATCCCGTTAAATAACTACTACTACTGTTTTTCTTCATGTCACAGTGTGATTTGTGCTGATTCTGTAAATATTATATGTTATATGACCATGTGGGCGCCTGGAAACATTCTCAGTTCTGATCATTATCTGTCTCCTATGTGATGTATCTTTTTTTTCCACATGTATGCGTGTTGGAGCCGGCAGTCGTTCCCGTCTCAGGACAGGTCCCTGCAGGTTTGCTCCACCTGATCGGGTCTGTTGTTGTGCGTTTGCCGTGAGCATCAGTGAAATGTAATTGGGATAGAGAGAGTTTCTCTCCGCTGTAGGAAACCTTTACGTTATGTGATGACATCAGCGACAGCGAGATGCGTTTGACTTCTGTCAGTGAAAGTCTTGCGGTATCAGTGTGTTGTTGTCGGGTTATCTGTTCTGTGCCTTGCTTTGAACAGGAGATAAGATTTTCTTCTACACATGGGCGTTATATTACGTGACCATTGCCTGCTGAAACTGGAAGACGATGCATTTCTCCAGTCCAGAGACTGTCTTTGCATCAGAGTATAGTGTGGGAAGTTGTTGTTTTATTATTATTATTATTATTATTATTATTGTTATTTAATAAATAATTTTGAAATTATTATTACTTATTTTAACAGATGTGTACTTCTAAAATTTTAGTGTTTTACTGTCACTGTTTTCTCCAGTGCTGATATACATAAATTACCTAGACTAATAACTATTGATCTTTGCAATGGCATGAATCAATAATATATAGAATAAGCTGCACAATGACACCATTTTCTTTGGGAGCTCCTGTTCAGCCAAAATTATTTGCCAATTATTAATGTAAAGCTGCTTTGCCACAATTTGCATTGTAAAAAGCGCTATATAAATAAAGATGACTTGACTTGACTTAAAATTTTACTTGACAATACAAAATATTTATAATGCACATGTTTGAGTGTTTTTGACTCAAAAGAATCTGTTATTAAAAGTCGTTTGTTTGTGAATCTGACTACACAACTATTGTTGTTGTTATTAACCAAGCAAAGTTTGAGTTGTTCAAAACTTTTGAAAATAATTATTATTATACTGATACCTGAGATAAGGGACAAAACTTGTTAAAGAAATTAGTTTTTAGTATTTAATAATACATTATTTTTAAACTGATATATTTGTCGACAAAGGTCTCAGCTAATGAACCATGTAAGAGAACAGGTTTATCTGAAAATGTTTTTATCTAAATGTACGGTTATTCTTATTCTTAGGCTTTAAAAACCGTAATATTTTAATTTGATCCATCCAACAACAGTGTCAAAAGTCTTCATTTATGTAATAATGGTGTTCAGAAAAGGAGCTAAGTGAAAAAATAAATTCTCTAATTTTTTCCTTGGGTTAGGGTTATGAACAATCCAGTTCCTAAATTTCTTAGTTCTTTAACCTCCTTTTTAGTATTGAACGTATATAACCAATGTTCTTAAGTAAATCAGACATAAAATCATGTAGTTCAGTTGTTTTAGTGTTTTAACACAATAAATTGAACAAAAACCTTCACCTGACGGAGTTGACGGTGTTGACGAGTGCTGACGGTGTTGACGAATACTGATGGACGGTGTTGACGAGTACTGACGGTGTTGACGAATACTGATGGACAGTGTTGACGAATACTGAAGAATACTGATGGACGGTGTTGACGAATACTGATGGACAGTGTTGATGAATACTGAAGAATACTGATGTGTTGACGAATACTGATGGACGGTGTTGGCGAGTACTGACGGTGTTGACGAATACTGATGGACGGTGTTGACGAGTACTGACGGTGTTGACGAATACTGATGGACGGTGTTGACGAGTACTGACTGTGTTGACGAATACTGATGGACGGTGTTGACGAGTACTGACGGTGTTGACGAATACTGAAGAATACTGATGGACGGTGTTGACGAATACTGAAGAATACTGATGGACGGTGTTGACGAATACTGAAGAATACTGATGGACGGTGTTGACGAATACTGATGGACAGTGTTGACGAATACTGAAGAATACTGATGGACGGTGTTGACGAGTACTGACGGTGTTGACGAGTACTGACGGTGTTGACGAATACTGATGGACGGTGTTGACGAGTACTGACGGTGTTGACGAATACTGATGGACGGTGTTGACGAATACTGAAGAATACTGATGGACGGTGTTGACGAATACTGATGGTGTTGACGAATACTGATGGACTGTGTTGACGAGTACTGACGGTGTTGACGAATACTGATGGACGGTGTTGACGAATACTGATGGACGGTGTTGACGAATACTGAAGAATACTGATGGTGTTGATGAATACGGACGAATCCTGACGGTGTTGAAAAATACTGATGGACGGTGTTGACAAATACTGACGAATCCTGATGGTGTTGACGAATACTGGCGGACGGTGTTGACGAATGCTGACGAATACGCACGGCATTGACGAATACTGACGGCATTGACGAATACTGATGGATGGTGTTGACGAATACTGAAGAATACTGATGGTGTTGATGAATACGGACGAATACTGACGGTGTTGACAAATACTGACGGACGGTGTTGACAAATACTGACGGACGGTGTTGACGAATACTGACGAATACTGATGGTGTTGACGAATGCTGACGAATACGCACGGTGTTGACGAATACTGACGGCATTGACGAATACTGATGGATGGTGTTGACGAATACTGAAGAATACTGATGGTGTTGATGAATACGGACGAATACTGACGGACGGTACGGACGAATACTGACGGACGGTGTTGACATACTGACGGACGGTGTTGACAAATACTGAAGAATACTGATGGTGTTGACGAATACTGGCGGACGGTGTTGACGAATGCTGACGAATACGCACGGTGTTGACGAATACTGACAAATCCTGATGGTGTTGACGAATACTGGCGGACGGTGTTAACAAATGCTGACGAATACGCACGGTGTTGACGAATACTGACGGCATTGACGAATACTGATGGATGGTGTTGACGAATACTGAAGAATACTGATGGTGTTGATGAATACGGACGAATACTGACGGTGTTGACAAATACTGACGGACGGTGTTGACGAATACTGACGAATCCTGATGGTGTTGACGAATACTGGCGGACGGTGTTGACGAATGCTGACAAATACGCACGGCGTTGACGAATACTGATGTATGGTGTTGACGAATACTGAAGAATACTGATGGCGTTGATGAATACGGACGAATACTGACGGACGGTGTTGACAAATACTGAAGAATACTGATGGTGTTGACGAATACTGGCGGACGGTGTTGACGAATGCTGACGAATACGCACGGTGTTGACGAGTACTGACGGCATTGACGAATACTGATGGATGGTGTTGACGAATACTGAAGAATACTGATGGTGTTGATGAATATGGACGAATACTGATGGTGTTGATGAATACGGACGAATACTGATGGACGGTGTTGACCAATACTGACGAATCCTGATTGTGTTGACGAATACTGACGGACTGTGTTGACAAATACTGCTGGAGTTGACAGAAAATGACGGTGTTGACAAAGGTCCAGCTGGTGTCAAATACACAGTATATGTAAATAGGAACAACATTAGAAGAATTCTCCAATGCAAAAAAAGCAAATTACATATACTTTTTGAGAGCACTTGTCAACCATCAGATATAAAACCTGACGGAGTTGACAACTGAATTTTCAACACATCTTGAACAGTGGAGCAATTTTTTTTTTCTTTCTCAGTTGTAGCTGCCTTAATAAACATCGAAAATGCCAAGATTTAAGCAACAACTATTTACAGAAACTATTATTATTATTATTATACAAGCTGTGACCGCAGAGACAATATTTGTATTAAATATAAAATAATATAAAACTTCCAGGACTGTGTGAGATCCACAATGAGCAGGAAGTAGTAAGTGCTCCTCAGCGTTAAAGATTTATTGAGAATTATAAAAATCCTTAATAAAAATAGCAATTTTTGATGGAAAATATAATTCAAGACTTTTTTTATTGTTTGATATATTACAGATCTTTGCGTTTCAGTTTAAATGTATATTGTTTGAGTTTGTGGCATTTTTAAACACTTTTTTTTAGGCAGTTTCACATTGTGACCTCATGCTGAGGACAGGCTAAATTACATGTATTTTCCAACTATAGAGCATGTATTTAAGTAATACTAACATAATTATTTAAAAATAAAAGCAATGAATGTCCTGAGTATGCAAATTTCCTTTACATGCAAGTATTTTTATTAATTTACTTTTTGACACAAAGAGGACATTTTGTGCGTAGGACATGTTTTGTCCCTTATCTAAAGAATCAGTGCTTACTTATTTTAAAAGATTTTTACTTCTTGAAGTACACAAATAAAACATTTGTAATGCGCATAGAAGTATTGGTGAGTGTTTTTGACTCAAAAGAATCGGTTCATAAGAGTCGTTTGTTTGCGAATCAGGTTGTTGTGCTCCACAGCAATAACAAAGATGCATTGTTTTGATGTGTTTTTGACGTTTTATGACATTTCTCATCACATGCAGTGCGGTTACAGAACCAAACGTCATAAAAATCATTTTTACGGCACTTGCACAACAATGTAATCAGTTCTGAAGAAGAGCCATATCATTTTATAATGCACCGACAGGAAAGGGGAAGATCTCGTGTTCCTGCGGCGACGGCGGGACGGGAAGAGAATCTGTTGCAGCTTGCATCGGGTGTGTGGATGTAACGAGAGAGTTACAGGAGAAGAATGCAACTTTATGCGGCTCCTTGGAGCTCAAGACTCACAGAGCATTTACGTCTCATTTGACTAGAGTTTATATTAGGTGCTGAACTTCGACAGTCGCACATTACACAACCACATTGTCTCCTGTTGTTGTGGCATGGGCCATAATCGTAAAGGGGAATAAGCTCCTTATGCACAGCGCGCTGCTGACCGTGTTTCTCGTGTGATTTGACACTTGAGCCGAGCGCACGCTACAAAACTTAACCTCGTCACCTTTGATGTTTGAGTCGTTGAATACATCACGAGTGTGTGTGAACCGAGGAGACAAACTCCTTCTGTCTACTCGCACATACAGGACAAATTATAGTTGAGTTGCAGACTGATCTTCGAGTGTGTCCGACAGCCAATGAAATTGAGGCTAATCCTCAGTCTAGTAGAGTGCACTTGGCTTCTGGGAACATTTCGAGTCCCTTGTGCAGTTCTTTAATTTCACCAAATGTGGGGTTGTAAACAGCCATTTGTCTCTGTCACTTTGAAAGGCCTTTCCTGGTTTAACCCTATAAAGCCAACTGTATCATGTGATTTGTAAGGTCTTTAGATGATCAATATTGCTGAAGAACTTGTAGACTATCTACTGAAAGCGCACTGATTGAGTTGAATTATTGAACTTTGTTTAATATGAACTAAAGATTCTTGCGTATGGCAAGCCGTTTTTGACTTTTATCCATTTTCAGGATATGATCTTGTGATATCAACAATTACATTTTCACTTGTTAAAATGTTAATTTCTGATATCGTGAATGTGATTGTTACTAGTAAGAAAGCTGTTTTAGATATCAGAAATTATATTGGTATCAGGAATTCATTTTCAGATATCAGAAATGAACATTTTTACTAGTAGCAATTCAATTGTTGATATCAAGAATAGACATTTGCACTAGTAACAATGTAATTCTTGATATCAGAAATGTGAATTTTTACTAGTAAGAATTGTATTCCTGATATGTGAAACTGGAATTTCAACTAGTAAGAAATGAATTCTTGATATCAACAATTGATTTTGAATGGCAGCCTATGGTGAGATTTCACTAGTGAAAATACAATTCTTGATATCAACAATTATAGTTTATACTAGTGGAAATTGAATTGTTGTTATCAAGAATTAATGTTGTTACTAGTGGAAATCTAATTCATGATATCAAAAATGAACATTTTAACTAGTGGAAATGTAATTGTTGATATCACAAGTTCATATTCTGAAAATGAATAAAAGTCAAAACGGCTTGCCATACTTACGAGCAATTTCAATTCAATTTCAAACTTTGCGTATTATGAAAGTCATGAGCTTTTTTTTGTATTATTTTACTCAATCAGTTCATTTATTCGTGAATCTGACTACATAACTATTATTATTATTATTATTATTATTATTTACAGAGCAAAGTTTGAGAAGTCCAAAACTTTTGAAAATTATTTATTTTAACAGATTTGTGCTTTACAAATTTTTCTTAACCACAATATAAATTGTTTAATATAGCTGCGAGCAGCAGTTATCAGGATTCAAGCACTTTAAGGCCTTTAAGCACATTCATAAAAAGGTATAATGTTTTAATTGGCAAGCCTGTAACCGATAATGGGTGGAAAAGACCATTTACAGCCAAAACAGGCAATTTACCATAGGAAATGTTTTTTTTTTAAGCTTTTAACAGATATCGAGGTTGAGCCAAAAACCGAGGACTAGTTTGCGAAAGCAGCTTTTTGAAATAATCTCCGATATTAGCGAAGGATTCGATGGACAGCGGTGGTCCATCGAATTGACCAGGAGGCAAAGTTGCTCAGAATGCGCAAAATAGCTTTATGTACAATCCTGAAAAATGCGAAGGCACCCCCTGGTGGCCGATTATTTATTTATTTTTATTTTTTTAATTTCTCACAGGCCTCTAGGGCCGTGATCAGACAGGCCCAGAGAGTTTCGTTCCGATTGGCATCCGTTAACTTTGTCCAATGAATTCATTGGCCGTTTACGGCTATGTTTTTTGAGAAACATGAATGTCTTCAAAGGCTGTCTTGGCACCTTGGACAAAGACACTGCATGCCAATTTTCAAGTCAATTGGACTAACGGTGAACCATTTAGTCTTTTTTCCTCATATTGAGCCAACAAGTGGCCAATCGCAGTAATTCTCTTCATGTGAGCAAAGATGGAGCCCATACACGTTCTGAGTTTGGTGAAAATCACGAGTTCACAAGTTATAGCCATTTTAGTAAAAGTGGCTCCGCCCACTCCAAACATTTTGGCGGCCCTTAGAGACCTTGAATCGAAATTTCAACTGTTTTAAAATTATTGACAATCAGACTCCAGAGGACCGCGCTGCACTTGTTTGATTCTGATTGGGCCAAAAACCTAGGACTAGTTTGCAAAAGTAGTTTAAAAAAAAAAAAAAAAATCCAAAACACCTGAAAATTTTGCCATGCTACAATCAGCTTATAATACTTAAATCCTAAAAGTCGTTTAATGTTGATGATACTCCACTCCTTCCACCAGTGTGCTGTCAAGTGGAGTGAAGCGACGCTGTAAATCATACACTGTGTCCTGATGATTTCTAATTACACCTAAGCTTGCCATGCTATAAATAATGTGTTTGGGTAAAAGGTGTCCTTTGGAGACTTGGCCCCAGTCAACAGCGTCGACTGGATGGAAAAGCGCTGAATCACACATGGTCCACCCACCTACTCTCTCACCATCAGCCTGAACTTCCTTATTTCTACAGCGGGTTTATTACTAAACATGTTTGCTATGGCAAGCATCACTGTTGCGAGATTGTTTAATCGAATGGAGTAACAGGAAGATTCTCTTAACAGTGATTTCCTGTTAAAGAGCAGCCTGTTTCTCTCTGCCAAATTACTGCAAAGTCTTCTAAACATTACTTATTTGACTTTGAATTCTCATTTTCATGGTATCTGTAGCTTTCCTGGTTGTTTTCTGGAGACCTTGTGTATAAATAGAGATTCACCAATGTATCGGCCGCCGATATTTATCGGATGATTTTTCAAATTAGAACCATCGACATATTGGCTATAGCATGAAAAAGGCTGATTTAACAAACCGATGGTTTATATGGTATTACGGTATAATTATGGTAAAGTAATTAAATAATTGCCAAAACAAAATGAAATCTGTACAAAATACAGCAGATCAAGCCAGTACTGCATCTTCTCAAAAGTTTATCCTTAAGTAGTAAATCAGTATTGCTATCAGCTAATAATTATTTGACAAATCAGTATAGGTATCAGCCAATAATTGTTTGTTAATCAGTATCTGTATCAGTCAATAATTGTTTATTAAAATCAGTATCTGTATCAGCCAATAATTGTTTATTAAAATCAGTATCTGTATCATCCAATAATTGTTTATTAAAATCAGTATCTGTATCGGCCAATAATTGTTTATTAAAATCAGTATCTGTATCGGCCAATAATTGTTTATTAAAATCAGTATCTGTATCGGCCAATAATTGTTTATTAAAATCAGTATCTGTATCGGCCAATAATTGTTTATTAAAATCAGTATCTGTATCAGCCAATAATTGTTTATTAATATCAGTATCTGTATCAGCAAATAATTGTTTATTAAAATCAGTATCTGTATCGGCCAATAATTGTTTATTAATATCAGTGTCGGTATCAGCCAATAATTGTTTATCAATATCAGTATCGGTATCGACCACTAATTGTTTATTAACATCAGTATTGGTATCGGTGTCAGCCAATAATTGTTTATTAAAATCCATATTGCTATCAGCCAATAATTGTTTATCAAACAGTATCGGTATCAGCCAATAATTGTTTATTAATATATGTATCGTATCGGCCACTAATTGTTTATTAAAATCAGTATCGGTATCAGCCAATAATTGTTTATTAATATCAGTATCTGTATCAGCCAATAATTGTTTATTAATATCAGTATCTGTATCGGCCAATAATTGTTTATTAATATCAGTATCGGTATCGGCCACTAATTGTTTATTAAAATCAGTATCGGTATCAGCCAATAATTGTTTATTAATATCAGTATCGGTATCAGCCAATAATTGTTTATTAATATCAGTATCGGTATCGGCCACTAATTGTTAAAATCAGTATCGGCCTATAATTGTTTGTTAATATCGGTATATATATCTGTAATATTTTAAATGATCAGTATCAGCTGATATGTTTTTCTGTTTGGTCAAAGCAGTCACAATCCCGTCTGTTGTTGTTGTTGTTGTTGTTGTGGTGTATTGTTTATCAGAAGGCTTCTCATTAATTCTGATCAAATATTAATCAAGTCATTAATCAGATATTGAAAGTAAAGCTAAATTCCTTTTCAGGATGCTCCTCTGGTTAAAGTGCTTCAGGTTTGCATTAAAAATAATCTCCTGTTACATCCCCTGAGATCAAACTACAATATCTGTAAACCGTTGTTGATAATGTGGACTGGCCTAATTGATTCAGCCCAAATGCAACCAGAAACATCAGGCCTTGTCCAGTAATATCAGTATCAGTCCTAATCACGGTGTTTTGGGCTCAACTTATCATTGTTGTTTGAAAACAAGAGCACTATTTGACAAGATAACTTCAGGGTCATGGAGGTGTTTAGAGTTTGGCTGTTGCCCTCAGGGTTGTGAGATGTGGATAGATGAAGGCTGTACGTTTTTGCCTGAAGTGATCAGTCAAAGGGAGTATTTGCACACAAACAGTCATAAATACACAACCTTTGCTCAGTCATGTGTATACGAGCGAGTATAGTTCACTTCTGCTTTTATTTGAGACCGAAGTCACTGTACTCCATAATCATGTTATATTGATGGTAATTAACAGTTGATTTATGTATCATATTTCATCACCTATGGATGCAAAACATAATAAATACATGTACTATCATTCAAAAGTTTGGGATCTGTTAGATTTCTTCCGCTCACCAAGGCTGCATTCATTTGATTAAAAATACAGTAATATTGGGAAATATTATTGAAAATTAAAAGTGATAGTGACTTGATCCTTCATTAATCATTCTAATATGCAGATTTGCTGCTCAAACATTATTAGCAATATTGAAAACCGTTGTGCAGCTTAATATCTGCTTTTATGAATAGTACGTTTATTTGAAATTGAAATCTTTACGGTTACATTTGATCAATTTAATGCATCCTTGCTGAATAAACATATTAAAAAACTGACGCCAAATGTATTTATTTATTATGTTGTAGTCATTTGTGATGAAATATGTGCTTTGATTAAGGAAGTCGCTCTTGATCTTGTGTTGTCAAGTTTTCCATTACACTATAATTATTTGAATGCACTAAATGTCAATTCTTGTTTATTACACTATTACTTTTACATTCCACTCAGTTCTCTGTTTGTTGCCCAGTTAAAGCGTTCGAGAAAGCACTGATGGAAAACACAAATGGAAAGTCTTCATAGGTGATGTCACACATGAAACTAACCTCATCATAATTCACTGGAATAGTAAAATTCTGGCCTGACGTTCAAAATATAATGTGGGCTTCTCTTTGATCATCAAAGATGCTCAACAATTTTCTACTAAGCCATTATTCCAGGAAATGCTGTATAGCCCATCGTGGTGATTCACACATCATCTGCGTCTGCAGGTCGTAACGAGCCCCTGAAGAAAGACAAGCTGAAGTGGAAGAGCGATTACCCAATGACGGAGGGGCAGCTGCGCAGCAAGAGGGATGAGTTCTGGGACACGGCTCCGGCGTTTGAGGGCCGCAAGGAGATCTGGGACGCCCTGAAAGCCGCCGCTGTGGCTCTGGAGTGTAGCGATCATGAGCTGGCTCAGGCTATCGTGGACGGAGCCAACATCACGTTACCACACGGTGAGAGGCGTTATGTGCCGCTGATTGGCTGCGATCAAACCAGCTGACTTCTTTGGAACAGAAATGGGAGAAATTTGGAAAAATGTTCCATAAATCATAAAAGCAATGATGCGGTGCTGCCAAGTACAAAAAGCGTCATAAGTGTAGTACACGTTGTGTGATGACCATTATTTAAGCACCTGAAAATAAATGTTACACCAGATCATTATTAAATTCAGAAATAATGAATAAATACTTTTTTGAAGTTTACAGATCATGCATTTTAGTTACCTTCACACCACAAAAAGGTATATAGAACAAGAATGAAAATATAATTACATTAATTAATTACATCTATTAAGAAAATTAAAGCGAAAGTGAATTACATGTGTGGTGAATGTGCTATATAAATAAATTTGGCATTCCTCACCATGTGAAACATATGGAAGCCCGTTCCCGCCTCTGTTGAGAGAAAAAAATATTCCGTAAGTCATAATAATGAGAAACTTTCTCATAATAATGACTTAGTATCTCATAATAATGAGAAACTTTCCCATAATAATGACTTAGTATCTCATAATAATGACTTAACATCTCATAATAATGAGAAACTTTCTCATAATAATGACTTAGTATCTCATAATAATGACTTAACATCTCATAATAATGAGAAACTTTCTCATAATAATGACTTAGTATCTCATAATAATGACTTAACATCTCATAATAATGAGAAACTTTCTCATAATAATGAGAAACTTTCTCATAATAATGACTTAGTATCTTTAACTTAATTTTTTTTAGAAACTTTCTCATAATTATGACAACATCTCATAATAATGACTTAGCATCTTTAACTTAATAAAAAAGGTTTTTTTATTAAGTTAAAGATACTAAGTCATTATTATGAGATACTAAGTCATTATTATGAGATGCTAAGTCATTATTATGAGGAAGTTTCTCATTATTATGACTTACGGAATATTTTTTTTTCTCAACAGTGGTGGGAACGGGCTTCCATAGAAACAAGCACAAACTGTTGAAGTTAGAGAGCAAAATCTGTTACCAGCAAAATAAAACATTTGTGACCAATGTGGAGCACAAAACCAGTCATCATTCGTACGGGTATGATTGTAGAAATAGCCAACAATACATTGTATGGGTAAAAAACTTTTTTTATGACAAAAATCATTAGGATATTAAGTAAAGATCATGTTCCTATATTTCCTATATTCATGCTCCGATATTTTGTAAATTTCCTACCATAAATATATCGTATTTATTTTTGCGAGTGGATATGCATTGCTAAGGGCTTCATTTGGACAACTTTAAAGGCGATTTTCTCAATATATAGATTTTTTTTTTGCACCCTCAGTTGTATCTCGGCCAAATGTTGTCCTATCCTAACAAACCATACATCAATGAAAGCTTATTGATTCAGCTTTCCATGATATATGAATCTCAATTTCAAAAAATTGCTAGTTTTGTGGTCCACAGTCACATTTCTGTATGAACGCACAGACCAGTCATTTTCTATCTAGTCGACCGATATTTAACGTCATTCACTTGCAAAACACAGACACAAGTGAGAATTTGGGTAGAGAAAGTGTTTCCATATGTAGTTCGATGGAATAAAATGGTGGAAAATCAATACAGAATACATATGACACATGTCAAAATGTCCCAAAATTCAAATTTATGGGATCACATGCCTCTCCTTCGGCACAAATCCAAATGTTTCCATGTTTGTAATGCTTTACTATTATTTGTTATCGAGGCTTTGTACTTGACTCGTCCCAAATCCATTTAAAACACCAACTATTACACGCACATGCCGCTTGGAAAATAAATTGCATGTTTCAAAAAAAAGTGAATTATGTTTTATATATATATATATATACCATAAAGTGAAAATATGTACCGTTCATATTCAAACTTGCTATGTAATCGGTCATATGACACACAATCCAATTCTGTTTGGCATCAATAAAGGGTCTCCACAAGTTTAGTTTCTAAAAAAAAATTATTTATATTATAATATTATCATAAATATTGTGAAATATTATTACAATTCAAAATAATGGTTTTCTATTTTAATATGCTTTAAAATGCAATTTATTCCTGTGTTCACCATTACTCCAGTCTTCAATGTCACATGATCCTTCAGAAATCATTTTAATATATCAATGTTGGATGTTAATATTTTTTTTTTATATGACCTGTGATACTTTTTTAGGTTTCTTTGAATAAAAAAAGAACAGCATTTATTTAAAATAATCTTTTGCAACAATATACACCACTGTTCAAATGTTTGGGGTCAGTAATTTCTTTTTCTTTGAAAGAAAGTAATACTTTTATTTAGCAAGGGTGTGTTACACTGATAAAGTGATGGTAAACACTTATATTGTTAGAAAAGATATCCATTTTAAATTAATTTCTATTATCAATGAATCACAGAAATATTAAGCAGCACAATGATTTCTGAAGGATCATGTGACACTGGAGTAATTCAGCTTTGCATCCCAGAAATAAATTATATTTTAAAGCATATTAATATAGGAAAACATAATTTAAAATTCTAATAATATTACTGTTTTTTTCTGTTTTTAATCAAATAAATGCAGCCTTCTTTCAAAAACATTACAAATAATAATATTTCCAAACTTCTAATTGGTTCTGTATATTATATTTTTAAAATACTTTTATAATTATATCTGTTTAAATATCTTATTGTCTTCACAACCTGACCCAGAGGGGACGTGTTCACCATAATGACCACACTAATGATCACTGATGGTTGTTTATACTTTCTAGGATCCCTGACTGAGTGTTATGACGAGCTCGGAAACCGTTACCAGCTCCCGGTGTATTGCCTGGCCCCGCCTATCAATCTGATCACCGAAAGAAGCGAGGAAGACCTGTCAGACAACCCTGAGCCCCAGACGGCACAGAAGAAAGAGTTCCAGCTGAAGGTGCGGCTCTCCACCGGCAAAGACCTGCGTCTGAACGCCAGCATGACCGACACCATTGGCCTGCTGAAGAAGCAGCTACAAGCTCAGGAGGACATTGACCTGGCCCACCAGCGCTGGTTCTTCTCCGGAAAGCTCCTTACGGACAAGACCCGCCTGCAGGACACCAAGATCCAGAAGGACTTTGTGATCCAGGTCATCGTGAACCAAAACCACTAGAACCGCAGCAAGCCGTCGGACGCGTAAAACGTTTTGCACAAAAAAAATGAATCGAGCATCTTGATCCCGCCAGAGTTTTGGTGGGACGCCGAGAAACAAACCAACCTAACGGATCGCATCTCTGCTAACTTGAGCAGAAGTGCCAACTTGAATTTGGTAGCGAAGCACACACTGACTATGCATATCCTGCGAAGTAACCCGCGTGGTCCTCTGAAAGTGATCTCCCTTTGTAAGATAATCGAACTTGAGCTTCATTTTGCACACTTGAGTATCTTAGAATAGCTGTGCCTTGAAAGAAGAGTTATTTTGCTCACGAGGCGCGTTCGTCCGCTCTGGGCGCGGCCACGTGCTTCGTGTTTTATGACTAACGTCTCTGAGCACAACCCAGTACTTTCTATGCAATCTTATGTAGAAAAAGACGCCGATATCATTACTCAACGTAGCTTATTTCGGACACGTTAGCTGGAGGCCGGTTGACGCGAGGCACTGCTTAAAAGGTAAATCGAGTGCACAAAGATGCATTAAACTCATAAATCTTCATCTCCTGGCACTGCCCGCTCTCCGTGCCCATCATCGTGTAGATGAAACCGTATCGCTGCCTCTGAAAGGAAGATTGGACACCGTATCACTTTAATGGCTGTCTGACTTCCTCTGTTCCTCTTTTATAGGGCTGTTATGCTGTAAGCGCTCAGGCTGCGATCAGAGAATATTGCGACTATTTTAAGAGATTATATTCTGTACTATTTCTGCTTTTTTTTTTTTTTTTTTTTTTTTTTTCCACTCAAAATGACTTTTTACTGATTCTTAACCCTTTAATTCATGTGGCATTACAAGCATCAGCATCTGTAACAAAGGTTCATGTTTCCAAACGTTTCTTTTACTGAAGGTCTTCTGCCCCTGGTTATATCACCATGGGACTCTGCACACCCCGCTCCGGTTAGAAACAGCTCATTACCTCCACGCCGACTGTTCCTCATTAGTCTCCAGAGCACTGGCGTGTTCGTTATACGTCTCTCCTCTCACGCCATTCCTTCTGCTCTGGGTGTTTTTAAACATTAGGCTTCATGGATGAGTTAAAACACATTGATTTATCATTGGAAGTTTCTTTTCCCCTCCAAATCGTCGTTGAGGAATATTCCAGGTTAAAGGGTTTATTCACCCCAAAAATAAAATTCAGTCATTAGTTCCTCTCCCTCATGTCGTTCTACACCCATAAGATCTTCGTTCATCTTCAGAACACAAATGAAGATATTTTTGATGAAAATATTGACTGCAAGATAATTGACACTTTCAGATGCTTAGAAAGATGCTAAAACATATTTAAAACAGGTCATGTGACTACAGTGGTTCAACCTTGATATTATAAAGCGACGAGAATACTTTTTGTGTGCCAAAAAAATAACGACTTTATTCAACAATATCTAGTGATGGATGATTTCAAAACACTGATTCATGAAGCTTTACGAATCTTTTGTGTCGAATCAGTGGTTCGGAGCGCCAAAGTCACGTGATTTCAGTAAACGAGGCTTCGTTACGTCATAAGTGATTCGAAATTTCAGTGGTTCGTGTGACTTTGACAGTTTGACTCACAAACCGAACCACTGATTCGACACAAAAGATTCGTAAAGCTTCATGAAGCAGTGTTTCGAAATCGTCCATCACTAGGTATTGTTGAAAAGTCGCCTTTTTGTTTTTGCGCACAAAGGTTATTCACATCACTTCAACCACTGTAGTCACATGACCTGTTTTAAATATGGTTTAGTATCTTTCTGGACATCTGAAACTGTCAATAGAGACTCACTGAACCATCGGATTTCATCAAAAATTTCTTCATTTGTGTTCTGAAGATGAACGAAGGTCTTATGGGTGAGGAATTAATGACAGAAATGTAATTTTTGGGTGAACTAACCCTTTAACTACAAGTTTTTCCAATTCATCTGTATCGTATATTAATCTGATTGGTTGACTAAGGTGTGCGATTATGTTCAGGGAAACGCACGGCTAAAGTAGTTCCAGGCAGATCTCGACCGCATTACAGTTCTATATCACTTCGCTGAATGATTTCAAAGATCCTCACTGCCTACAACAACTAAAGAACCAAAAGCCCACAGCGATACTGACCAATCAGATAAATTTGGTAAACAGTAGGATAAAAACGACAAATTATTTCCATGTTTTTGCCACCAAGTTTGGTTTTATTATGAGGCTAGTCTTTCTCCTCCTTCTCTCCCTCTCTCACACACACACACACACTCGAACAGAAACGTGTTGTCAGCGCTGCTGACAAAATAGATAAAATAGTTTAACAATTCAAAAGCTTTATGGCGTTTCTCACTAGCGAGGTAATAACGCTGCTGTTCCTGGAGCAGATAAACGTTCAGTTTCACTATTAGTAGAGACGCTGACGCACAGACTCAGGTAATCGCATACACACTCTCTCACTCACTGCATTATTCTGCTATTAAAGGCTCAAGCCTCCATTACTCGCTCTCAAAATGGCGTTTTGGAATGAGCAACGGAGGCTTGGTGGGATGGATGCGTAAGAAACTAGTCCCTACACACACACACACACACACAAGCGTTTTAAGGACAAAAACCTGTGAAATGTTTTGAAATGCAACACCTGAACAATGTTTTGAGGTGTGGTAACCGTAGTATAATGGAATAATTCACTCTGGGCTGTTGAATTATTGAATAATAAATGTGTAACGGCGTCGCGTCACGGCCGCATCACCACCTCGGGTGGGGATTATTTTTCTAATATTTCACCGGCCGGTTGTCAATCAATACTTGCAGTGTAAGTCTGTGGTGTTTGCTTTGTTAGTCGACAATGTGCAGTAGCTTTAAAGGATATATTCTGAACTTTACTCGCTCATGTTCTACGCCTGTGTGACTTCTGTGACACGAAAGATATTTTGAAAATGTCGAATGTTGGGTCAGTGTTGTTTTGTTTCACATAAGTCATAATTATGACATGCAAAAAGGAAATTATGAAATTTATTAGTTAAAAATTGAGAATTCAGACTAAAGTTTGACTTAATTTTGATTTGTCATTTTTACTATTTCACAATTTCTCAAAAAAGAGTTCACATTGTGAGATCTCAATTTTGACTGATAATTTAGCTTTTTATCTCTGTTATGATGTGTGAAACATCCCAATTTTGACTTGTGATTTTTTTCTTTTTTTTTACTCTCACAATTTTTCAAAATTGAGTCATAAGTTCATATTTTTGCCAGAATTTTCAATTTGAGCTTTTTATCTAAATTATGATGTATGAAACAACATTTTCAATTGTGACTTGGTATGTCATAATTTTTACTCACAATTGCCAATAATTGAGTCATAAGTTCACATTTTTGTCGAAATTGTCAATTTTGACTGATAATTTAGCTTTTAATCTAAATTATGATATGCGAAGCATCTCAATTTTGACTTAGTATGTCATAATTTTTACTATCACAATTTTTCAAAAAGTTGACGTTATTGTCAGAATTCTGAATTTCGACTTTTCCCATAACTTTTTATCTCATAATAAATTCTATTTTTAATTTTTTGTCAATAAAATGGAAGTCAGTGGGGTTCAATGTTGTTTTGGACCCCATTAACACTCATTATATGCACAAAAAACTTTATTTTTACATCTTTTGTGTTTTCCAGAACAAGGAAAGTCACAGGTTTTAAGCACAAGAGTGAGTAAAGATGACACTTTTCATTTTTGGGTAAATTAACCTGGAATATTCCCAGAAGTCCTACACAGCGTGAAGCACGTACACCTGTGGGAACAACACGGCCTCAAGTATGGGCAGAAACCCCAATCGTCATTCAGGACAGAGTCACTCAGTCCCTCGCTCATAATTTATGTGCGTCATGATTTACATCCTCTGATAAGAGAGAACCGGTACACAATAGAGTTGTGTACTCCTCAAATCCCACATACTTTGCAAGCTTTTTCCCAGGTTGAGCTGCGTGACCTCCAGCTGTCTGGATAAACCTCCTGGCCTTCGTCAGCACAATCTGAAACCCTCATGCTGTGACGACATGCGCTGTTGCTGCTAATGATATTTATCCTTTTATTGGCATTCGCTTCAGTAAAAACATTGCTAGACTTTTGTTAGTATAATAAAGAAATCGAATTGAAATAGACAAAGTTAGAAGATTAGGTTATATCGACTGTGTTTTTATACGTGTGCTGATTATGATCATAAAGGTTTCAGCGAAGAGGGACATTGCTGTTATTTTTTTCCTCCTGCGTTCAAATGTTTCAGTAGATGTTTTTGTGTGAATGTATAATGTGTCTCATGACATGAAGTTTCCAGATGTGACGGAGGAAACTGTTAGGAAGCCATACATGTGGATCTTTTTCAGGAGACTCACTTTGATCGTTTGTCTTTCAAATCGCAGATTGCAAGAAGCCATTATGCTGTACTCAAGCCTGCTGTGGGCCTGTGGGTATGGAAGCCCATTTCAGACACATAAGTAGAAAAAAATATCATGTTTTGGTAAATAACATGTCAAATTTATATGAAAGCATGTTTTCCGCCTTTTTTTAAAATTAAAAAGTAATTGACTTTTTATCTCGTAATTCTGACTTTTTCCGTCAGAATTGTGATATAAAGTCGCAATTGAGAGTTAGAAATAGTCGCAAATTGTGAGTTATCGCAAATGCAACTTTCTACAACCCAATTCTGAGAAAAAAGTCAGAATTTCGAGACGTAAACTCAATTCTGTATCAACTCAGAATTGAGTTTAAATCTTACTTTATAACATGCAGTTGCGAGTTTGTATCTCAATTCTGAGAAAAGTCAGAATTGTGAGAAGTCGCAATTATCCTTTATTTTTTTAAATTCCGTGGTGGAAACGAGCTTCCATAAATAAATGAGATACAAAGCCATAAATATGAGATAAAAAGTCAAAATTGAGATTAGATTGTCACATTTCTGAGAGAAGTCATTGAGAAAAGTTGTAATTGTCAATGAGTAGCTCATAATTTCAACTTTTTTCATAATTGAAAAATGGTTATAGTTGTCATAATTATATAATTTTAGTTATTCATAATCACTTTTTATATCAGGCTTTCTACAGTTTATCACAATTACGTTTTTTTTTTTGTCAATTTCAGCAGTCAACTTGTCGATTTCAACTTTTTAGCTCATTATTATGACTTGATCTCTAAATTATGAGATGCTTTAATATCATTGAGTTATCATCTCATAATTTTCATTTTCTTATGTGGCAGAAACGGATCTCCATATGTGCATCTCACTTACAAAATACATGAACTTTCATAAACCTTTAAAAGGAATTCATCTGAATTTCTTCATAGATTAATATCTGTATATTAAGATATAAAATGTGTGAAATTCATACTTAAATGTGCTTGCGGCCGGTTTCACAAACGTTATGTATGATTTACAAGGTAATTTGTTTTTCAGATGTTTTTAATTGTCAATTAAAATGACAGCTGGGAAAGCAAGCGGATGTTTGTCCGTAAACTGCTAATCATTTCATTGTGTTCTGATCGGTTTCCTTTGCTGAAAGTGTTTTTATGATGCTAGGACTTGTTAGTCTGACCTTAATTGTAATAAATCTATTATTTTTAAGTCCGCTGAAAGGGTTAATTGCCCGTCATCTGCGGGAGGGAATATTGATGTGGTTAAAGCAGCCATGTTTTGTACCTCTCGCTGTAAAATGAGGTTTAAAATGAAAGAATGTAGAGGTTATGAATTTTACCAACTGATGTACTGATACATATTCAGATTTTGTCTTAAAGTGGATTCTGATTGGCTGTCAATGTATTTATTTTTCATCAAGATGAAAAAAAAAGATGTTCTGAATGTGATTCCACTGCTATTCTTCCTCTGTGCCATTATCATCATTGCTGTTGTGTGATCTTTGCTATTCTCATAGAATTAGAACGATTATTAAAACTTTTATCAATATTGTTACTTATCTCTGGACCTCCTAGAATTTATTTTACACTTTAATAACTTAATTTCTTACAAATATCAAGATACTCAACATAATCTTAAGTTAAATGTGAACTCTCTCTCTCTCTCTCTCTCTCTATATATATATATATATATATATATTTATATATTTAAAATAGCTTCTACCCAAGTAAAAAATTGTTGGGGGAGGACCCACCCACATTTTTTTTTGCTTTCGACGCTCATGAGATAGATATATATATATATGTTAGAAATGCCCTTTTTAATTGATTTTTCTTTCTGGAAAAACTTCCTATTTTTGACATAATTTATTTATATACTTATTTACTTAGAAATATTACAATATTCAATATAAGAAGTTAAGAAATTATTAAAATAAATATTAAAGGGGACCTATAATGATCCTTTTACAAGATGTAATATCAGTCTCTGGTGTCTCCAGTGAAGTTTCAGCTCAGATCATTTATTATCGCTTGTCAAATTCGCCTCTATTTGGGTGTGAGCAAAAACACACCGTTTTTGTGCGTGTCCCTTTAAATGCAAATGAGCTGCTGCTCCAGAAGAGGGCGGAGCTTCAACAGCTCAACAACAACAAAGCTGGAGAATCTCACGCTGACAAAATGAGGAAAGAGTTCAAACTGATGGAGAGACTCAGGAAGAAGTTCAACTTTTAGACGTTTCTGAACGGTTAGTGGATAAATTGATGTAGTTGCTGTGGAGTTGATGTGTCGTCATGTTCATCTTTTTGTGCAAAATCAGTATACATATAGCACAGCTTATGTATATGATAGCTATTAAACGCTGTGAATGGTCTAATAGTTTTTTTAAAATACCGCTTCGGACAGAAACGCTCCTATTTTAGTAATTGAGCTTGCCAGGGTCAATTTGTAAAATGGCGGCGCCGAGGGTGGAAACGTGCACGTTAATATAAGATCCACTTTCTACGTCACAAAGGGAGCGAAATCTAAGCGGCTTGTTTTTTCACACGCTTGCAGAGAAAGGTTTGCCAAAACAAAGTTACAAGGTTGTCCTTTTTCACTTTTTATGGGTGCACAGATTTTCATGATATGTCCCCATATATAACAATTATTAAAACTTTATTATTATATTTAGTTATCTCTGGACCTCCTAGTATAATTTGGTCAATTTTATACATGTGAGTTTTGTTGTGGTATAAATGACTCCTGTAATGTGCTCGAGGCTGCTGGAAGTCTGGAACAAATGTGTTGCTGGAGTCCCTGCAGAAAAAAGCTGCTGATTCCCCTTTTAGTCTAACTTGTTTTGTTTCTGCAGTTTGCACATTCTGACGAGGCTTGAGAAAGGTCACGTGCTTTGACCTTGACGAAATCCTGCTGTGCTTTGGCTTTGAACCGAGAACGTGCCAGTTTCAGCCACACGGTGGCAGTGTTTGCATAGAAATGCTCATACCCACGTGTTTTGATTTAGATGTAATTACGTTTTATCCTTATTTTGGCATCACACACCCTTTTCTACACAGAGAAAACATGCAGGCATGTGTTCTTCTGTCCCGACGGACATCGAAAACACTTCCTCTCTCCTGTTGATCTTACCAGATCTTGTGCAATATTTTTTTGTAACAGGTAGATTATTGATATTTCCAGATGGTTTTTATTACGATGATGTTTGAGGATGTGACCTTAGCTGACTGTATGAGGCCTTCAAACTCAGGCCTCGAAATCTGGTTATTATGACAGATGTGGAGGTTTTCTTGCTCTTAAATATATATTCCATTACATAAAGCGATATTTCTGCATATGGTCAATTTTGAGACTGTGCCATGAGTGTCAATGATTTAATTTTTTAAAATGTTGTTTAAAACATGCCAAGCATTCATGTTGGTTTCAGATGGTTTCGAAAAAACTTTATTATTTTCAACAAAAGTTTACATTTAATGACTCTAAAACTGTTGTGAAACATAACTATTAGATAATATATTTGCACCTTGAATTGGTAACACTTCACAATAAAGACCCATAAGTTGAATTATTGTTATTGAATTATTATTTCACATTTATAAGTTGCACCATATGGCAGTCTGAACTAACCTAATGATAAATTATCTAATATTATAAATGCTTATACTACGGGGCTGTTGAATGCTTGAATTTGATTGGTTTCTAAACATTCTGATGTGGCACGGCTAAAGTAGTTCCAGGCAGGTTTTGACCGCATTACCAGTGTTGCTGGCTACTTTTACACTGTTGCCGCGGGTTGTTTTTTATGTCCACAGGCTGAAATGGACCCTAAATAACATGAACAGGATATTTAGCCCATGCAATGACCAAAAACGCGGATCTTACCCCCGGAACCCGGCTTTTACTGTGGGACCACCCCCAGAATCGCGATTGGGTTCGCTTTGAGTAGAAATTGGCAACCGTGCGCATTAGTTATCACTTTGCCAAACGATTTCACTTATTTCAAAGGTCCTAACAGCTTACAACAACAAAATAACCAAAACCTACAACGACACTGACCTAGCAAATAAATATATTAAACAATAGGATAAAAATAAAAATGACAAATTACGTTTTATTATGTACATAGGCTTACGTTACTCTTTCTCCCGCTCACACACGCACTGTTCTGACGATTTTATCAATAAAATAGAGCGTAAAAGCCACATGGCATTTCTCACTAGCGAGGTAATAACGGCGCTGTTCTTGAAGCAGATAAACAGTCCCTACACACACGCACAAAACCTGACAAATGACTTTAAATACAACATCGGAACAATGTTTTGAGGTGTGGTAACCGTAGTATAAGCAGAACACTAAAAGTCTCTGAATCAGGTTCACTGAAAATAAGCCCTTTCACCGTGGTGTGGCTCCTTACATAACATCAGCCCTTGTTCCCTCTGAGGTGGTAATGATTCGGGTCAGGTGAGGATTAGAATCTGCCTGCTCGGCAGTAAAACACAACAGGACCAGCTGCGGCCCAAAAAAGTCCCTAAGATGGTGGGAATGATGACTAATGAGATAAATGCCTCAGCCAGAAGCAAAAAGCTTCTCCCCAGAAGCGATTAGGAAGTGTAGTGTGTGTAACAGTGTGCTGCACAGCTCAATGACACATTCATAGACTCTCCTCGCTCTCCTACATATGAGCAAACACGCATTCATTGCAGTGGAAGCCTGTGAAAAAGCCTCCATTGATGTGAACTCACAAGGAGCCGTGTGTTCTTCTGATTCCCGCTCACAGGCGCGCGTTATAGAGGGACGTTTTCCCGTTCATATCCTCTGTAGAAGGTCTAAATCACCAGATTTGTGTTTTATATGAAGTCGCATGTTCTCGCTGTCTGTTCTGTCAGCTGAATGTGTGGAAATCCAGATTTTTGACTTTTTGCTGACTGAATTCAGTTTCCACTTTGGAAATATTGATATTTTTTTTTCCCCCTTTTGCCTCACCATAGTCACCTATGATGAAATCCTGGCAGATGGAAGTTGCATAATTTGCTGAATTAAACCCAAAGTAAACATCATTTTTTACATGTATGCTAGAAAATGTGTGCAGTGTGTGAGATGCAAATTTCATCATCAGCAGAGTCTGATTTTTCTAACAATGCGTATTCTGTTGGCTCAGCATTTTTTGCCAGTGTGTCGGGTAACACAGTACAAGTAATATGAGTTACGTTATCGGATTACTTTATTCAGTTAAAAGTAACACGAGTTACGTAATCGGATTACTTTTTTTCAATCACAAGTAACACGAGTTACGTAATCGGATTACTTTTTTTCAATCACAAGTAACACGAGTTACGTAATCGGATTACTTTTTTCAAGTAATTAGAAAAGTAACGCATTATTTTTAAGTTTACAACAAATTATCCCAGTTACTTTTTCAAATAAGTAACGCAAGTTACTTCGTTTTCTCTTTTGTTGACTGACAGCTCTCCTGTCGCCATGTTGAGAGAAATTACGAGTAAGTGCCGAGACGTTGTGTGTAAACATGATGGTTATTGTAGTTCTAGACTAAATGTGAGCATGCACATGTGAAATGTGTGAATTCAGCATTCCTCAATATTAGGGAAAACAGTCAAATGCAAACTCAGAATATGATGAAACCCGTTTTTATTAAATATGTTAAATAACAAAAATACTTTATGTAATTAATCTCACTTTATTAACCAATGACATTTTGCTGCTTCGATGATCCAATTCAACCATACTAATCACAGCAGCACAACTGAAAGGTTTGTTTGAGCTGCGCCCTCTACTGCACAGATGTGAATTTGCATTTTCTTAAGCCTGAAGCCCAAAGTATACTTCACTTTTTATATGTACGTGAGGGCTTATTCATTTTACTTTTGGTGGGCCTTTACATTTGCCAAAAGTACGAATAACAAGAAAGCCCAGATCTGCTGAGAAAAAGTAACACAAAAGTAACAATGCATTACTTTCTATAAAAAAGGAGTAACGCAATATTGCAACACATTAGGCTGCTTTTAAAAGTAATTTTCCCCAACACTGCTTTTTGTATTTATTATTTCACTCTCAGCAATTCAATCCTGCATGAAATGCATTTATTTGCAATGAAAATAACAGCGAACGTGATGTGTGCCGACCAGTGTAATTTGTGCAGTGGCTGCTATGAGTATTACAGGATATTCTGAGATATTCTTAAACCAAATAGTCAATATAAAGACAATGTAAAACTAAAACGTCAATTTTACTTTTAATTCATTGCACATGGTCCAGTGCAGTTAAAAACACGTTGAGATCTTCTAACATAAAGCATAGCTTTAACTGTTAAAATGCAACCAGAAGCAAGCTGAGATTAAGTTGCCATAAAATGAAAATGTTTCTCAGTTGTCAGTTCGTCTATTTGATCACATAAATACATTAAGTACAGGAATTTGTCTTTGGCAAGTGCAGAAAATGTGTATGGTGTGAAGAGGCTTCAACAAATCAGGAATGGACGACAGCCGGACTAAAACTCCCTCAGTTTGCTGTAACTGAGCTATTCTGTTTCCTCTTTGGAAATTATGACCATCTTCCCACCCACACACTCTAAACGCTCTACATGTGCCTGAAACACAAGCCAACGGGCCGAATACAGTTGGAATGGGCACATCTGTGAGGCTGGCAGCAAAAGTTTGCAGCCTCGTTTTCCAGATTTTCATGCCATTTCCAGAGAGTCACCAAAAGCACTCTTTCTTTCAGAATCTGCTAGAAGATTGGCAAATTCATGAAACATTTCTTTACAGCTTGGGGTCAAAAATCACCAGAGTTTCATGTACTTCCACTGGAATCGATCATATTTTTGTTCCATTCTAGTATCAGTTTCTGTATTTTTGTTTTCCCAGCTGGACGGTAATGAGGTCATCGCACACCAGATCTGCTGTGTTGTTCTCTTCTGTATCTCGGAAGACTGGTAAATGCCTCCTGAATTTAGCACAGAAAAAAATATATTTGAAGGTCACAACTGCTGAGCAGAACACAGTGAGTGATTGAGATGAATCCACCGGCACATCAACTTAACTCCGTTCTAGAGTGGATGTGAGTCAGTGGAGGAGCGGATGGAGCAACCAGAGCAATCGCTTGTTTTCTTGGTTTGCATGTTACTAAGAATGACACCTGACTCATCCGCTGCTCGAGATATCTGACTGATGTGGGAACTTTTATGTCTTAAAGAACTGATTTCAGCTTTTATTTTTGTTATATGGTCACACTAAAACTTTATCATATATATATATATATATATATATATATATTTTTTTTTTTTATGTATATATATAATTTTATATATATATATATATATATATATATATATATTATAATTTTATATATATATATATATATATATATATATATATATATTAGTGCTGTCAATCGATTAAAAATTACTCATTAACCACACATTTTTCTGTAATTACTTGTGATTAAAAACAGTTTATAATATATTTATTTTTTTATTGTAACAATTTCACAGTTTCTCTCCAAATTAAAGTAGAATCAACTTAAAGACAGTATATTTTAAATGTTTTTTTTTTATAATGAAGGCCAGTATTTTTTTAAACATTAATCATAGACATTCAACATTAAAGTTAAACTGAAAGCTATCAATTTCAACATTTATCAGGGTTTTAAAACAATTTTTACATAAACTCATCATAAAAAATGCCATATTTAACTGAGTAAAGAAATTGAATGAAGTTATCAAACACTTCACAGTCTTCACTGCATAAATTATAAATTAAATATTATTAATAAAGCTACAATTTTCTCTGTTTGTTCTTTGATGAACGTTAATGACAGTCATCACTGGTTTATTAGGCTACTGTCACTTTAAGACCCTTCACGCTCGCATTAGATTGAAAACGATTAAGAACGTTGTGTCGCAATCAGTCACAAGACCCAATCATAACTGTGTCGAGTCATAAAACATCCACTTTCATCACGCAGTAGGGCAGCCTGAACATTCTGCTAAACATCTCCTTTTATGTTCCACACAAATCATTCGAGTTTAGTACGAACAACACGATGATGACAAAATATTAGTATGTTAAGAGTGAAGATGTTCATGTGCATTTCAATATGTCAGATTTATTTGAGAGCATGAAAATAGCCCTTAATGCAGAACAGATGATCTTTCTAGTAATAAAACTTTGCAGCAAGTGTCAATCACATTCAGATGAAGAGTGTTGATGCATTTCCGGGGGAAAAAAAAAATAAAAATTGTGTGGTTTTATATATCTGATCATATAATTCCAGTGGAGTGACAGGACAGAGAGGGATTACAGTGCTTTACAACATGCAATCGCTGGCAGATTTGGCCTCTTGAAGCAGCATGGGGCGCTCACTTAAAATAATTAAAGCCAGGAAACATTAAGGTAAACATCAGTGTCTCACAGCTGTATTAGTTCAGAGTTACTCACTGGTCTACTTTATGTTTAAAATATTGCGTTCCTTCAATGTAATTCAGTGTGTTCCGGTTTGTGTTTCCACCGCATCAAGGAAAGATCTTACGGATTACTCGTTTTAAAATCATTAGTTATGACATCTGCTTCAAACGTTAACTCTACAGTAAGTAAATCCACTTCACCAGCTAATTACTCTTCAACAGCGATGCCATAGAAATAAACATAAATAACTCTGTGCGCACGTTTCTCTGGCGCTTAATGTTGTTTGCTGTATGATTACTGCGTAATTAAGTTCATATTGAAAGCTGAAAGATGGAGAGAGATGACGGTGGGTAGTTGATATTTGTCTGGAACGCTTCAGCGGTGTGCAGGGGTTCAAATGTTCTGTCTGGTTAACAAAGCTCACTAAGCCAGATTAAATGCTGTACCCCACTCGCTGGCATGTGTCCCTCCTAAGCCTGATCTGGGAAAAAATGTGTGTCACAGTCACATAAGCCACATTTATCAGCTTTTGCAAATTGAAAGTTTAAGGGTGCGTTCACACTTGTCATGTTTGGTTGGATTAAAACGAACCCTGGTGCGATTGCTCAGTTAGTGCGGTTCATATGTGAACGCTGCCATCTGAACCCTGGTGCGCACCAAACAAGCGGATCGAGACCGATGAGAAGACGGGTCTCGGTCCGCTTCCAAACGAACTCTGGTGCGGTTCGATTGATATATGAACGCGACACGGACCAAAGACATGTAAACCAACCAAAAACAGGACGTGATGTCACAAGTCAGCTGATTTGACGACGCGGGAAGATCGGTGTATCCAAAATGAGTCGAGGGCAAACGTGGAGCAACGAGGAGGTGAAGTTTCTGGAAATCCTGCTGCTGTTCTGAATGTTTTGAACATTTTATGAGCTCTTCGTGAGTTCTCAGCTGGTAAAAATAAAGCATATGTACACGCATTAAATGATGGCGTTTAATCCAGAACACAGCGTTGTTTTGAGTGTTCGTAAGCGAGCTCTGTCGTGAAATATACGTCAGAAAAGCCGACCAATCAGGTCGTGACCGTATCCCTGTGCCTTTGGTTCAGTAACTTTAGGTTCGCTGTTAAAAATGCCAGTGTGAACGCTAAGAGGACCAGGACTATATGTTTTGTTTTTTTTTTTGGTCCGGACCAAACCAACCAAACCAACCGAACTACAAGTGTGAACTAAAATACTTTCTCCTGTACAGATACATATACGTAAACTATTTGTTGGTTCATTTCCCATGAAAAGCGTAAGCGCTGTGACGTTATCCGAACATTACTGAGCATCGCAGATGCAATAACCTTGCCTGAACCAATGGTGTGAGTCTGTTTGTCTGACTAATGGCAGACTGTGGGTGTGTTGAGGAAACCTGTTTGAAAGCATTTATTTTTTTTTTGCGGTGATAGAAACTTTAAACTTTTATTTTTGCATAAAAGGGGTTCAAGTGTGTCGCTCTGAAACTCTATTGTAATTGTTAAAATTTCCAAGGATCCGCATTCTCCTCTAAAAGTGTTCGTTCAGACCAAACCGTAAGTCGTAGAGACTTGAAACTTTGAGGGCTGGTAGTACTCACGCCGTCTACAACGCCACCAATGCTCGCCCCAATCGGCCTGATGGGGGCGCTACAGCGGTCAAAAGTACGAAATCGCTCATGATTCCTAAACCGACTCGAGTGTCTTATATCGTTGTCCTCAAGATGGACAAAAATTAATAATAAAAAAACTTCTGTTGTGAACTAGTTCTACGTCCAATTGGAACCAAACCAGTGCAGCAACATTCTCTGGAGTCTGATTGTCAAAAATTACCAAAAAAAAGTTAACATTTTGCTTCACGGTCTCTTAGCGCCTCCAAAACGTTCAAAGTGGGCGGAGCCACTTTTAGTTAAATGGCTGTAACTCGTGAACGGAATGAGATACTTTCACCAAACTCGAGCTCATTCTGTGTTTGAGTGATTCCTGGCCACCTGACGGCACTATAACATGGAAAAAAAACTTAAAAATGGCTATAACTACACAACCCTAAGTCTGATTGACTTGAATATTGGCATGCAGTGTCTTTGTCCGAAGTGCCATGATTGTCTTTGAGGATGTTCGCGCACCTCAAAAAACATGTCCGCCGTCGGCCAATAAAGTTTGAGCGGCTATCAGACAAGGTTAACGGAAGCCGATCGGAATGAAACTCGCTGGACCTGTTTGAGCCTGTGAGAAATTCAAAAGAAATTGGCCTCCAGAGGGTGCCTTCGCATTTTTTATGTGCGTAAAGGATGGTAAAATAATGCGATTTTTCGCACAAGCCCACAACATTCGTACCACATGGTAGAACTTTGGCGAACTAGTCCTAGGTTTTTGGCTCAGCCTTGATAACTGTTAAAAAGTTTCCTATGGTAAATTGCCTGTATTGGATTGTCAAAATGGCTGTTTTGTACAGTATCCTCAAAAGAGCAGTCTTAAATGAACTTAAAGAGTTGTGAGGAAATGAGATGTGGGTCAGATCCATGTCCTGTGCGTCATGTTCGGCTCTTAAAGTGACAGCAGCCTAATAAACCAGTTGCTCTCTGTGTCTGCTAGGTCTGCTCCTTGATCGATTGCTCCTGTCTGCCTCACTGCTGAATTGTTTGAGTCTGTTGCTCCGTATAGCTTTGTTTTGAATCTATTTATTGTCATTGTTTGCTGTCTACTTTATCTTCACTATATATCTGATATTGTCTTATATTGCCTATCACATTAATCTGACATCGCTAGTTTTTAATCTTTTAATCTAAATCACCATCACAACGCGTTAGCATTACGCTAGTTTGTGTTATCCGTGCCCACCGTCATTTCTGTCGCACTCTCCTTTTTCTACAAGTTCATCAAACAACTGGTAAGTCGGATCGGTCTACGAACACGGTAAGCTATGTCATCTTCTCCTTTCATTGTTACTTGCACTGCCTGTCACATGCATAGTTTAGCTTTTTCTGTCAGCAATGAGGCATTCACATGTCATAAATGTAGGGAAGTAGTCAGGCTGACAGAGAAAATCTCAGAATTAGAGACACGCATCCAAACTTTAATTGAGGATAGTAAGAATGCAAGGGCTTCAGATACTGTTTTGGATGCGACTAGCTTAGCGAACTCCGTACATTGTTCGGTTCCGGCTGTAGAGCCCGTGCAGCAGGGCAACTTTGTGACTGTGAGGCGGCCTAGTCGTGTGAAAAAACACCACTCTTCCGTTCCGATTAGAACATCAAACAGGTTCTCCCCACTCAGTGACGCACCCACTGAGAATCCTGTTGAAAGTGCCCTAGTTATTGGCGATTCTATTACACGGAACGTGAAAATAGAGACACCAGCCACCATAGTCACATGTTTGCCGGGAGCCAGAGCGCCTGACATCAAAGCAAATTTAAAAGTGCTGGCTAATGCTAATCGTAAATACTCTAAGATTGTTATTCACGTCGGCGCTAATGATGTTCGACTTCGCCAGTCGGAGATCACCAAAATTAACATTAAAGAGGTGTGTGAAACCGCACGTATGATGTCAGACACTGTAATTTTTTCTGGACCCCTTCCTGCTCGTAGGAGTGATGAGATAATTAGCAGACTTTCATCACTCAATGGCTGGCTGTCTAAGTGGTGTCCACAGAATAATATAGGTTTCATAGACAATTGGAAAAGTTTTTGGGGCAGACCTGACCTGTTGAAAAGAGATGGTATTCATCCCTCCTGGGGTGGTGCCGCTCTTCTCTCTAGTAATATGGCACATAGTCTTAGAGCTCAACCTTGACTAACTGGGGCCCAGGTCAGGAAGCAGACAGACTGGCTAAACCGACCGTCTGCTAGCTGTCTCACGTCACAGAATTCAGATAAATCCCAACACATAGAGACTATTTCACCTAGATATTATCACATAGAGACTGTGTCTGTACCCCGAACTAATAAATACAGAAATCTTCCAAACCCATTTACGGGTGATAATTTAATTGATGTTCAACAAGTAGTAAACAGAGATTATAAAGATAAACAAATGATAAAGCTTGGGTTGCTGAATATTCGATCCCTTTCTTCAAAAGCACTTATAGTAAATGATATTATCACAGAAAATAATCTAGATGTGCTGTGTTTGACAGAAACCTGGCTAAAACCAGACGATTACATTACTTTAAATGAGTCTAGCCCTCAAGGTTACTATTATCGACACGAACCTCGTCAGAAAGGTAAAGGGGGAGGTGTTGCTGTAATCTATAGTAATATCTTCAGTATTACTCAAAAGTCTTTCAAATATATCTCGTTTGAAGTGATGGTGCTCTATGTAACGTTATATAATGTAAGTGACAAATCTCATTTGAAATTTGTGTTGGCTACTGTATACAGGCCACCAGGGCACCATACAGACTTTCTCAAAGAATTTGCTGATTTTCTCTCGGAGTTAGTACTAGCTGTGGATAAAGTCCTTATTGTTGGTGATTTTAATATACATGTAGATAATGAAAAAGACGCTTTGGGATTGGCATTAACAGATATTTTAAGCTCTATTGGAGTTAGACAACACGTGTCAGGACCAACTCATTGTCGTAATCATACTCTAGATCTAATATTGTCACATGAAATCGATATTGATGCCGTTGAAATTCTGCAGCAGAGCGATGACGTCTCAGATCATTATCTAGTCTCATGCGTGCTACATTTAACCAAGGCTGCAAAACCGCCTGTCTGCCATAAATATGTTAGAACCATCACTTCCACCACTAAAAACTGCTTTATAAATAATCTTCCTGATCAGTTTCATCAACTTAGCAAACCAGACAGCTTAGAAGAACTCGATGTTGCAACAGAAACTATTGACGCTCTCTTTTCCAACACTCTAGACTCTGTTGCTCCTTTGCGCTTAAAAAAGATTAAGGATATTAGTCCAACGCCATGGTATAACGAGCACACTCGGGCCCTTAAGAGAGCAGCAAGAAAAATGGAGCGCAGCTGGAAGAATTCAAAACTAGAAGTTTTTCGGATTTCATGGAGAGAGAAAATGATGGAGTACAGAAAGGCCATAAAAACCGCTAGATCTGCTTATTTTTCAAATCTTTTAGAAGACAATAAACACAACCCTAAGTATTTATTTAATACAGTGGCTAAATTAACGAGAAATACAGCCTCAACTTCTGATGTTTCCAAACAGCACAGCAGTAATGACTTTATGAACTTCTTTACTTGCAAGATTGACAACATTAGAGAGAAAATTATAGCCATGCAACTGTCTACTACAGTATCACATCAGACAGTGGATTGTAGTATCCCTGAGGAAAAATTCCATTCATTCGCTGTTATAGGAAAGGAAGAATTGTCTAAACTTATTAAATCATCAAAATCAACAACATGTATGTTAGACCCTATACCGACTAAGCTATTGAAAGAGATGCTTCCAGAGGTCATAGATCCTCTTCTTAAGATCATTAATTCATCTTTATTACTAGGTTACGTACCGAAAAATTTTAAGCAGGCTATTATCAAACCTCTTATTAAAAAACCACAACTTGATCATGGTGAATTAGTCAATTACAGACCGATTTCCAATCTACCTTTTCTGTCAAAAATACTAGAAAAGGCAGTATCATCTCAACTTAGTTCCTACTTGGAAAGAAATGGTATCTGTGAGGATTTCCAGTCAGGATTTAGACCGTACCATAGTACTGAGACTGCTCTCATTAGAGTTACAAATGATTTGCTCTTATCATCAGATCGTGGTTGTATCTCTCTATTAGTGTTACTAGACCTCAGTGCCGCTTTTGACACTATCGACCACAATATTCTTTTGAATAGACTAGAAAATTATGCTGGAATTAGTGGAAATGCATTGGCATGGTTCAAATCATACTTATCTGACCGTTATCAGTTTGTAGTAGTAAACGAAGAGATGTCATTTCGATCACAAGTTAAACATGGAGTACCACAAGGCTCAGTTCTAGGACCGTTGCTTTTCACTCTGTACATGCTACCCTTGGGAGATGTCATTAGGAAGCATGGCATTAGCTTTCACTGTTATGCTGATGATACTCAGCTCTATATTTCCTCGCGCCCTGACGAAACCGACCAATTCTCAAAATTAACAGAATGCGTAGCTGATATAAAAAATTGGATGACTAGTAATTTCCTACTACTAAATTCAGAAAAAACAGAGATTCTAATTATTGGACCAAAAACTTCTGCACGTAATAACCTAGAATACTGTCTAACACTTGATGGCTGCTCTGTTAAGTCGTCTTCGTCAGTTAGGAACCTGGGTGTGCTCTTTGATACCAATCTTTCATTTGAATGCCACATTTCTAGCATATGTAAAACCGCATTCTTCCATCTTAAAAATATATCTAAATTGCGACATATGCTCTCAATGATAAATGCGGAACAGCTAGTTCATGCGTTTATGACCTCGAGACTAGATTACTGTAATGCTCTACTGGGTGGTTGCCCTGCTCGCGTGATAAACAAATTACAGCTGGTCCAAAACGCAGCTGCTAGAGTCCTTACTAGAACCAGGAAGTATGAACATATTAGTCCGGTTCTGTCAAAACTGCACTGGCTCCCTATTAAACATCGTATAGATTTTAAAATCTTGCTAATTACTTACAAAGCACTAAATGGCTTAGCTCCCCAGTACCTGAGTGAGCTTTTAATGGATTATAGTCCTTCGCGTCTATTACGATCTCAGAATTCTGGCCAGTTGTTAATACTTAGAATATCAAAATCAACCGCGGGTGGTAGATCCTTTTCCTATTTGGCACCTAAACTCTGGAACAATCTTCCTAGCATTGTTCGGGAAGCAGACACACTTTGTCAGTTTAAATCTAGACTAAAAACGCATCTATTTAACCTGGCATACACATGACGCACTATAAACTCTTGTCCTCATATCCGTTAAAGGATTGTTAGGCTGCATAGATCAGGTCAGCCGGAACCGGGAACACTTCCTATAACACCAGATGTACTCGTTACATCAGAAGAAGAATGGCGTCTACGCTAATTTTTTGTCTCTCTGCTTATCCCGAGGTTTACCAATTAACATGATTGGCTGGATCCGGGCTGTGTCCGGGTCGGACGGGGAACCTGTGCCTGTGTGCGGCAGCAGTGTGGCCCTGTGGTGTCGGCGGAGACCGTGTGAACGAGCTCATCCTTTGTGAAGACCTTACCGACTCATCAGCCAGCGGCACATATCCCAACAAACCGTCCCATATCGGCGTGATCAAAAAGATCTTAAATTAGATGGAACTAGATTAAATATTTTGACTGTTGCGATTCCAAATCAGTTTAATGACCTGTAACTCTGCCTGAGTATCGGACAAGTGTTCACTGTTGGCCAGAGGAGAACTGGCCCCCCAACTAAGCCTGGTTTCTCCCAAGGTTTTTTTCTCCATTTGTTGGAGTTTTGGTTCCTTGCCGCTGTTGCCTTTGGCTTGCTTAAGTTGGGGACACTTGCTTGATATTCAGCAGTGTTTTTGATATGCCTGCATTGGCGCCGTTGTATGCGAACTGATCTGAGCCGGACGATTACGTCACTGTTTTCTCCAGTGCTGCTATACCTAAATTACCTAGACTAATAACTATTGATCTTTGCAACGGAATGAATCAATAATATATAGAATAAGCTGCACAATGACACCATTTTCTTATTAATGTAAAGCTGCTTTGCCACAATTTGCATTGTAAAAAGCGCTATATAAATAAAGATGACTTGACTTGACTTGACTATGATGATGACTCATTAATCTTCATCAAAGAACAAAGAAATTGTAGCTTTAATAAGGATTAATCTATATTTCATTTATCATTTATGCTGTAAAGTGTTTGATAACTTTATTCAATTTCTGTATATAAGGTCACAGGTAAATATGACATTTATTATAATGGGTTTATGTGAAGATTATTTTAATTTCACTTAAATTAAAAGTTTTTTTTAAGCCAATAAAATGTTGAAATTGATAACTTCCGGTTAATGTTGAATGTCTATAATTGTTTTTCATAAAAAGATGGCATTAAACAATTTATATTTAAAATATGCAGTCTTTAAGTTGTTTCTACTTTAACTGTCATTACAGCAACTGTTAAATTAATACAATATAAAAATGTGATTAATCTTTATTAGTTATTTTTTTTAATCAATTGACAGCACTAAAATAAATATTCATTATAAAAATCAAGATAAAAACCTTTTAATTTAGTTTTAATATAGAAAGAGGAGGATGACAGGAGGCAAATTCGGTAATCCAAATCCTTTCCCGCTGGTTTTTTACATCTTCTTCTGTGCATTCAGTCTTTGCACATGTACATTCACACAGCAGATCTGGGATCAGATTTCTCTGCTGTTTCGAACATTCTTTCTCGTCAAACCCCAAAACCTTGGGAGCGACCTCAGACTGGTGTTGAGGTTGACATCTGGAGCAGGCCAGCGCCTCGCCTCCTCTGACCAGCAGGAGTCAGCGTAATCTCTCCAAGCCCAGTGACATGAGAGCGGGGCCCCGCCACAGATCTCGCCCCCGGGGCCTGGCGGTTTGGCGCTGCCAGTAAAGAGGAGGAGTGGGAGGAGAGGAGGGGGCAGAGGAGGGTGCCACGTTTGCATGACGGCCCGGCACATGCAGTTCACACCGGCCCATGAAAACGCTTTACTCAGCATGGCTTAGCAATTTGAGCGTTATACTCGCCATATTATTCATGATATATTCATTAACAAAGACATAAAGTACCTCACAAAGACGCAAAGAGTCTATTTACAAGCATCTGAGTGAGTTTATTTGTCTTAGTATTATAATGACTTGAATATGGTGAGTATGATTTTAATTTCTGAATTAAAATTCATTTAAATGACAAAGCATGAAGCAGGAAATAACATCGCAGAAACCGAGCCGTTGTCAAGGTCAAAAACTATATATAATATAAAACTTAATATATTTGGAATTTATAATAAGCTAAGTTTAGTTAAGAAAAATGTCATGTGGTGAGACTTTAAAGTAAAAATTTATAATTATAAAAAAAAAAAATTTTTAAATTTGAAAGATATGTTTCAAAACTGAAAATATTAAGATGTTTACATATTTGATGGTTATACCACATGACCACATGAAACTTTCATTAAAAAATGTTTTAAAAGTTTTCCAAATATATATATGAAACCAACATGCATAAAAAAAAACATTAAACAGGAAATGATCTTATAAAGATGACCCCTGTTGTCCAGGTTTTCTCAGATAATTTGACCTTTTTATGGCAAGGCAAGATTAGCTGAAAATGTCATGTGGTGCAACTTTGAAAAAAATCCTTAACAATTTATGATATAAAAAAAATAAAAACTCAAACTTATAAACATAACTTATATAAAAAAATATATATTTATAAGCGTTTATGAAAATGTTAAGATGGTGTATACATATTTAACACATTGGTTAAACCACATGACATTTTTACAGTTTCATTTTTAAACTTTCATTAATAAAATGCTTTAAAAGTTTGCCAAAATATATATGACACCAACATGGAGAAAATAAAAGCGTTAAACAGGAAATGACCTCATTGAGATGACCCCTGTTGTCTAGGTTTTATTAGCTAATTTGTCCTTTTTATGACAAGGCAAGATTAACTGAGAAAATGTCATGCGGTGCAACTTTGCAAAAAAAAATCCTTAATAATTTATAATATTAATAAAATAACTTTTAAACATATAATCATAACTTATAAATATATACTTTTATTAAGGTACTGACATAAGGTAATGACATTTTTACAGTTTCATTTTTAAACTTTCATTAAGAAAAGCTTTAAACGTTTGCCAAAAAAAAAAATGAAACCATCATGGAGAAAAAAACATTAAACAGGAAATTACATCATAGAAATGGTTCAGGTTTTATCGGATAATTTGACCTTTTTATGACAAGGCAAGATTAACTGAGAAAATGTCATGTGGTGCAACTTTGCGAAAAACCTTTTTATTAATTAATTGACATTTCGAGTGGGCAAAAGTTAGAAATGTTTTAAAACACTATCTCGCTTTTATTCTCCAATAATTTACAGGAAAAAGCAGACACTTTAATCTAAATATTTTCATAGATAGATCACATGACATTATGCAAATGTTTTCATGTAAAGGCTTTCTGCAGGGTTCATTTCATGTCTTGATTACAGTGTTTTCAGTCCAGAAAGTCTCGTCGGACTGCATTCACGTCGAAGGCCTATACTTGTCTTCTGCTCTCCGTCTGTCCTCACAAATTGCTTTGGCTAACCGAGAAACATCTGTGTCTTTGTGTGTTACCTTGGAGACAAGGGCATCCAAATAGTAGGAATAAGGAGCGCGGGGAAGCTTCGGTGAGGGAAGTTCAGATGGGGTTGCAATGTGAGAATGGCTCCAAAAAGCCTGACAATCAGCACATTCCACTGGCCCGGGGTTTTTGAGCAGAAAAATATCACTGACTGTCGGTGGACGCGGTCAGGCTGTGCATAAACAAAGACGAGGGGGGGATTTACAGCTCGGGCTGTTGCGTGTGACCGCAGATGTAGGAGGAGAGCGAGAGACGGTCATCTTCGGTGTGTCACCTTATATTTGACGTCTGCAAAAACAGGCAACCGGAAAAAATAAGAGCTGGTGAGACGCAGAGCTAGGAAGCATTCTTCTTCGTTTGTCATTTATAAAGGTCTTGTTTGCAATAGCTGTGCGTTTTCCTTTTTGAAATAATGAGTATTTAATTGTTTCCAGTTTCGAGTCGAGAGCAAAGCCTCAGTGTAACATGCAGAGCTCATAAATCACTGGGATATTAGGACTTTTGTGCGACGCACCATTAGGATTTCGAGAAATGTATGTGAGTGGCCTGATCGTTGAATGCCAAAACCTCAAACCCTTTATCAGACATGCTAGACATGCAGAAAGAAATTTATTTTGTCTGTCAAATGAAAGTCATGTGGTCTAACCAAGATAATATATGTGTGATTAGTAACCGTGCGATATCACTCTATATCAGTGATTCATACGTAGATAATCACATCTGTGCTAAAAATACAGTCGTATCGCACGGCTACCAGTGTGTTATTGCACTTATACAACAGTTCGGCGGCACGAGTGTGTAAATAAATAAGAACAACAACAAAGTGTCTAAGGTTGATTTCGTTATTAATTCTAAAACGTCACTATAGAACTAGAAAACGAAGGAACTTTCAGTCGTTTCATTGAAGCTCGTTGTATTATGTGGAGTATTATGGTATTAAGAGAGAGAGGCTGACTAGTGTATTACCTGCATCTGATATAAATGTCTATAATATTATATCCATTGAAAACATAAGTTTGAATGTCTGCTGAGGAAAGCGATATCTTTGTCCTTTTAAAAGTTAAGGGGATTTCCCACAGTGCTGAAACAACTTCCTTGTTCTGACTCATAAAGAGAGTTTGTATATATATATATATATATATATATATATGTATGTATGTATGTGTGTGTGTGTGTATATGTATGTATATGCAAAGACCAATATACAATATATAACAGTCCTCTGTACAGAATGTTGTCCTCTTTCACAGCAGTAAGTGTGTGTTTTCTGTGACCTTCCTCTAGTCATTCCTTGTACTCTCATTCTTCACTCTTAAATCAGGCTGTTCTCCCACCTGTACAGTCTCAGATCTCTGCCTGCCTACACAACACATGTGTTTGCCCCACCTCATTCCTAGTGCTCCCATAATTCCACAAAGGAAAATAATTCCTATTGTTCACCCTCTTTTTAAACCCTTTATTAGATTTTGTAAGTCAGTTGTTTTATTTGTGGTAATAACGCAATGAATGTACTTTAATCTAGTTTAGTGTTTTGTTCTTCCCTCATTTAAAATATGTACAATAAATTAAAATGTATAAAAATACTGTATATATTAAGTATTTGAGAAACTTAACAATAACACACAACAAAATGACTTTAAAATGTAAACAGAATTTATAAAAAAATAAATGAACTATAATAGTATGCTAAAATAACACGTCACGTTTAATACTGTATGAATGTTAAAAATCTAAATCAAACCAAGTGGCTTATTTTAAACTATAATTTTAATATGTTATACTTAATATTTATCTTACTTAATATTTTTCCACACTTCTTCTGCATAAATTCTTTCAATACTGTTTATTATTTTTGGTTTATGAAAAAACTGTTTAAAAATTAAGTACAGTTTTAAAAATCACATTTAAGGAAGTTTTAATGAGATTTTTTTTGACCCGATTTCTTTCTTTCTTAATTCTTTTTTTTTTTAATTTTTAGATTTTTAACCTGATACAAGACAGATCCCTTCGATTATGTCCTAAAATGTGTGCAAGGTAATCATTTCAGGTTACGTCATACTACCATCTCCTAATTTTTCCATTATATTCCGTGTTTTAATTTAGGAAAAACCTTATTTGATTAACATTCACCCTAGCTCACTTTTTCATTTCCCATGGATTATAAAAGCCATGAGAACAAGATTTGTATAGTCCTCGCTGGGAAACTCAAAGTAGATTCGGTGGACTATGTACCTATGAGGGTCAGTGAGAGGTTTATACGTATAATATATATATTTCAAACACACTTGTAGCTGTTCTTCGCACAACTCTCATCCATAAAAGCCAGAGCACTGATTTGCATTACAAAAGCAATCCAAAACAAACCAAACTATTTCCAAAAGCCACAAAAGCAGCTTTAGGCGCTTAATTCAATCCTAAGGAGGGTCTTGTGAGCAGTTACGCTTCACTTTTTTCACGTACACCAACCAATAACCAGACAAACGCAGTAAAAGCTTGAAAGTCGACCTTTATTAATACTGTGAAAAAAGTAAACTTTATGAGCCTTTCAATAGATGCATCAGTATTGTTGTTAATACACTTATTACATCGGAACACAATATAATTGTGATTTATAATTCTGGTATCAACCTTTTTGTGTGGAGTAGTACAGATCACAATGATTCAAATGATTGCCACAAGCAAATAAAACAAAACAAATCCAAACAAAAGCACAAACCTATAGCATCACACTGCAGTTGTCGGCATCAATAGCTTTGGTTTGGACCGCCGTATATCAAACTCACGAGGTGAGGTGAACGTTTTAGCTTGTTCACAGCTGAACAATGAGTGAGTCATTGAATCATTCACTCATTCAAAAATGCTGAATAATCACTTTTTAATGACAAAAAGGGGAGAAAGGGAAAAGAAAATTCATGCACCAATCTTTTTATTAAAACAAAAGTATAAACAGTGCTACTGTATCATACTTGAATGACGTATAAAAGAAAGGTAATTAAAAAAAACAAACAAACACACAGAAGGCACTGGCTGTTATCTGAGGCAAAGTGATTTTTTTCCATTTTAATACTTTTGGTTTCATGCACAGTGTCCTGCTTGTAACAGAGGACACCTTGTCATATTCAAGTACCTTCCTTAAGGCATGGGGATAATAAATTAAATGCTGTGAACTGCCCTGCAGTTGCAATATGTTTGACGATGAAATGCAAAGGAAACATGATGAAAATCAACATACGTACAGTACAGCTGCGGAATACAGAAAACGTGACGAGAACTGACCTGACTTTGCATTCGCTTCAAACTTTACAATGAACAAACCTGCCGAGAACTCGCCTGGATCGCAAGAAAAAACACGGGAGAAAAGAAAAAGAAGCCTATCTTTAGGATCATTTAGGATGCCATTACGGTAATGAGAAAAAAATACTCATTACTGTTCTGTATGTTATAATGATCAATTCTTTTAATCCTATTTTTAGTATTTATATTTGTGCTTCCTTTAATTTATGCTGATATAAATAAAAAGCAAATATTACATATTTCTTAAATTTATAACATGAAAATGACAGTGCCTCGCACACCTGCGTGTCTAAATAATGTATAAATCCTGCACAATACTCAAACTTGCATCATTGCTAATAAAATGTCTTAACGATGCAAGTTTGAGTTGTTTGCGGGAATTTATTATGTAAAATGAAGCTACATAATGGTATTGTATAATCTAATGAAAGAAAAATCCCCGCTGATTTGATTATTTTACAAAAACATAATCTTGATGCATTATGGTAACGACAATTGTGGGGTGATATGTGCTTAATTGTCATGAAAACAATGTAATAATGCAAAAAAAAATGGTCCTTAAAATAGGTTTAATTTTCTTTGCACGAAATATATATTTTTTTCTTTTTTTGGGTTGAAATATATGGAAGCTTTTTTCCGCCACTAAATAAAAAAAATTTAAAAAGTAATTGTTACTTTTTATCTCACAATTTTGACATTTTCTTTCTCGTAATTTCAAGATTTAAACTCGCAATTGCGCAATATAAAGTCAGAATTGCGTGATATAAACTCACAACTGTATCTTATATAGTCAGAACTGCGAGATATAAAGTCACAATTCTGACTTTTTTTCTCACAGTTCCAAGATATAAACTTGCAATTGCGCAATATTAAGTCAGAATTGTACAAGATAAATCACACAATTCTGACTTTACAACTCGCAATTGTGAGTTTATATCTTGCATTTGTGAGAAATAAGTCAGAATTGTGAGATAAAAAGTTGCAATTACCTTTTTTAGTTTATGACGGAAACAAGCTTCCATAGAAATGTGACCTGTGGACAGTTGCCAAAACCTCTAGAAGAACTAGTAAGGAGTAATCAGTCTTATTTTTCGGATTCAAATTATAACAAAAATTTGTCTTGAAGAAAAAAATTAGATGACTGACATGAAAGAAGTAGTCTAAGAATGATCATTTCATGCAACCAGCCACAGGACATATTTGTGAGATTCACCCAAATCTGAAACAGAGTAGAAAAACATTCTTGTGTCCCACTTTTGCACCTTCGAGAATCAGTCAAAATTCCAGCAACTGAGTGATTTGAGACAAATCCTGCACACCAGTTTTACCTAAACGAAAGAACTTGTGACAAACTAATGCCGGGCTCAGACCACTATCCGCTATCCACTATTGTACTGGGATAAAAGTTTATAGTTCGGATACAAACACTGATGTCTGCGGTAGCGATCAAAATAAAGTAAATCACCTTTTGCGCGTAACTTAACGCTTCAAATAAAGACTGTATCAATTACATAGTACCACCAGTGGGGGGCGACAAGTGACTGTTAAAAAAACGTTATAAGTCATTGAATCATTCACTTGAGATTTGTTCAAACAGGCTGATTCATCCAGTAAGTCTTTGAGTGAGTCATTGAATCATTCACTCACAACCCCCATTATGAATCACCATGACATATTTATGTTGTGTAGTCTGAACCCGGCGCAAGACATTAGCTAATTGGCAATACTACAGAAAAAGAAATGCCTTTACACATCCATCACTTGCAATCATCTTACATTTTGACAGGCTACGATATTCCCCTCAGACCTTCGTACAGGGTCAGAGACTCACCTGAGAGAAAACGACTGTAAAATCTGTGACTCAACATAATTGTTCTGAAAAAAAAACAAACAATCACAACAAAATAAAATGAAATGGAGAGGCACAGGATGCTGTACAATATAACATAGCATCTAATACTGGTTATTTTGGGCATTTTGGCATGATATCGAAAGCTCAACTTTGTACATGTTCAAACGAACCCAATGGGAATAATTACGAAGATTCGTCCAGCCACTTCAGTCATTCTAAAGCTAAAAACCGTCTCTCTTAATCTGCGTATGGAAAACTCAGTAGTTGAATTTTTTGTCACGACTTTTTGCTTTATTTTTTATTTTTTTTTGCTGTCCAGCAACAAACTACACACCACATCCTAATCGAACCTGACCGATAAATACCACGTGCGGTTTTTTGGCGAGAGGAGCATTTTGTTTGGCTGTATGGATGGATTGCACTGGAGGCTGGATCTTTCTCTCACGGTTTGCCGTCGAGGTTGGGCGGGGCCCGTGACGGCGGGGGACAGGGTGGTCCGGGCGGGACTCGCGCTGGCGGTGGACCCGGTGGAGGCTGGGGTAGGGGTGGTCCTCGCGGAGGTGGGCTGTTCGGAGGGGAGTTGACGGGACTGGGAACGGGCTGATAGTCTGGCGGAGGTGGAGGTGGGCTTTGAGCTCGTGGAGGAGCTTTGGCCGCTGCCGCCGCCTCCTCTTTCACCCGTGTAAAGTTGATACATCGGCCCTGAGGAGAGAACAAGAAGAGAAACAGCGTGAGGTCATCTGCTCTGTTGAAGGTGGCCACTTTCCAATACACAAGCATTGCTTCGTCCCGTTTTCCAGAACGCGCGGCAGTGACACCCAGATCCGAGCTGGTCTTGCTTTAGCTCTCCACTGCAAGATCTCGCAAGCTGGCTGTGAAAACCACAGATGAAATCACCCACAATTGTAAATTATGCATCATGGAAAGACTCTAAAAGTCCTCCATAACCCCAAATCCTGCTCTCAAAAAAAAAAAAGTCTGGACAGAAAAGCCATCTAATGGCCAAAAATATCAGCACCCTTGGTAAAGATGATCAAAGATGACTGTAAAATGTCATTTTTTTTATCCTTTTGATCTTTAATTCATGAAATTAGCAAAAGTCTAAGCAAACTAGCTACATTTTGCAACCTCCTTTTGCCAAGATAAAGTCTGAGTTTCTCCTATAATGCCTGATGAGTTTGGAGAACACCTGACGAAAGAGATCAGTGACCATTCCTCCATACAGAATCTCTACAGATCTTTCAGATTCCAAGCTCCAGACTTTTTTAGACTTTCTGACACTCGAGACTCAACTAATCTTTGCGGTTCTCCAGCTGTGATCCTTGGAGAGTCTCAAACTCTCTTGCATTAGGACGATATAGACACGTGTTCTCTTCTAGGCACATTCGTAACATCTTTAGTTGATTGGAACTGATGGTGGAAATGGGGATTTTCAATGCTTTAGCTATTTTAGCCACTTTCTATTTTGTGAAGCTCAACAATCTTTTGCTGCATGTTATTCCAAAGGGAAAAAAACATCTTCCTTTTCTTTCATGTTTGGTTGACGTCATCAAGCTCTATTTATGACCCGTCACCAGTCATAAAGAGGCCCCTTTTCACCAACCAATCAATTCCTGATGGATAAACTCAAGTCCTGCCCTTCAGCTCAATGTTCTGCCTCATTATACATCACATTGTGAAAGTAAAACGAGTTGATCGCGATGTCAAATCTTATTTAAGGTTGCACAATGACTGGTGAAGTAGGTGTTTTGAAGGATGTTTGTTGTTACAGTCCTTCCCTCATGGCAAAGCGACAAATATGCCAGAGGAAAATGACCTCCTGACACAACTGTAATTATAGCTGGGGTCATAAAGCAGTCTGAGGTAAGTCTCAAGACCACGTCGTAGCCATCTGATGTGGCCGTTCTGTATATGACCTCATCCTCAAACCTCCACCAGAGCGAGGGTGTAAAGTGGGTGCTGTGCAAACCGAAAGGCAAACTTCAAGGTTTCACGTCAGAGCTTCTGGGACAGCCAGTGGAAAGCTGTGCATTATGGGATTGAACACAGAGGCATGAGCTTAAGCTGGGCACAAATGAGAAAAACAGACCTAGGAGAGATAATGATACACTATAGGCAGTCAGACAAGCTGAACCTAACCAGAAGAATTCAATCGAAACAACATTAAAGCTTGTTTCCACTCCAAATGTAAAGCCAAAACCTGTGAGGGAAGTGACAGGAGTTTGCTTGTTTAAGAGAGATTGCATTAGGTGAGGGGGCGAAACTTGTAAAAGCATCACCGTGACCTTGTTTTCAACTTAAGGCGATGGTGCGAGTTCTTCATCCACTGCTGGATGCATTTTATCCCCACTTAATGCAATTTCAGACAGGAAATGATGCCCGTTTCATTTGTTTTCCATACTCAGAAAGAACGAGGGAGAGAGAAAAGAGTCGGTCTGGGCATTTTTCAGCCCTCACGTCACAAACCACAAAGCAGCGGAGAGGCCCATGCCATTACAGGATGAGGAGGTGAAAACCATTCCTCTTGCAAAGAAACTTTGCGTCATGCAACCTTTCGCTTGAGGCTATTAAAACCAGTTGGGCCAAAAACTTGACAAGAACCATTGGGAGCACAGAATATGAATCGGTCCGCATTTCCTCGGTTACTCAACAGCTTGTAAACAACGTTGTGTAACGTTACATTTACCTCAGGAAAGCCAGCCACGATGGAAACGTTTACCGACTACATCCCTCGACGCTCAGAGGCTGTGATTGGATAACTAGACTATCGCAGCATCTCAAATGTTGGATTGAGTCAAAGTCTGTCATCAGAATGATTTGGTTTAATTCATTCCCTCAGCATCCAAACACCAGCATCCGAACGCAGGAGAACACGAAAATCATTTATGATGGAGGAAAAAAGATTGCAGCAACTTATATTTTTATTACAGATATTTTGCGCCAATTTTCGTCACACGTAAGTGATGATTTTGTTCTCTTGAACACGTGGAATGGAAATGGAGCTTTATTTGCAAACATTTTATGCAATATTCCAATTTTGCACACAAGTTAAATTTGCAACTCTGGATGGAAACAATTAATGACCATCTCGAACGTTGAATATATATTAAATTTTTACTTAGCATTAGTTTAGAATTAAAATGTCCTGATAACTTAGATTTTACAAGATGTCTTTCTTTCTTCAGTCAAAAATAAATGAAGGTTTTTGAGGAAAACATTCCAGGAGAATCCAGGAATGGAATCTCCAGAATCCATCATTAAAAACAAGTTTTTTACAGCCATCATTTAAAAGTTTATATTTAAAAAAAACAAAAAAAAACAATATTAAAAAGTTAAAAAGTTTCATTAAAAAGTTATTAAAACATTATTTAAAATTTTTAACATAATTTTCATATGTATAATTTAAATGTTTTTAATTTTTTTTGTTTAATTTAACCTTTAATATTATAATGACTGGGTTCACTATATAAAATACAGCATTATTTGAGAGATTTTTTTCCCTTTTTTTTATGGTATACATCCAAATGAATCAATTTAAAAGTGAACTGAATCAGAGCACAAGCTTGTGAATCAAAATCGAATAGAATCGTGAAATGTCTGTCAATACCCAGCCCTGGTTTTTTCCACATAGTTTAACTAGCACCTGGAGATAGTTCATCTCAGAAAACGTCTAAACGGTGATCCAAAGAGCCGATAACCTGCGATTTGACACCGAGAAGTCAAACCATGTGGCTGCTCTGCATATGTGAACGTCGGGCCTTTTAAAATGCAGACTATCTGTCTGGAAAGTGTCTACATTTGTGTTTCATTTGATTTTTTTTTTTATGGCTACTGATTTGATGCAGGTGGCAAGCTGTGCCTATGATGTGTCTTGGCACCCGTCAGGCCTCTCTGATGGGGCGTTGCTGGTATGGGTTGACAAATGAAAGGTAAGGAAATGTCTGGCCAAGGCGAAGAGGAATGAGTCAAAAAATCCACAGGGCATAGATTTATGAGGTCCAAACGCCTTGAAAGCCTTTGGTCGAGACTGTTTGTTGTTGAAGGAGAGTGTTTGACATCATCCTTCTGCAAGAAAGATAATGCTGAGCTTGGTATTTAAGACTCTTTGATCATCTGGATACTCACATGATCTCCTGGTTGCGGCCTCATAAGTGAAACTTGATCATATCCACGGCGGAAAAGAGCCAAGATCGCATCAAGTTTACCCTGGACAGGAGAAATGTGCTGTTAAACACTAAAGGCAATAACGCTTACATCATGCTTTGAACCGCATTGACATCAATAAACAATAATGACAATGACAAAGCATTTTTACCCTGATGGGAGAATACCACTTCCTGTCTTGAGCTGGCTTCCTGTTGTCTGATTTTCTGGGCTTGGGTTCAAAGGGTTCAAACTCCTGCTCAGGCATCTTTATGACGGCGTTTTTGGGTTTTTCCAGCTTAGCTCCCTCCTCAGTAGAGCCCTTTCCTCCCCAGCGAACCTGGACCGGAGCAAAAACACTAGATCAGTTCTTCTGAAACTTCTTACAGATCTCCAGCAAATGCAAAAAGCACTTCTTTCAGTAATTTAACGTTACAAAGTACTAAATTATACTGATATTCGTATTATTTAGTACTTTGTAATGGTAAAAATTTGTAATAACTAAGATTTTTTAAATATTTTTGAAAGACGTTTTGCACCAAGGCTGCATTTATTTGAACGAAAAGAATAATACTGTAATAAATAATATTATTACAATGTTATAAAACTAACCTCAAGGCTAGATTATTGTAACGCTCTACTGGGTGGTTGCCCCGCACACTTAATAAACAAACTCCAAAACGCAGCAGCTAGAATTCTTACTAGAACCAGGAAGTATGACCATATTAGCCCTGTCAACACTGCATTGTCTCCCAATTAAACAATGTATACATTTCAAAATCTTGCTAATTATGTACAAAGCACTAAATGGTTCAGCTCCCAGTACCTGAGCGAGCTCTTAACACATTATAGTCCCACTCGTCTATTGCGATCTCAAAGTTCTGGCCAGAATACTTATACCTAGAATATCAAAATCAACCACAGCAAGTAGATCATTTTCCTTATTTGCACCTAAACTCTGGAAGAGTCTTCTTAGCATTGTTCGGGAAGCAGACACACTGTCAGTTTAAATATAGATTAAAAGCACACATCTTTAACCTGACATAAACATAACACATTATCACTATTCACATCTATTAAAAGATTGTATAAATTAGGTCAGCCAGAAATGGGAACACTTCCCATAACACCCGATGTACTCCTTACATCATAAGAATGGCATCTATGCTAATATTAGTCTCTCTGATTATCCCGAGGTTACCGTAGTCATCCGTATCCGGATCAAATGGTAGACCTACACCTAGACACGGCCATATCGCAGCCCTGAATGTCAGCAGAGACGTGTCTACTAGCCTGTGAAGACCTCGTCGACACAACAGCTATCGCCACAGATCCTCAGCAAAGTCCGCGAGAACCAGACCTGTGAGCTTTGTCTCCGTACTGGCGTGATGAATCCGATCTTCAAGCAAAAGGAACTGGATGAAATATTTAAATGCTTCCGATCTTCACAACGCAACTGAATCAACACTGAACTAACTTCAGCTGAACAAGACACTATTTTCTTCTAGAGCTGAAATTAACTCTTTATCACTGTAAAGCTGTTTTGAAACAAGCACACACTGTATTATATAAAGTCTTATTTAAATGAAGGTGACTTGACTTGACTGACTTGCAATATATGTTCAAATGTAATTTATTCCTGAGATAAAATCTGAATTTTTAAGCATCATTACTCCAGTCTTCAGTGTCACATGATCCTTCAGAAATCATTCTGATATGATGATTTGATGCTCAAGAAAAAAGACAAAAGATGTACAAAAGGTTTCTGTTTCAAATAAATGCTGTTTTTTTACTTCCTACTCATCAAAGTATAATAATATTAAAAAGAATACTATTTATCTGATATAATCTGATCTAAGACAATTATTCTTCCAAAAACTGCACTTTTGTTTGTTTGTTTGTTTTTGGTAAAGTTTACAGATTCCTATGAATGTGTTAATAATCACCACACATTTTTCTCAGATTGCATTTCTTCTTTTCAGGAAACCCACCTCCATTCGTTTAATTCCTCCAACTCCTCGACCGCCGTAATATGACGCATCTACCGTGGGCCATTTCTTCTTTGGCATGCCGTCCTCATCATCTGACTCCTGAAGAGGGAAAACATGTTACGTAGTTTGAAGGAGCGCGAGAGGTACGAAACATCTGCTCATAGGAGTAAACTCCCAGTGCTTTTTTTTTTTTTTTTTGGAAATGTTGATGTTGTTCTACTCAAAGTCCTCTGATGGTTTTCATTAAAGTCTCTTCATGAATCTCACACTAAGAAAATTCAGTTCCTTCAAACCCTGCTGTGGCTAACATGTTGACATGTGATTTGCTACCGAATACATATTATGAGACAAGGCCACTTTACATGCACTTAAACCAACTACTCATCATTTATAGTAGTTAAACTAAAGTGATACTTTGAAAATATAGTTATACTGTTATACTAAGATATATGACCTCACTAACCAGTGCACTTACTTCTGAACTCAGGAGCGAACACTTTACATCTTTCATAAGACTTTAAAAAAAAACACCACACTTTTAGTTATAGCTGGTGTAATTTTTTTTATATAAATATGCACTTATACTATTAATATTATTTATATATATATATATATATATATATATATATATATATATATATATATAAAAGTACAAAGTATACAAAGTACTCATTTAGAGCAAAATAAAACTATACTATACTTGTTTTGTTATTATTATAATTATTATAATTATAATAATTATTATTATTATTATTACTGAAAATAATAATTATTATTAAGTATAGATGCAAGCAGCAATTACAGGGTCAGGCCAAATAAAAGCAGAAAAGGAAATATTTGTGGACATCTGTGATCATGAGGTTAAAGCACTTATAAAATAATTTCACAGTTCATAACTTCTGAGCAGTAGGTGGCGCTACGCCGAAACTCTGCATGCACCCTCAAGTCATGCTTGTGATGACATGTACCAAGTTTCTTGTCAATACATAAAACTTTTGCAAAGATAGAGCCGCGTATCCATTTTGGCGCGCTCGCAGTCAAATTTATGCGGTATAAAACAACGGTTGGGGCTATCAGAAATCTTTTGTCATGAGTGTCTGTAGATGACACATACCAAATTTAGTACAAATCAGACAAAGTTTGTAGGAGGGGTTCGAAAAAATAGGTTTTGTATAAAATTCAATATGGCAAATTTATTATCGTAGGACTGCATAAGCCAACAAATCTAATAATGTAAGTTAAATGACTGTTGAATTTTTCATATGTTATAAGCGGTTTCATAAATTTCATTATATCTCTCGAACACTAGGGGGTGCTGACCTACAACTTTAGGTTAGAACATGGCATCAATGAATCATACCGAACTTCGTAATGTTACGTTCATGCGTTCGTAAAACACAGCATTTTAGAAGAAAATTCAAAATGGCAGACACCCAAAATGGCCGACCATGTCATTCAACTCAATATGCCTCAAGGAATGTTTCATGAGGACGAGGCATTCAAAAGTTATAATCAAAAATAGCCATTTTCCCCATCTCTACACCAGTAGGTGGTGCTGTGATGATACTGTGCCTGTTCCCCCAAGTCATGCCTGTAATGACAAATACCAAGTTTGGTGTCAATTCACCAAATACTAGATCCAACATCAAATCCATTTTTGTGTGCTCGCCATCAAATTCGTTGACATGCTATATGAGAATGGATTGGCCACTCAAAAATCTTTTAATAATTATTTACCTGGTGAGTGAGTAGATGTTACGTACCGAATTTCATGATTGGACAAGTGCTCTAGGAGGATTTAAAAAAAAGTAGCTTTTTTTCATAAAATTCAAAATGGCAGAACATTTCGAATCGGAATGAGCCATGGAATCAGAGGAGAAAACGAATTTTGTTTCTAGGACTTGTGCGTCAAAAGTTACGAGCATAAACATGATTGAAACTTTGAACTGTTGGTGGCGCTAGAGGGTTTGTGGTAGAGACTCCAAATTTGTTATGGTAACATTTCAGACTGTCCCGTATCTGTGTGCCAAATTTCATAACTTTTTACCATATGGGCTGCCATAGCCTCAAGAGCGGAAGAAGAGGAAAAATAGTAATAGTAGCAGTAGTGTCAAAATGTCAAATTAATAATAATAATAAAAAAATAATAATAATTATTTGATATCATGTATATTTTCCATATAGTATATATTTATTTTTATAATATTTATATGATCTTAAATGTAATGTTTTTATATTTATATCTACTTTTTTTGTATTGTTTTTCTCTGAAATTTTACACAGACCTCCTAACACTCCAGAGACCCCTGGTATGTCCAACTAGAGGACCCATAAATATTTAGCAACGCTCTCAGCCTGACATTTCATCATTCTGTAGCAGATAAAACTCAGAGGTGAAACTATAACTCACTGGCTCTGGCGGTGGAGGAGGTGGAGGTTCTTTGATCACCTGTGGAAAGACACATCACATGTCCAAGTCACATAACCAAAAACACAAGTGATGCACAAAATAACAGCGTGTTAAATAATGACCTCCGGTTATACAGCGTGTGCTCGTTTGAGATGAATCGACTAATTTTCCACCTTAAATCGCTCAACTTCAGACTTTACCGCAAATCCATAGGCCTTGGCTGCCAGATTGAAACAATACTGGAAGATGTGTCGTGAGAACGTACTGTATGAAGGCCGATATTTAAGATGGTAAATGAGCCGATGACTTACTACGGTGCAGCAAAGCGGCCAGAACCACCACATGAACAACAGAGCCAATAATAGAAACAACACCAGCAGGGTGATCAGGAGGATCGTTCCATCAAACTGCAAAGGAAAAGACGGAGAAAGTGGGAAAGGTTGAGAAAGAGGGATAATCAACCATTTATATACTTCAGTAAGAAAAAAGTAACGGCGTGTTGTCATTTGAGAGTGTTACTTTGTTACTTCAAGAACCGATGTTTTCATTTTGTCAATGAATTTCAGTAATGATACGTTTGGTTTATGTTGATAAACCTTGTTTGCATTAATACATTTTAAGAACGTTTATACATTTTAAAAAAAAAAAAAGTTTTAAACTTTATTAAAAATTACACCATTTTGTCAATAAAATGGTTTATAAATGGATGAATATGACATTAAGAAATAATATTTAAATATTGTTCCAAAATTGACAGTAAAATGTTATATTTGTTCATTTTAAACCATTTGATAGGACAAAATAACATTCTTAAAAAATTACATCATTTTTGTCAGTAAAATGGTGCAAACTTAATGAATATGACATCACAAAATAATGTTAAAACAATATTTAAAAAATTGCAAGCCATTTTTGTCAGAAAAATGGTGTAACATTTGTGAATATAACATTTGTGAATATTATTTAAATATTATTAAAAAATTGCATTAAATTTTTTTCAGTAAATGTAAAATGGTGTAAAATCAATGAATATTACATGACAAAATAATGTTTAAATATTATTTAAAAATTGTCATTTTTTTCAGTAAAATGGTTTAAAAATGAATGAACATGACATTTAAGAAATAATGTTTCAATATTATTAAAAATACTAAAATTTAAAAACACGTGTAATTTTTAATAATATTGAAACATTATTTCTTAAATATCATGTTCATTCATTTTTAAACCATTTTACTGAAAAAAATGACAATTAATTTTTAATTTCATCACGTGAAATGATTTAAAAAAATACTTAAAAATACTAAAATTTAAAAACATGTGTGATTTTTTTTTAAAATCATTTCACGTGATGAAATTAAAAATTTCATGTCATTTTTGAGAGTAAAATTGTGTAAAAATAACGTATATAAGAGATGTTTAAATATTTAAAAATTGCAAGCCATTTTTGTCAGTAACACTGGTGAATATTACATGACAAATAATGTTTAAATATTATTTAAAAATTGCATGCCATTTATGTCAGTAAAATAGTGTAGAATTAACAAACATTACATGACAAAATGTTTAAATATTACTTTAAAATTACATCATTTTTGTCACTCAAAAATGATTTGGAATCAAATACATGAATATGATAATATTTACTAAATGTACAGGATATTTTCATCAAAAGACAAGCTATGACTACCGAAAGCTGAATAACCTCACTGTTAAAAAGTGTGTCATGGGAAAAGAATGGGAAGAGTACACTGCTTTTTTGAAGTATTTAGAGAAGTAAAGCTTCATAAAAAGTTATTTTGTGGTTGTGGGCAAGAAGCCTGCTCAGAGAGAATCAGAGACAGGATCTTTTGGGGGCTCTTGTCTGGGGACGTGCTAAACCCCTGCGGTTTGGCCCTTGATGTGTGTGTTGTTGGGGGGGATGGTGTGTTGTGAAGAGAAAATGATGATGGGGGACGACCTGAACGTGAGGAGGGCTTACGAAGTAGAAGACCACCCATACACTTTCCAATGATTTATAATGTAACGTAATTACAATCATATATAATAGCTATATTTAGTTTTAATCTAAGGGGAGTTATTATGCGCTTTTACAAAGTCTTTGTTTTTGATCTCAACTAGATTGAATGTTCATTATTTTCCTCATATTCTCCATTGTTGCAGCTTCCCAATCTGTCAAGAACGCTCTGTTTACTTCCTGTCTCTATGAAGCCCCTCCTTCTGAAAAGCACACTGTGCTCTGATTGGTCGGCTGGAGCAGTGATTGTGATTGGTGTTTGGGAAATGTCCCGCCCCTTACCATAACCACCAGTTACTAACTAACTCAACCAGGCCCCGCCTCTTTATTTAACTATGAATTATGAAATATTTAAATGAGGAATATTGTGAAGAAAACTCAAGACAACAATGGAGGTGTTTATCAATCAATGTTGTATAGGCTAATCGTTGATATATCTGAAGCAAATCTCAAAATTAATTTCCATTTTGTAGATTGTAGTTTGGCTGGATGTGATGTTGTGTGTGTGTGTGTGTGTGTGTAGTCAGACTTACACACTCTGTTGTGGTTATGTGCACGGAGCTGGTGATGAATGACAGACCCTCGTTCATGCTGACTTGCAGGTACACCACCCTGAAGCACAAAGACCAAACATAAATTTTAATATCCATATTTGTCACATTGAAAGCTGGCAGATCCTTTAACATTGTACAGAGGTATACAGAAAAGTAGGGGGGGGGGGGGGGGGGTTAGAGAAACATGAGACATATGTGCCAAAGACAACATTTTTTTTTTTTTACAAAAAGATGTATTTACAGATCTTTAGTTGCCTTCCAGACCATAATTGGCACCCTTACAGAGCTTAGCGGGGTGCTGGTTAACTTTTGTTGTAGTCAGCTGTCTAGTGTCTCAAACATTTGATAAAAACAGCATTCCACATGTTCAGCATTCCCTCCGAGGTTTGTCTCTGAACAGACGGAGACCGAGTCTGCTCTTCTGACAGACAAGTCAGTTCTCTCTGATGAGGAGCATCTAATTTAGCTTGGGTTCACATTCCTGTGTGCAAAAACATACCGTTGCACAGCCAGACAATCATTTCTGACGACCACCATATACACTGAAGTTCTCCGTGTGCTTCGCTTACACCTTTGCGGCGATACACTATTGGCAAACATCCCAATGCCGCCCACACGCAACATTTAGATGAATATGTAAATATGTAATATAATAAATATGTAAATAATTATGCTTTCCTCTCAAAAACAAAATAAACATACAACAAAACTGACAGCAGTGAGAAAACTGCATAGATGGAAAAGACCTTTTACAGCCAATACAGACGGTTTACCATAGGAAATATATGGTTTATGAAGCTTCTTAACAGTTATCAAGGTTGAGCCAAAAACCGTGGACTAGTTCGCCAAAGTTGGTTTTTGAAATAATCTCCGATATTTAGCGAACAATTCGACGGACAGCGGCAGACATAGAGGCAAAGCTGCTCAGAATGAGGAGTTATAAAGCATATATAATCCTTTACGCACATGAAAAACTTGAGTGCGCCCCCTGGTGGCCGATTTCTTTTGAATTTCTCACAGTCCTCTAGGGCCGTGAGTCAAACAGGCCCAGCGAGTTTTGTTTCAATTGGCCTGCGTTTGACCTCATCTGATAGCTGCTCAAATTTGATTGTCCGTCGCCGGTCGCATTTCTCGAGGTACGCGAATGTCCTCAAAGACGGTCTTGCCACCTTGGACAAAGACACCGCATGCCAATTTTTAAGTCAATCAGACTTGAGGTTGTGTAGTTATAGCCATTTTTATATTTTTTTTACAAATTATAGCGCCACCAAGTGGCCAATCACTGCATCCTTTTTCATGAACTCTAACACATGTGTGCCGAGTTTGGTGAAAATATCTCGCTCTGTTCACGAGTTAAAGCCATTTTAGTAAAAGTGGCTCCGCCCACTTCGAACAGACGCCAGAGAATCTTGCTGCACTCGTTTGGCTCCGATTATCTCAATAAGCTAAAAACATCTAGAAACTAAAATATATTGATAACAAGAGGGTTCTGAACATAATATGCTGTATTAGAGCATGGAAAGCAGATGCGGGGGAAGAAGAATGGAAGCTTTAGGGTCTTTGGGGGCAGTACGGAAAAATAACGGAGATCAAAATCAAAGAAAAGCAGAGAGTGGGTGTGATAAACACAATGATTTCTGAGGAACTCTCTGCTTTCTTGGCTCCTCAGAGCCTCTGACATCATCTAAAGCTCAGGCTTTGATTCTGTGTATCCAAAAGGAAAATGAAGGCTGTGAAACAGGCAGTGCTGGAAAACACTGGACCGATGGGATGACCTCACAACTGAAACAGCGAGCTGCGCAGGAAGTGGAATGTGACCTCTGACTGGGATCATAAACACGGCCTAATGTATGGCAGACCTGTCCGTCAGCCTCTCACTTACTTTCCAACTTCATCTATAACAGGCGCAGGGCACAGCAAGAATGTGTCTTCAACACTCGCAGGCTTCTCATCTGTTGCAGGAAGAATAAAAGGTTCAAAGCTTAGTTATAAGTGTTCACTTTTCATGATGAGAACGCACTCAGACTCTGTGGGAATATTTTGAAGGGAAAACACTCACTGAGCGTGACCGTGTCGTTTATTTTGAAGCTGCACAGGACCTGGTCTATGTTTCTGGCGTGTCGAAAACCATTACCTCTCACCACCACTTGAAATGACTCTGAAACACAGATTCCCACAGTTGCTGCTCAAAAACAATGGCAATAAATCCTCACAAAAGACATTTCATTACACCATTTCCCCACAAAAATATAACTTCTCTGCATTTTCAGCACGGGTCAGTGCCTTCCTGTTGAAATCATCAGAGCTCAAGTAATGCTGGGTAATGTAAAACCACAGTGATATAATTGTCCTCTTGGGTAAATGCGTCTCACAGACTGTCATGTTCGACACTGGAATTTCCCTATGATTATTTATTGATACTGTGCTTATATTCATTTATAACTATTCTAAATGGAAATCCAGTCCAAAAGAGTGACATACTGCATGCAAGAATGGAAATGAAATGGTTCACCCACTCTTACAGAGAAACTTAGCTATTAAGATAATAATAACTATATTAGCGTCAACAAAAAATCGTTCTGTTTATTCTAAGCATGTGCTACATTTTTATCGTCTGTCGCTTTAAATGGTCGAGCTCTTTCAAGAGTTTTCTGATTGGCTGTCAATGTTTTTATCTCTCATTTGCTGGAAATAATAGTTCTGAAAGTGATATGGTGATATATGGTGTGGACTCCTCTATTCTTTTATATATGGAACGATTATTAGGGGTTCAAGTGTGTCGCTCTGAAACTCTATTGTAATTGTTCAAATTTCCAAGGATCAGTATTTTCTCCTAAAAGTGATCGTTCAGACCGAACCGTAAGTCGTAGAGACTTGAAACTTTGAGGGCTGGTAGTACTCACGCCGTCTAAGACGTCACCAATGCTCACCCCAATCGGCCTGATGGGGGCGCTACAGCGGTGAAACGTATGAAATCACTCTTGACTCCTAAACCGTTAAACGTAGGTAAAATTTCCATGTATTTTTGGATTTTTTGAAAAACCTACTTTTGCAAACTGGACCTAGGTTTTTGTCCTGATTGGAACCAAACCAGTGCAGTGAGATTCTCTAGAGTCTTGAATGTCAATAATTATCAAAAAAAGTTGAATTTTCGAAGTGGGCGAAGCCACTTTTACTAAAATGGCTATAACTCGTGAACAGAATGAGATCTTTTCACCAAATTTGGCACATATATGTAAGAGCTCATTCCGTGGTCACGTGAAAAAGGATGCAGCGACAGGCCACTTGGTGGCGCTAAAACAGGAAAAAGACATGAAAATTTCTCTAACTACTTCACTGCTAGTCCGATTGACTTGTAAACTGGCATGCAGCGTCTTCCTCCGAGGTGCCATGATTGTCTATGAGGACATTGGCATATCTCAAAAAACATGGCTGCCATCGTCCAGTGAATTTTGAGCAGTTATCAGACAAGGTTAAAGGAGGCTGATCGGAATGAAACTCACTGGATCTGTTTGATTTGCAGCCCTAGAGACCTGTGAGAAATCACTTATCGGGAGGCGCCTTTGCGTTTGCGGTAAGGATTGCGTATCGAGCAATTTTTCTCATACGCCTTCATACCACACCGTAAAACTCTTCATTCTGAGCAACTTTGCCTCTAGGACTGCCGCTCTCCATCGAATTGTTCGTTAAATATTAATATATAATGTATAAATATATAATATATACTTTGGCGAATTAGTCCCAAGTTTTTTGGCTCAACCTAAGAGATAAAAAGCTTTAAAAACCATATATTTCCTATGGTAAATTGCATGTATTGATAAATGGTTAGTTCTATGATCAAAATGGTTACAGGCTTGCTAATTAAAACATTATACCTTTTTACGAATGTGCTTAAAGACACTTGAACCCCTATAATTGTTGCTCGCAGCTATATTTAGAACTATATCTTTATCCTTAGTTATCATTCTTGGTGTAAATGGGCCTTTACTGAATTAAATTCTCTTTCACTTCTTATTTCCAAAATAATTGGTTGTGGAAAGAACATAGCTATTAACAAATGAAATCAAGGGCAGTATTATTATTATTATTATTATTTTATATAAATATATATAGACCATTTTTTTTCATACCTCCTGCACATACGCTGGATGGTTCCGCTGCCAAGATCTCGATACAAGATTTTTTGATGATCTAAAAAAAAAAAAAAAAAAATCTTATTTTTTCTTTTTTCATTTAAATAAAAATTGATAAAACAATTTAATAGTTTGTACAAAATGCATTTATTTACTTATAAATTCATATTTCATTTATTATTAAAGCTAAAGTGTGTAATTTCTGCATTAGTTCCAATGCAATGCCAAGAATGCATTTTTAATTAATCTTCCACAAGCTTCGGTTTACCGAGTCAATCATTCCTCTCAGCGCCTGGAATCCTCCCAAGACTGGAAACACATGCTTACTGGTGTCCGCTATGGTGGCCAGCTAGAACAGGAAAAACAGATGTTTATTTACAGCTTATCCAAGTTTCGATTGGTCGATTTCAATTGGTTTCCACCATATAAAGAGCATGGTTTAAATTGAGTTACATTCTCTGGTAAGTACATACTTGAGGGTTTAGGAAGAATCTCCAACATTGTTTGTAAATGGAAGAACTTATTGATGCTTTGATACTGGTTTCCGCTAACTGTCACTTTGAGCATAGATCTGAACTTAAATGGATGTAATTCATCAATGCTTTGGTAAGATTAAGACAGATAAGTGACAAAAAAGGGTAAAAAAGGTATAGAAGTTTAAATTGACTGTAAAGTATCTATTTATATTTTATACAAAAAAATACATTTTAGAAAATAATTTGGACTCTAAAATCAATGGCATGTGTCTAACCAAGAGTGTTTTCCAAATTTGAAGTTAAAATCACAAAAATTGAGCGCGCAAAAGGGTTTTAAAGTACCGTTTCAATGGTAGCGCAATGTTCAATTTCGAAACTGATCTCTCCTCCATGTCTTCCAAGATGTTCATGTCTTTCTTTCTTCAGTTGAAAACAAATTTAGGTTTGAGGAAATCCTTCCAGGATTTTTCTCCATATAGTGGACTTCAATGGGGTTCAACGGGTCCAAATGTCAGTTTCAGTGCAGCTTCAAAGATCTACATGATCCAGACGAGGAATAAGAGTCTGATCTAGAGAAACCATCGCACATTTTATACAAAAATAAACATTATATACTTTTTAACCACAAATGCTCATCTTGCACTGCTCTGATGCTCCACACATTACGTCATCACGTTGGAAAGGTCACGCATAAGTGTAAGTACAGATCAAGTGTTTACAAAGATTTAGTCAAATGGCCTTTACAAAAAAAAGGTAAAACAACAATGTCGTACAATTTTGAAGTTGGAGATATTCATTGAGTTATTCAACATGCCACGGTGCTTCCACATCCGTCACGTGACCTGTCCAACGTGATGACGTAATGTGTGGCGCATCAGAGCATTTGTGGTTAAAAAGTATATAATGTTTATTTTTGTATAAAATGTGCGATGGTTTCTCTAGATCAGACTCTTATTCCTCGTCTGGTTCATGTAGATCTTTGAAGCTGCACTGAAACTGACATTTGGACCCGTTGAACCCCATTGAAGTCCACTATATGGAGAAAAATCCTGGAATGTTTTCCTCAGAAACCTTCATTTTTTTTTCACTGAAGAAAGAAGGACATCTTGGATGACATGAGGGTGAGTAAATTATCAGGAGATTTTAATTCTGAAGTGAACTAATTCTTTAAGCTATCCAGTGATTTAGTAATTTATGATGAAAAGAGGCAATAAAAAAGCATGTCAGTTGTCCTGATGCTGAGTGTTAACAAGCTATGTGTACAAATGGTGCTTTAAAACCACCAACAGAAGATCATCACATCATTTGAATCACCTGAGTTTCATTGAAGTCCTTAACTCCAACACAATACACGATCGCACCCAATCCCCGAGCTCGTGCTGCCTGGTTAAATACCAAAAAAAAAATCGCAATTAAAAACCACGAGCCTTTAGATTTCTAAATGTCTGCAGACTGAATGCTCGTCACCTCCTGTTGAGCTGCGTTTAGCTGATGTTCTTGAAGCTCGCCGTCCGTCAATGCAATTATGACACTTGCAGTTCCTACAAAGTGAAGAGAAGATGTCAATGTCGGTAAGGACAAAACTGTAACGACAGCAATACTCTGACATCTTTAATGGAAGCCTACCAAAGTTTTCCTGGTGTATTTGCTCGTTAGCCTGTGAATGAAGATTAGATAATATATTAAAAAGAAGCATTAAAATAGCTCATTTGAACGTCAAACAGCTTTAATTTGAACATTTTACCTTTTCTAGACCAAGATGCATGAAGGTATCTCCACCTGGGATCTCTCGTCTTAGAACATTAAGGCCTTTTCTTATGGTCTCCCTGTGAAAAATTGAAAGAATGAAATTAGTAACCGTTTGTAAAAATGTGAAGCGCTAGAAAATGTGTCTTTCTGTACCTGTTTTCTGTGAGTCTCATGATCGTGTTTCCTCTGGTTGAGAAGACGATGAAGGACATTCGTAGCATAGGGCTGAAAGATGATGAAAAATGGTTACAAATTCTTGAAATCATCAATAAATCTCATTCGGTCGGGTCCTATCGTCGATTTTCAATGCATGTGTTTGTTAATCTCAGCAGATGGTTTAGTACCTGGTGAATTTCTCAGCCAAATGTTCAACAAAAGCGTAGATTTCGTGCCAGTGGTGTTTGACGCTTCCTGACCTGAGGAAAAAGAGGTGAAAAAAAATCAATAAATGGGATGTTCCTGCTTTTGCCCTCCTAAATGCATTGGATCAATACAATCAAGAGTCCATCAAATTAATCATGGCTTCTTTTAACTCAAAGCAGTTTCTTAGCAAAGCCATCAAATTTTGTCCCCTTGAGGTGCAGCTGTAAATGACAGCTGGTCATTTCCTGTCTAATTCATTAATGCTGGATGACAAATGGGAAATGAGCTAACTGAGTCTCCTGATCTGTCCGGTGACTTCACTAATGAATCATGGCTCTGAGTTGTGTAAATCTCTCTCTCTGGCTGATGTAACACGTTTAGTCTGAGCGCCAGACATAACAGTAACTGGGTCGCTTTATGAAACCGGTGTCTGTGCCAATTTGACAAGGTGATTTTAACCCGGCTAACAAAAACACGCTGTAAGAATGTTTTGCTCGCATTCTTATTTCTGTATGTGAACGCTAAGGGAACATTAAATTTTTTGATTTTGCAAACGTGGGATTATTACTTTTCAATGTTCTCTAATCAAACAAGCAGTAATATTTTTTTTTTTAAAAGTGAAACGAACATCCAACTAAATCATTTCAGAAAAAAAACTAAACAAAAATTCTATTCATGTTACTTGAGGAATGTTTATTAATAACTCTGAGAGAACCGTGCCAGAATGTTCTAGTCCAAAACGTACATTTAAAGGGTTCGTTCTGTCATCATTTACTCACCCGTGAGACTTTCGTTCATCTTCACAAATGAAAGATAGATATTTTTAATGAAATGCTGTCCCTCTATGGCAAGCCGTTTTGACTTTTATTCATTTTCAGGATATGAACTTGTGATTTTCACTAGTGAAAATGTTAATTCTTGATATCATGAATTATATTTCCACTAGTAACAACATTAATTCTTGATAACAACAATTCAATTTCCACTAGTATAAACTATAATTGTTGATATCAAGAATTGTATTTTTACTAGTGAAATCTCACCATAGGCTGCCATTCAAAATCAATTGTTGATATCAAGAATTCATTTCTTACAAGTTGAAATTCCAGTTTCACATATCAGGAATATAATTCTTAACTAGTAAAAATCATCATTTTTGATGTCCCTCTCTTGACAGTCTACGCAACTACTACTTTGACGCTTCAAAAAGTCCATGAAGAGATTGTAAAACTAATCCACATGAATTGAGCGGTTTAGTCTGAATTTTCTGAAGAGACTCTTTTTACTTTATATGATGAACAGAATGAATTCAGGCTTTTTTTCACATATAATCATGCGTAACACGAGAATGAACCTCATCGTTTCTCGCAAACGTGCTTGAGCTTCCGTTTGCCGTAACTGATGTGTGAGTGGGTGAATGTTTATGTGAATAAAAGCCTAAATTCAGTCTGTTCATCATATAAAGTGATTGAGTCTCTTCAGAAAATTCAGACTAAACCGCTCAATTCATGTGGATTAGTTTTACAATCTCAGTGTCCGTCAAGTAGGAGGGAAAGAAAACTCTCAGATTTGTGTTCTGACGACGAGTCTTATGGGTTTGGGTCGACATGAGGGCGAGTATGACTGAATTTTTATTTGGTTGAACTAACACTTTAACTATTCAATCAGATAAATAAAGTAATAATGAAAGAAATTTGCTAACAAATCAATGAGTGATAGTGATGAGGACATTTTATCTTCATACTAGATTTTTGCTGATATGTTTAGATAAACTACAACTATATATTAAGATATTGTAATAATTTCAAATATATGAGGGACACAAACGGGACCCATTTCTTAGTATGACTCGACTCAACCGGATTGATTTTATTGTTGTTGGTAAAACAAAATGCCGTTTGTGTTCCTCTAGAGAAATGCTAAGCTAATGACTTTGTTTTATCCTGAAGGAGAGCGATGAATGCTCCCGAAAACCTCTTTCTGGACCGGCGTGGGAGGAAGATGTTTTTATAACACAGTCAACAAAAGACGGGCCAGCGCAAAGCCAGCACGCTCTGAAACGGCAAAACAGACCGTAAGTAACAGAGAGGTGAATGTTGGCAAGAATATGCAGGTCATGCTCAGGGCTTGCCACAGTTTTCAACTTCACATTTTCGAACATCACAATGGACTCTGTTTGTGTTGGAAGCGTGACTTTCTTGAGGTAACAGCAATCATGGGATTGGTGCCTAGCTTGCAGTTTTCTCACCTGTGCAAACAGCGTTCGGAAAGGAAGCGGTCTATTCTCAAGTGAGATCCTTGATGAAATATGTTGTGGTGCCCCTCTTTGATCTAATTTTAATGGGTTATACTAAACCATATAAAGCATACAGCAAGATTTCAACGGAATAAATCAACTCTGAAGACGATCCCAATCCACAGAGAAAGGAATTACGACGAGCGATCCGCAAATGGCGACGTCATCTTTTAAATGACCCTCGAAACTCATGTTTTGTGCAGTTACACAACCGTCCGTACGCACGGATAACGGCACATGTGTGAAGACATGTGAAAGTCATTGCGGTTTGATGCAACAAGAGCCAAGACAGGAAGACTCGCTGGAGCAAAATTGGGATGAGGGATAATTAGAAAAGTGTGTTGCTCTTACAGGTTGGAGATCAGTCTTCCATCGAGATCGAATCCTAAAAACTGATCCGCGTTTCTGCCAGAACCAGAAACCAAAACGCTGTCGAGTGTAGTTACCAGATTAAAGGAGTTTTAAAGTAAATGCTAATGATTGTTTTTAAAGTACCAGAAAACGTGACGGTCGTTTTAGGTTTACGTGAAGTCAGCATTGCCTCCCTTTCCTCCTGCTTTGTAATGCCTGAGACATGGTAAAAATATTATGGTGACATTTCCCTGACACTGCTGTTTTAACTGCTCCTCTGAGTCCTCAAACATCTTCTAGGCCTAGAGCAGTTTAACAGAACACGTCTGGATCATCTCCGTCGTGTTTATAAACAGCCGGGGATTAAAATGTTGTGAGGGATCCCAACTGTCTCTCTGACACTCCACAAATATATCTGTACATCAGGCTTGGTTTCACGAGATATAATGATAACGGTAGCAGCATTTTACCGTTTCTAGTTGCGCGTCAAAACAACAGGGTTGTTTAAGGTAATGATCTTTCGGCACTATATCCTCTAATATTTTTATCTAGACCTAAATGCACTTCATTCAAGCCCTTTCCATGTGCATCGGCTCTCTCTCCTGCTAAAGACATTAAAAGCGCCACATTAAGAGCTGAAGATGACGCGGTTATTTTAACAACAGCAGCAGAAACACAGAGAGCAGTAAAATAGATTGATATTTCGCTGCATAAAATGACAATTTAGTAAATATAGTTATTTTTCTCTGTCATAAATATGCTATATGACTCCGACCATTCAAAAATCAGCATGTTAAAAGCATTTCCTAATATATGATGTTATAATTGGTGTTATAATGATGTTATAATATAATAAAATTATTTGTAAATGGCAAGGAAATTTCAAACTTAAACTTTGTTTTCAGCTCAGCTCTTTTCTGTCACATGACCTTCTGCCCTTCTACCTCAGTATACTTTTACTATAGTGCAAACTAATACATTTTGACTTTTGCATCACATAAATTGCTCCATATGTAAACTTGCTCGGTCGCTCACCTGATACAGCATGGATATAAATCCCACGAAACACGTCACGATAAAAGAGCTCAAAGACTTGAAGCAAATCCATTTTTATCCCTCATTTGCTTTTGTTAACTATGCCCATTTTCCAAGATGTAATATAAGTCTGAAGTTTCAGCTCAAAATCAAATTCGCCTCTATTTGGGTGTGAGCAAAAACACGCCGTTTTTGTGTGTGTCCCTTTAAATGCAAATGAGCTGCTGCTCCAGAAGAGGGCGGAGCTTTAACAGCTCAACAACAACAAAGCTGGAGAATCTCACGCAGACAAAATGAGGAAAGTGTTCAAACTGATGGAGAGACTCAGGAAGAAGTCACAACTTTTAGACGTTTCTGAACGGTTCTCAAACAGCAACATTAGACACTAACTAAAGTTAAAAAAGTGAAATCATAATCAACCACCCCCAAAATAACACCATCGGTTAGGCTTACAGTAGGATTTAGTGTAGATAGTACGTTATTTTCAAAAGCAATAGAGCATTAAACTTTTAGCACCTCTTGCCAGACATTTAATTTCCAAACTGCAAAATCCAAAAAAAAAAAAAAAAAATGGCGTCATCCTGAACGAACACAGAAAAATGTGTAAAATAAAGGTGCAGGAGACACTGAAGAATTTTTAAACCACACAGTGCTATACATTAACTTACAGAAGCACTCTCTGCCTGTCAATCATCTTACTCATCCATGTTTGCAGACATTGGCTGACGTGACTTTGGAAGGCGGGGTTTTGGAAAGAGGGCGTGTAGTTGAAGGAATGGGGGCGGGGCTAATTAACTGGCCAGATATTAATTTCTGATAACACTGGTTGTTGGGAGTGGGATGTAAAAGCGAAAGCTTGTTTTTGTTACAATAAACGCTAAAGTTTTGTAAGCGTCAACCCCATTGAAATGATTAAAATTGTCATATTTCAGTAGTTCATCCCATGCTAGAATGAATGACTGCACTCCAGTTCAACTTACTGGGCTTTGAAAACCACTAACCTACATTTAGCGTTGGGTATGTGAGCCTACGCTTCTTCGATTTTAGTCCTTCAGCTTTCTGTACTAGGCTGAAAACACAAGCTCTCTGAATATCCAAATACTTTTTGCGCCCTGTGTAAACCTCACTGCAGTTTCTGGTCTGCATCCAGAAAGCATATTTGTGGTGTGTGATAACATTTAACCAGGAATGCGTGTCTCTTAAAACTGTGCCAGGACCTATACCGGTAGGTAAAACTGGATTTGGGTGTATTGGGAATACTTGACATGGCTCTCAGAGAAGGGAAAGACGTTAATGAATCCTTGGCACCCTACAGCTGTTATCCTGGCTGTTTTAAAACAGATGACTCAATGCCTGGGTTATCTTGAGCTAAACAACAGTTACTGGGACCAAAACTATGATTAACACAGTGCTGCTTCTAAACACTCATGAAGAAGATGAAGTAAATCAGACCACAATATGAGGTCAGACATCTTTGACAGACAACAATTGGCATAATACAATAAATAATAGATTCCTGGTCTGAGGGACGTATGGCGACGGCTTAAAATTCAGTCATTATTTACACACCCACATACCGTCTCAAAACTATATGACTTAATTTTCCTCTGTGGAACACAAACAAGTGACTTTTTTGTACATGCAATGTTGTTGGCAGACACTTTTATCCAAAGCAACTTACATTGCATTTAAAGTTCAAGAAGTTCACACATTCACTGGGGACTCAAACCCATAACCTTGGCGTTGCGAGCACCATGGTCTATATTGCTTGAGCCACATGAATGCATTATATGGACAAGAAGATCTTCAAAATATCTTTTGTGTTTCACAGATGAAGGAAAGTCAGGTTTGGGTAGACAAGAGGGCGAGTGTGATGACATAATTCTCATTTTCTATCTCTTTAAAGGGACGGTTCACCCAAAAATAAAAATTATCCCATGATTTACCCTCAAACTAGGTATATATCACTTTCTTCTTTCAGACAAACACAATATTCTAGCTCTTCCAAGCTTTATAATGGCAGTGAATGGGGGGGTTGAGATTTTGAAGCCAAAAAAAGTGCATCCATCCATCATAAAAGTAATCCATACGACTTCAGAGGGTTAATAAAGGCCTTCTGAAGCGAAGCGATGGGTTTTTGTAAAACGATATCCATAACTATGGATATAATTATGGATATTTTTTTACAAAAATTCTGGATATTTTTTATCCATAAATTTGCGGTGGAAGAGTAACCTCTGACTCGACGCTTGACGCAATGACGAACACGAAAGCGCAGAGGATAGAGCGCAAAACACCAGGCATGAAGTCTAAAACAAGAAATTTTAAAGAGAAATGTCAGAGGATTTCGATATATAAGAGAAGCGGAGCTTGAGTTTGTTGCACAGCCCTATTTATTTCAACCGCGAGATGCGTCTTAGCTTACGATATTCCTACATCTTTCGTCAGACATCGCGCTCAGTGACGGTTCTGGCCCTGTACGCTTGTACTCCAAAACAATTATACATGCTAAACTCATATAGTCGTTTTTATTGTTATAATAATGATTTTATAATGTGAACTGTAGTTAAAAATTCATGTTATTTTAATTATAAAAGTGTTTGCTTTCCAGTTGATGGCAGCAATCGTCCACTAATCAAGGCACAGTTTTCATGTCTATAATTATGAAGGAATTTAAGAAATTTACATCTTTTTTTAAAGTGGATTTAACATAAAATTTAGCTATTTTATATGAATGTAGGCTATATATTTAAATTATTACAAATTGAGGCAAATAAAAACCACCGTAAATCCCCCCAAAATATTACAGTGAGCGATATTACATTTGTTTTTTAAAATAGGTCAGTTGGACAGAAAAATGAATATTTTTGCCCAGTTTGTCTTTATTAACCCCCTGGAGTCGTATGGATTACTTTTACGATGAATAGACGCACTTTTTTTGGCTTCAAAATCTCGCCCCCCATTCACTGCCATTAAAATGCTTGGAAGATCCAGAATATTGTGTTTGTATGAACGAAGAAAGTCATATACCCCTAGAATGGCTTGAGGTTGAGTAAATCATGGGGTAATTTTCATTTTTGGGTGAACTATCCCTTTAAGAATCTATAAAGTGGCACCAGCAAAACTCACAAGAGTTTAGTTCCTCTGAGGACGTCTGGCTTGAAGGTTTAGCATTCCCACCGACAACTTCTTTGTTTAATTCCACTTGTTAAACAGCAGGCCATGGGCTGGTAGACTGATTCTGAATCACTACCCAAGGCCGCCACTTCCCAGAAAGCCTTTGGGCCACAAAGCAGATGTGGAAGCAGTGATGCCAGGTTTAAAGGACAATCCTGGGCTATATTTGCATAATATCTCTTTATATCTGGCCCTTTTTTAGCCCCATATTTGCGATTTGTGCAATTCCATTGATATGGTGGGACTTCCCACAATGATTCACATCTCATACAAAAGAGGAATGGAGCATGTTGTGTTTCCATCAGACATTAAGTGTTGGCCAATGGTAAAAACGTTTAAGATTCCAAAATATTTGATTGTTAAAGATGTTTTTATTGCTTGCCTATTGAGTTTCAAGGACCATACTGATAGATTTTTCTTTTAAACTCATAATTTAAGATTGTTACTCTTGAGGCGAGATGTCAAAACAATACTTTTTGATCAGATAAACATGCTGACACCTCAAAAACAGATCCAGGAAAGCTCCTTCTCAGAAGCCCAATAATGGTGCACCTGAAGCCAAAAACTCTTGTGCAACACAACTGTTGTTTGCGATGCTTTGATACTTAAACTTCTTCTCACTCGGTGATGAAACAAATGACATTGCCCTCCATGCACGCAATGACACGGTGATTAAAAACACTGACTAACGCATGCAAATGAAATTGCTTGAATTGTCGAATGTTCTGCTGCAGATGTTCATAAGCATGTGATTTTACTAAATGTCATTTTTTCCAAAGTCTGTAAAGAGAAGAAGGGGGGGGGTGTCGGGGTTGGCCGTGTCTTCTGCCATCACATCATGAGAAACACTGGGTGGAAAAGGACCTCGTTTTTGCTTTCAGAGCATGTTGCGTGACACATGAAAAATCATTCACATATAACACACAAGATTTACTGGCTTCTAAAGTGTAAAAACTAAAATATTTGATCTCTTGATGACAGCCATACATTAAATGAATACCCTAATCATATGTGAAATGCTTCCTGACACATAGTCAAAGCATATCACTATCTTTTCTTTGTTCATAAGCAATAAAGGTATATTAAATCCACCTAAAGAAATATCAGATCAATGCATATATGATAATCTTAAACTTACATTTAAACCACACATATAAAAAAAAAGTGTTTAATGTAAATGAATGTGCAATTAGATTAAACATCCTGTAAAGAATCTCCCCAGACCGACACACACCAATCGTGGGAAAGGATGTTGTCTTTCTGCGCCTGTTAAACAATGGTAAAAGAGGAAAAGAGAACCACAGAGGAATGAAGTTGTGACCGTCTGAAGTGCTTATTCAGCAGACTTCACATGTACCACCCCTTTGCTCATCATTACACACACACACACACACACACGGCACAAAACAACAAGTTGGCACAGTACAAAAATAAACCGAATGACTTCTGCAAACTGTCACCGGTAGTGCATCGTAATGTCTACAATGTGGAGTTTTTCAGGAAATGCCACAGAAGATCCATTTTAGCTTCCCTAACGAACATTTTAATTTCGAAACAGTGTACAGAATCTTTTATGGAATGGATTTTAAATGGTTCTTCATGAAACTGATCCCAGTATAAAACTTTATTTTTTAGAGTGCAATATACTGCACATCATTGTCTCCCTGAACTCTAACTGAACCCAGCCGAGCGATACCAAACAATGGACATCTGGTGAATATCTATTTTGGTGTTGTGGAATGTGAGAAATTTTGGGGAAAAGTCGGAGGATGTGAGTGGAAATGTACTGGCCTACTTTATCCAGGCGGTATCTCTCAGTGTGGAAAACATCAGGCCGTCAGACCGCAAAAGCATCCCTAACATTTCACTCCGTACAGATCAAGTTGCAAGTTTATACGCTGTAAAAAATGCTGGGTTAAAAACAACCCAAGTTGGGTTGAAAATGGTCAAACTGGTCAATTGGGTTGTTTTAACCCAGCGGTTGGGTTAAATGTTTGCTCAACCTGTTGGGTAGTTTTATTTAACTCAACTATTGTTTAAAAATGACTGTATTGCTCGCTTAAAATGATCCCAAAGTATTTTGGGAATTAACTTTTATTAATATTTTTTAATTAATTATTTTCGTTTATTAATAAATGTTTTATTATCCAGTAATTATGTCCGATTTTTAATTTCCAACATATTTGGGTTCATTTAAAGTCAGACATATAGTCATTTTTAAACATTAGTTGACTATCCAGCACGTTGGGGAAACAGTTAACCCAACCACTGGGTTAAAACAACTCAATTGCTGGTTTTGTCCATTTTCAACCCAACTTGGGTTGTTTTTAACCCAGAATTTTTAGAGTGTATGTGATTGACGTTGGATAGCAGACAGTTTAGCAGCAGTGAGACTAAAGATATAACCTACAGATATCTTTCCTTCACATTTATTTGTTTGATTGAGAGAGAGAGAGAGAGAGAGAGAGAGAGAGAGAGAGAGAGAGAGAGAGTTAAAGCAATGAGCAAAAACGATTGAATCATAACTGATACTTACTTGTCAAGGACAAAATACAAGTCGAAGGCGCCCTGACATGATCTCTCCTCCTCCACATCTTCCTCAGCTTGCGCAGATGGAAGCGTGAGCAACAAAAGTCCAAAGAAAAGTACGCCGAGACACATTTTCACTACTGGACATGCCATCGTTTCTTAATGCAAAAACATCAATCCTCAGTAAAGCAAATGGCCATTCACATGATGTCTAAAACCGAGCCTGAGAAGAGCCTGTGGGATCCTGAGGGAAGGATGCACACAAAGAAGAGGAGTTTCAGCGGATGTTGACGCAGTCCAAACTCACATGAGTCTGAAAACGCTCAAAACTCGAGATTAAGATGAAAACACGCTATTCCCAATATGTACTGCACAGAAAGACGAGGTCCAGGAAAAAACACCAGGGAAAAAAAATCCAAATGTGTGTTTAGTGCACTATATATAAAACTTTGGAGAACTGTTGCGCACGAAATCCACGCGTAAAAAGGCCAGATGTATTTTTCCCAAGCGCTTGATTTGGCTATTTAATGTAAATGTGCAAAGCAAAGAGTCGTTTGAGAAAAGAGCCCAGACTCAGAGCTGGCAGAAGAGGAGCTGGTGTCAAATTTCTACCCTTGTAGAAAAAATTGGGTCAGTTTCTTCTCCTGCTCCTTCAAGGGTTCCTCCCTTCCTTTGGATCGCAAAATATATGTGTTTTTGCGTTGTTGTTTTATTTAAATCTATCCTGACTAGTCTGGATAACTTAAGAAAGAAAATAAAAAACTAGAATAGAAAAATATTTCTACAGAATCAGTATTACTTTATTAATCGAGTCTTCACAAACCAACTAATGATTATCCAACACATTAGCGCATAATAAAACATCATTTCTTACACTGTTAATTAAGTGACTAATTGAACATCATTCATTTGTTTTATTTATAACTTAAATATTTGGATATTTAACACACATAATTACACTAAAGATGATTAAGGATATATGTGGGGAGCACATGTTAGCTATCAGGCTAATCGCTTATCTGTATGCTATGCTAGTACATAAGCTAACTAATGTTCATTATAACGTGTTGAAACTGTGTTTATCATAACATGAATTGTACTCAGGTGCTAAAGAGAGTACCTATTCAAAGCAATTTGAACCAATGGGATCGCGCGATTTGTTAGGACTTCATTTTAATTTTCAGCTAAGAGCGGCTCGGCCATTTTGGTGTCATTCGCTTCCGGTTATTTTTAGCTGTACAAAGCAGCTGTTCATGCTGCTTGATATTGCAAACTGGTATTTGTTACCATATTATTTTAATGTATTGTCTTAATCATAAACACGCCGGTTTGTAGTGTGAACAGTTTTACAGTTTACTGCACTTTTTTGATATTATTCTCGTTATTTAATAAAGCTAAAGTCTCGCATATTCACAGAAAACGCTTTTCTTCCGCATTGAAAAATAAAGTCGAGACGGTAATGATCTAGGTAGCTACAGGTCTACTATTTCCAGGTGTTGGGACAAGATTAATTAATTAACTAATTATTTCTATTTCTCCGCAATTTCAATGAGGACCTTTCAGCAATTTACGTCGTTACACCAGTAGGTGGCGTTAAGTGTGAGTGCCTTTTTATGCCAAATGTTACTCACTGCAGAGGCAAATGGTGGATGTAGACAGCTAAACCTCACCGTAACCCTATCTCTAAACATATCTCCACTCATTGGGTCCACATTGAGCACCACTTGGATCCAAATGACGCCCAGGTCCTCTTCTCTGGATTTAATCTACCTCTATATATCTAATATGGGTGGAGCTTAACCTAGTTAGGTTTAATGATATAGGTAAGGTTAGGGTGTGTCTGGACCGTCAAACTCCAGGTGGGCTATTTTTGACTAGCCATTTTGTACTTTTCTACAGACTTGGCAAGTGAGTCATTGAATCAATCACTTTATTCAAAACGCTCACATGTCTAAATAAGCTTTTGACAAATTCAAGAACCCCAAATCCATTAATGTTGTCAATTTTTTGTCAGCAACTTCTGTTGTCTTATCCCTGTCTCTCTTTATTGTGAACTATATTGACTCACATGATTAACTAAATAAATGTATTTCTAATATAGCGTGTGTCATATCCTCTGACATGAGTAAGAATTGAACGAAATTGAGTGATAAAAATTCTGACAATTTGTATATATCTAAACATCGTGCTTCGCAGAGAGCTGTGGATCTCTTACATAAACATATTCATCATATACGCCTGTATCATATCGTTTTACAAGACCATAACAGTGCACTATGGTTATCTATAGCCAATGAGGGTCGTGCATTTCTTATTGTGGTCCATTATAGAATCACATTAGTGCAGTTTTCAGAGTGAGAGTGATTCGAAATGACTAATTTATGTGCACTAATTTGAATTCCTTAGATGAACTTGATGTCATAGTTGTTGAGCTGCTTAGACCAGTGGATCATGTTAAATTGTCAAATATTTTTGTTTAATTTGCCTGGTCTTGTATATTACCGCCATTAGTATCATAGCAGGTTGACCTAACCGGCCAAAACCAGCATGACCGTGGCCAAAACATACCTAACTGATAACAAAGTTAACACAAAACTTTATACAGCAATCAATTTTTATTGTTTGGCCATTAGACCTCTAACTTTGACACGTCATTACACTACAGTGTATTGAAGGTGATTTATTCCTGTTAACAACAGTGCTAAATTATTGTAATTTTAGTAAGGCAGTGGATGTGTTTGAAAGCCTGCTTTGGTCCACTGCTGGATGAAGAAGATATGCTGCCATCTTCTGGTTCTTGTTGCTAATTTCTAAAAGAAAAGGCGCAGTAAATACATGAATATACCATCATATCATTTTGTAATGACAGTCAATACAGCAAGAAGTGTACTGTGGAGGACTTACCAAATGTGAACATTGTTTTTGCTTATATTACTTTAAAAATCCTGGGTTAAAAACAACCCAAGTTGGGTTTAAAATGGACAACCCCAGCAACTGGTTTGCTTTAACCCAGCGGCTGAGCTAAAAGTTTTACCCAACCTGCTGGGTAGTTTTATTTAACTCAACTATTGTTTAAAAATGACTGCATTGCTTGCTTAAAAATGAACCCAAATATGTTGGAAATGAACATTTAGTAATATGTTTAATGAATAATAATTAAACAATAAACTTTTATTACATTTCTTAGTAATAAATGTTCATCTTTTGATTATTATTGTTGCCTCTAGTTATTATGTGTCTGATTTTTGATTCCCAACCTATTTTGGGCTCATTTTAATCCAGACATACAGTCATTTTTAAACAATAGTTGGGTTAATTAAACTACCCAACAGGTTGAGCAAACATTTAACCCAACCGAAGGGTTTTTCAACCTAACTTGGGTTGTTTTAACCCAGTATTTTTACAGTGATTTTTAGATTCCAAGTAGTTATTTTAAGCAGAGATAAATAATCTTAGGCTCTCATACATGTATGTCTGGAATTGGTTTATGTTTGTTAAAGTAATTTTAGCTCAGTTGTAATGAATTTTCTATTTAAAACACATTACAATTAGAAGAGTTTCCATGTTGTATTTATTAAGTTTCAATCGCGATTTCTCCCAAATATATAGTGAGAGATTTAAGTTGCATTTGAAACAAGATGATTTTCAGTTTGTTAATATGCATGAGTTTATGTTTACAATGCAAGAATACACAAACGTAAACACATTTTAACTAGTTCACAAAGTACCCTTCATGTTCAGAACAGGCCTAATCTGAATATCACTTTGAGAATATTACTTGCATTCTCCTCTACCAAGTTTTAGAGACGGCAAGCTCCAGATTGGATGGGTTAGAAATTATACAGAGAAAAAGAATAAAACTGTGTATTTTCTAAACATTAATGATTTAGAGATCTACAAAGAAATATGCCATCCTTCTAAATAACTAATTTGCTATATCATTTGGCTTCCATACCAGGCCTAGAAGAACAACTTATTTTTGGCCGGAAAAATGCTTATTGAGGATGCCCTTTGCCGTGTCGAGGGCGGCAACAGCGGGCACTGGAATGTGCGGGGCAATGCCAGCACCCTCCCAGGAAGGACCGTGAGCATCGTCTGAGTGGCTGATTGGAATAGACAGGAAGATGTCGCTTTCGCCCACACGGAAGTTCTCCGGGGGGTGACAACCTCCACGGGTCGTCTCACCGATAATCATTGCACGTCCTAGCCTTTTCATGATAAAAACAAACTCCTCAGCAGCACCAGCCGTCACACCACTGGTGAGGATTATCAAACTCTTTTTGCTGCCGTATCTCCTGCCTAGATAGAGTAGAATTGCACATTTAATTATATGCATATAACAATTTATCTAAAATGCAGGATACTGCATTTTTTTATGTTTAGATCAAACAATTTTTGAAATTGGTCTACACAATGAGTAAAACGCAAAATTAAATATGTAAGTCATGTTAGTACCTGTAAGTTGCGTAAGGGTCAGAAGATCTCTTGTGGTGTTGGAGGGTCTGTCATAAATGTGGTCCAACGCAATCTGCTTGTCACCATCAAAGAAGTATGAGCAGAAGCCAGCAATAGAAGAGGTCGGCCCACCAACATTGTTCCTTGAAAGAATCGTGATATCAAATTATGGTCAATGGTGGATTAAAAATGTTGGAATTTATACATTATTGATACAGAACTGGCTAAATATGTAGGTGGATTTATAGGGCTAGATTTACTATCTAGCACAAACCCTCTTCTGGTGTCCTACTGTCAGGATTTACTAAAGACACGCAGTGAAAAGTTAGCTCTGAAAAGGGTTTGAAGGAGTTTCCTTTTCAGACACAAAATGAATGGGAGGAGAGTATTTAAATGAATCACGCGAGGCGATTTACTAAGTTTTGCGCTAGTCTATTTACTGGTATTTGCGGCATGATTTACCACCTTAAAAAAGCGTCTTAAACCAGACGCTACACTCTAAAAATGCTGGGTTAAAAACAACGCAAGTTGGGTTGAAATGGACGAACCCAACAATTGGGTTGTTTTAACCCAGCAGTTGGGTTAAGTGTTTGACCCAGCCTGTTGGGTTGTTTTATTTAAAAATTACTGTATTGCATTACTTGAAATGAACCCAAAGTATGTTGGAAATGAACATTTCTTAATGTTTAATAAATTAACATGTATTAACAAGTTAATAATTAAACAATAAACATTTATTAAATTGCTTATTAGTAAATGTTCATCTTTTGATTATTATTGTTGCCTCTAGTAATTATGTGTCTGATTTTAATTTCCATCATATTTTGGGTTCATTTTATGCCAGACATATAGTCATTTTTAAACAATAGTTGAGTTAAACAAAACTGCCCAGCACGTTGGGCAAACATTTAACCCAACCGCTGGGTTTTTTCCATTTTCAACCCAGAATTTTCGAGTGTAGTTTGTGCTGCTCTTGGTAGATTGCATTGGTCATTATGTAAATGATCGGGCTGCATCTTTGTTCTTTAATTTGCAAATCACCCGCAGAACTTTCCACTCCCATCAGCTCATTTTTGGAATTTCGCTTTCACGCTAATTTGCCATTTAGTAAATGCGAGAAACAAATACACAATACAATAACCACCTCAGATCAATGATCATAGCGTCAGTGTCAACCACTTTGTTCCAGACATGTTCCACGATGATCTGAGCAATGGCAGCAACATGTTCAAAATCCCCAAACATGTCAAAGCGAAGGTAACCAATGTTGTTTTCAAATACGTCAGTGTGGAACGAAACTTTGATGAGCTCAATGAACATCTCGGGTGTGGGATTCTGAAAATATAATAAATAAAATTGTCAAACATAATCTCTGAATTATGTCTAAAAAAATGCAGAAAGTAGTGCATATACAATGGGAATGACTCACCATTGGAGGAAGTGCAGGAGTATTGCTGGTGGTCTTCAAGCATTTGTCCCCTGAGAGTTTTAGGAGGTCAGCAGAGAGCTTTACTTGCAGTTCTTCTTTTGTGGAGATCAGGTTGTATTCCCCACTAGATGCAAGCTTCTCAGCGACAGCATCCCCAAGACTTGGAAATGCATAGTTGTCTGCAACCAGCGTGGCCGCCGCCTGAACCAACCCTGGGATTTCAGCACGAAGCTGAATGATTTCAATCGCAGCTTTAAGGGCATCCTCTGCAGGAACTTCCACATCTGGTTCCACTCCGTTGACTTCCCAGCTCTTGCCAGTGATGGGGTTAATAGACTTGGCAACTGGCACAGACACATAGAAGTCGGTGTCACCCACCTTGATTTTGTTCATTTTTACAGTTCCCCCAGCTGTCTTCTCCCCAACAATGGTGGCCCTTTTAAGGTGTTTAAGGCAATAAGCAACATCTTCTGCAACCCCAAGAGTGTCCTTGCTTGTCAGAATGATCAAGGGTTTGGAGGTTCCGTATCTCTTTCCCAACAGGGTCGGCATGGACCACAACTCTATGGTGAGGTCAGAGGTGCGATCGTACACCGAATCAATGTGGATCAGTGGCTCTGGATCGGTGTAGTAAGACACGATATATGGAATTCCGGATAGCTCACCACTGACAGCATTGCGGAAGTCGAGAATCATGGCGGATGTTGGGAGGATTTTGTCCCAGATGTACTCCAGCAAAAGAGGCCCAACTTTCTGAGCCATCTCCTCACCAATGATGTGCTGAATCTTCAGGTAGCCAATTTCGCCATCCAGGATCTCAACTTTGACCGTGCCTTTGATCATTGCGGCCAGCTGCTCCGGAGGGATCTCAGGCATGGCGGGCGGCGCAGCCGGAACGAAACCTGGCTCGTATGTGACTTTCAATCTGGAGTCACTAATTGTTTTTCTAACCCCATCCGTCAGAACACTGGCAAGCGTGGCAGGATCTGAAATGCCAAGGATCTCCGTGTTACTACTCGCAGCGTCAATTGCCTCCTCCAAGCCGGCGAGCTTTTCTGGTGAGCAGTAATTGTCAATGAGTACTTTTGCCATATCCACAATAAGTGTGGGAGAGAAAGTACAGTGAGCCACGTTACTGAAGATCAGTGCTAGTAGAACTACAGCTTGAGCCATTTTGGCCAATTTCGGATTCCTGCTACTACAGCACAACCCAACTGTCCTTCTGCAGAGTGGTCTGTCAACTGAGACTGCTTTGGCCGTCAGGTTTCTGGTAACACATGCATAAGAAGCTTTTCTTCACAATAAAACCTTAATCTCATTAGCCAAAGTTCTTCGGTTTGAAAATAACAAGCTAAAATGTATGTTACATACACTCTTAAGGATTACGGTTAGGGTTAGCTCTAAAATGGTTCTAAACCAAAAATTATTGTATTGTATATTGTTACAAGCTGAAAACCAAATTGGGGGCTTCAGCTTGTAACAATAGCAGAACCCTTTTTGGTGCTAAATAGAACCCTTTTTATAAATTTCCATAAAGAACCTTATATTTTTATTTACCTGGCAAACTGTAGGAAAAATGACAGTGCTCCAACTACAGTTATTAGCTGAATACATAAATAAATAAATAAAAATAGAAAATATAGACGTAATGAAGACCAAGTTCCTGTGAAATATCTTCACAATTCTCTTTACGTCCATCATTATGTGCATATTTTAAGCGGCGGTTTTTCTCTGCACATGATGGCGACAGCATATGGAACACAGTTGAGTTTAGCTACAGTGTGTTTCTTCCAGTTGTTTATGTAAAAACAGTTGTTTATGAAGGGCAAAATTAGGGATAGTGTGTGAGCCCTTTACAATTTTAAAAGGAAAAAGTGATAGAAAAGTCATGGAATAGCTTTAATGTTTTTGTTTTTTGTGACTGGGTATGTTTATGCAAAGTGATAATCTAACAATATGGGCTGTATATATTCATTACGTAATTTATGGGAAAGAGAAGATGAGTAGGAGACAGCTGGTCCCTCTTACATGCTCTGTTAAACTAAAATAGAGAAATAGATATAATTGGTAGGAAATTTAAAGTTAAAATTTATAGACATTTTAAGAAATAAAACATTTACCTGTTGAGAGTGTTTACAATTGAATGGCTGAGCACCAGAAAATCCGTTATGAGTTGACTTTGACAGATTTGAAAAACTAAAAGGCGGGAAAAAGGGTTCCTAACCTTATGCGCCGCCGCGACACACAATAGAAGGTAGGTTATTTTTTCCATGTATGAGTTTTTGTCCTCATAGCTAGCTACGACAGCGACATGCTATGATTTTATTTTTATTTTAGAAACTGTTTCTATTTGTCTGCGACGTTGCAACTCTTGACTGGAAAAACAACACAAAGTATCCTAATGAGAATCTCAGGTACTGTTTATGTGCTTCTTTTAATGTTAAAAGTGTCTTGAGAGCTTGCCGAGAGCCTGCCCTGTGATTGGCTGTGATTTTTGATTGACTTTATCGCGTTTCATATTCGCGTCGCGTGTGGTGTGGACTTACAAATTGTTTGGTTAGGACACGGTATAAGAACATTTAAAGAACCATATTTTTTTAGAGTGTAGCTGTTTCAATTGAAGCACTTATAAACTTATATTTGCCTTTGTATTAATGTTTCTTAAATACAGCATTCTGTAGTGCGGAAGTAAATTCATGTGTATCAAATAACCTTTTATTGTAACATCAGAAGATGGGATGCAAAGGAAACACTTACTGATGTCTTCTTTTTTATTTTATGCTCTCAGCATGTTTATTTAATTACTACATTAGTAGGAGTATACAAAAGCACAACATCAAAAGAGCATTTTTGTAACTTAATGATGAAAACAATTTCAGAAATATGGCAAACATAGCTTTAAAAACGAAACATGAAAATCTATTGCATGCACATAAAACAGTTTTGACTATGGTGTTTTACGGTAAAAGAAAAAGAAGATGAAGAATCAAGCCCCTAGTTCTATTTCCCTGAATTTTTCTTTTGGTGCTTTGTGCCAATTACTTTCTGGGTAGTCTTAAGTGCATCATTTGCTGGAACTGCTATATGAGGTTCAACCCCGGACACACTCCACGCTTTACCAGTAACTGCACTCAAAACCCCCTGGTTGGGAATGGAAGCATACAGGATGCTATTCCCAATTTGGTACGTTCCACTTGAGAGGGCGCCTCCGATCGTGGGCTCTCCAATTACAGTGGCCCTTTTCAGGTCTTTCATTGTTCTAGTGAATGCCTCAGCGGCTGATCCCGTCATGTGACTTGTCAGTATATAAACGTCTTTCTGAAAGCCGTACCTCTGCCCTAGCACTTCCGGAAGGGTCGTAACCTTTGTCACAGTTGTTGTGGAGCGATCAAAAACAGTATAAAGGTGTTTCAAGGGTTGCGCGTCAAAAAAATAGCTGCAAATGAGTGGAATAGCTGTGGAATAGCCACCCGTGTTGTATCTCATGTCAATTATGAGCACATCTGTGTTCACCAACTTGCTCCATACAGCTTTGATGAGCTGGGGACCAATTGCCCGGAGAACCTTTACGTCTTCCATCACGTCGAATCTCAAATAGCCAATATTTCCAGACATCACTTCGACTTTGAATAGGGCATCAATGATGAACCCTACCTCTTCAGGGGAGGGGATTTTGGGAACGTCGTGGAGGGATTCCGGTTCAGTTTCGCAGTAGAAAATGTGCAGTCTGTGGTCGCTCGAGGTCTCTTGGAGATCCGCAGTGAGTTGAGATGCAAGAGATTCATAGTCAACAACTGACCGGTAGAGTCCCTCGGTGAGTTTGGACTGTAACAGTCTACTCACTTTATCTGCCACCTCAGGAATGCTGTAATGTTTTTCCAAGAGATCTCCAACGTCTTGCACCAAACCCTTAATGTCCTTGTGGAACGCAATGATTTCATGAGCTCGCTCAACTGCATCTTCAGCAAGCACGATGGCATCAGGAACTACACCACCTCCAAGCCAACATTCCCCTTGTATATCAATGAAATTTATGACGGGGACAGTAATGGCAAGGCTTGTTTCTTCAACTTGAAAAGTCTTGGAGTGAAGGAGTGTTCCAGAGGTGATTTCCCCTATAACAGTGCCTCGTTGCAGGGACTGCATCAGGTAAGCAAACTCTTCTCCAGCTTCTGCTGTGTAATAGCTTGTCAAAACATAGATGCCCTTTCTGGAGCCGTAGGAGGGCCCACTGATGTTACGAAGGGTGTGAAAATCAGCAGTCACATTCCGGATGCTGTCGTACAGTGAAAAGAGGTGAGTATTTGACGAGGTGTCGAAGATGTAGGAAAGCAGAATCGGCAAAGCCTCGGTGGATCCACCGGTGTTATAGCGCAGATCGATAATCAGGTTCTCTGTGTCTTTGACTGGTTGCCAGACTTTCTGCTTAATTCGATCCTCTAGTCCCATCAAAACAGTGGATGTGGGGAACCTGTCAAAACGCAGATATCCATTGTTTCCCGAGAGAATTTCCAACGTGAATAATGGATCAATAAGATCATCGAAAGATGATGTTGTGTCCAGACCATTGTCAGACAATCCTAGCGTCGACTTGATATACAACCGAGGGTCTTCAAAGACCGACTGCAGCTCGTAATTAAGTTTTGCTGCCAAGTCCTCCTCAGAAACCACTGTGAAAAAGTCTGTTTTGGCGAGCTGATGTAGCAAAGCTGGGATTTTATCTTTAAACGAATAAAATCGTTTAATGATATCCGACACTCTTTTAACTGCTTTCGGTATTGCTTTCCTGATGCCAATGAGGGACTTGGCTTTGGCAATTGCTTCCTTTGGGTTGACCGTGACGGACGGCGACACTCCGTTCACTTCCCAGCTCTGTCCTGTTACAGGGTTCACAGATCTGGCAACGGGGACCGTGATATAAAACCCTGAGTCCCCGATGCTTAACTTTTCAATCTTAACCGACCCTCCAGCCGACCTTTCTCCAACAATGACGGCTCTTTTTAGATGCTTTAAGATGTAGGCGAGCGCTTCCGCTGCGCCCATGGTGCGCTTGCTGATTAAAACGATCAGCTCTTTTCTTTTCCCATATCGATCCCCCAGGAGGGATGGCATTGTCCATAGCTCCTTCGTAGTGTTGGTGGGTCGCTCGTAGATTGTGTTGATGTGCAAAAGTGGTTCAGAGTCGGAAAAATAGGAAACAATGTATGGCAGGCCGGAGAGCTCTCCTGCTGTGCTGAAGCGGAGATCAAAGATCATTGCTGACGTGTGCACAACCTTCTTCCAGATGTTGTCGTGAAGGAGGCGTCCCAGTTTCGACACAGTCTCCTGACCTATAATGCGGTCAATCCTCAGGTAACCGACATTGTTATCCATCACCTCCAGTTTAACTGTGTTCCTGATTAGCCGTATCAGCTGTTCAGTAGCCAGCGACTGAAGTGCAGGTGGCGTGATCGGAATATAATTAGGCTCGTAAGACACGGTCAGTCTGGGGTCATTGAGTGCGCCTTGAACTCCGGCAGTCAGTACAGCTGCCAGTGTTTTCCGATCGGAGATGTGTAGGATCTCTCCACTGCTAATAGCTTGTTGGATTGCCTCCTGCATACCGACTAGATTCTCTGGGAAGCAGTAGTTGTCCAGGAGAATTTTAGCCATTTCCAGGACAAGCGCGGGCTGGAATGACGCGTCGACGAGCGGAACCCGACAAGCGACTACGATCAGGGCAAAAACTCGCACAGTCCCTGCCATCTTTTGCAGTTGGTTTGTTGAATTTCGTCTAAGCCAGAGGTTTTGTCCATTCATTTGGTGAAGAGGTCCTTTGGTTGATAGAACAGGTTTTTGACAACAACAACCACATAAGAGGCTTTTGCTCTGAATAAACCTTTAATCGCATTATCTGCAGAGCATCATCAAGACATTGACAGATAAAAATCAATAATTAAAAAATGCTAGAGAGGGTATAAAATCTGACTTAAAGGGACACTTCACCATTAAATATAATTTAGGACCTCTATTTAACACAGTTCTTCAAAATATCAGTTGTTTCACAAGCAAGATAATCATATAGGTTTGGAATAACATGAAGGTGAGTAAATGATTACATAATTGTGCATACAAGACGTTTATTTGGAAGAAATACTTTTTTTGTATTCAGTCTCGATGTATTTGACCATGACGGGTCCTGACAATGCATTAGAACATTATAAATAGTTGACTGAAAATACTGAGTGAATGAGAAAACCTCTTTACACATTTTCTCTTGGATTATAGTCCTCTCAGCCCTGACGTCATGAGGTAAATGAGGTCAAGCTTTCAAAGGTGACGTCTGGGTCAGGCTAATGACATAATTACACTGGTAAACACATTAAATGAACACCACAAACCATAACATATATTTCTTACCATATAATAGCAGTATATGGCTTTGATTGGAGAATCATCCTTCCATTACTCTTTTTCTAAAAACTCTTTGGCAAAAACTGTGCGTTATTCACAAACCGAATCGTTATTATTATTTTTTAAAATCTTCTTATAGATTAACCCCCATCATTTGTCTAAAAATGAGAGCATTAGAGTGAATTTAGAGGCCCTTGCCACTTTTACAGGATGAAATTATGTAACCCCACATTCACTCAACACTAATTGGTGCTGCACTGTTAATCTTTTAATGCTTAGAGTCTTATGCAATTCTATCTGATGATTCCCATGTGACCAATCAGAGACTGGGAATCTCATTTTAAGATGGCTGGAGTTTTGTCCAGTGTGTTTGATGGGAGGAAATGTTTCTGAGCTGAAGATAGAAACTGTCCCTGAAAAGTACGGCTTACTGTTTTTGTTTTTGTTTTCCTCACTTTGTCGGAAACCATGCAAATACTATTTAAGCTGTGAAATTCTCACCTGACTGAAAAGCTCCACCAGAAGAGAGCGATAACCTAGACGAAAATTACTTTGATGCATGATATAATAATTTTTGGACTTTATTTATATAATGTAAATAAAATTAATGAATTTGATTAATAAAACAATCATTGTAATATATATATATATATATATATATATATATATATATATATATATATATATATATATATATATATTTGTTGGACATAAACAATGGATTATATACAAATCTTTTTGTCGGGAGGAGGGAGAGAGAAAAACAATAAAATTAATAAAAGACAAAAATAATAATTAGAGAGCCGGTGTAGTGACAAATCAGGTCTGTATTAGTTAGCTTACTAGCATAGCATGCAGACACCCGATTAACCTGATGGCTAGTTCATACATGCATTTGCATTTACCCTACATGTATTCACAATCATCTTTAATGTAATTATGTGTTAAATGAAGTGTTACATATCCAAATATTTCAGTTATAAATAAAACAAATGAATGATGTTCAATTAACAGTAAGAAATTAAGTTCAGCTGGTTTTGTTATGCCCTACTTTGTCTTCTTACATATGATTTAGTAAGCTGTAAACAGGGTTGTGGAGTAACAAAATACAAGTAACTTAGTTGCGTATTTAAAATACAAAATGTGAGTAAGTGTATTTCATTACAGTTACATTTTAAATGGGTGGTAATCAGATTACAGTTACATCTGAAAAGTGTTTTAGATTACCAAAGTGATTACTTTGAGTTTTAATGTCATTTAAACAGCGATTGGTGATTCTCTGACTCTGACCGTCTGAAAAAGAGGAGTTAAGTTTCATCAACATTTTAATACTTTTAAGAGGATCATAAAAATGTTGTTATTTTTATTTAGTTCTGTCCTGAACAAGACAAAATGACTGAATTTATAAAAAAAACTGTCAACTGAACTGTCCTGTCATGACCTGATGATCCACGACTGTTTTCATGTTTTGTGAGTCATTTTATAATTCACTCGTCACTGCAACTTTTTCTCACAATTAGTTTTTTTCCCTCACAATTGTTAGTTTGCATTTGCAGTTCTGACTTCTTTTTCTCACAATTGCGAGATTTAAACTCACAATTGCAAGTTATAAAGTCAGAATTGGGAGATATAAACTTGCAATACTGACTTTTTTCTTGAAATTGTGAATTTAGTATGTGAGTTTATATCTCATAATTCTGACTTTTCTCAATATTATGAGTTTATATCTCATAATTCTGACTTTTCTCAATATTGTGAGTTTATATCTCATAATTCTGACTTTTCTCAATATTGCGAGTTTATATCTCATAATTCTGACTTTTCTCAATATTGCGAGTTTGTATCTCATAATTCTGACTTTTCTCAATATTGTCAGTTTATATCTCATAATTCTGACTTTTCTCAATATTGTCAGTTTATATCTCATAATTCTGACTTTTCTCAATATTGCGAGTTTGTATCTCATAATTCTGACTTTTCTCAATATTGTCAGTTTATATCTCATAATTCTGACTTTTCTCAATATTGTCAGTTTATATCTCATAATTCTGACTTTTCTCAATATTGTCAGTTTATATCTCATAATTCTGACTTTTCTCAATATTGCGAGTTTGTATCTCATAATTCTGACTTTTCTCAATATTGTGAGTTTATATCTCATAATTCTGACTTTTCTCAATATTGTGAGTTTATATCTCATAATTCTGACTTTTCTCAATATTGCGAGTTTATATCTCATAATTCTGACTTTTCTCAATATTGCGAGTTTGTATCTCATAATTCTGACTTTTCTCAATATTGTCAGTTTATATCTCATAATTCTGACTTTTCTCAATATTGTCAGTTTATATCTCATAATTCTGACTTTTCTCAATATTGCGAGTTTGTATCTCATAATTCTGACTTTTCTCAATATTGTCAGTTTATATCTCATAATTCTGACTTTTCTGAATATTGTGAGTTTATATCTCATAATTCTGACTTTTCTCAATATTGCGAGTTTATATCTCATAATTCTGACTTTTCTCAATATTGTGAGTTTATATCTCATAATTCTGACTTTTCTCAATATTGTGAGTTTATATCTCATAATTCTGACTTTTCTCAATATTGTGAGTTTATATCTCATAATTCTGACTTTTCTCAATATTGCGAGTTTATATCTCATAATTCTGACTTTTCTCAATATTGCGAGTTTGTATCTCATAATTCTGACTTTTCTCAATATTGTCAGTTTATATCTCATAATTCTGACTTTTCTCAATATTGTCAGTTTATATCTCATAATTCTGACTTTTCTCAATATTGTCAGTTTATATCTCATAATTCTGACTTTATAACTCACAATTTCAACTTTAAATCACACAATTCTGAGGGAAAAAGTCAGAATTGTGAGATAAAAACTTGCAATGACCTTTTTTGTGTTTGTTTCACACTTATTAGTATTCCAAAGTATTCTAAAGTATTTAGATTAAGTTACTAAACTTGAGTAATGTAACGAAATACGTTACAAATGACTTTTTAAAGCATGTATTTTGTAATTTGTAGTGAAATACATTTCAAAAGTAACTTACCCAGCCCTGGCTATATAGTTATTTTAAATTAATATCATTTGTATTTACTCATATATAATCATTAACTGACTGTTTGAGGAGGCCCTATTTCTAGGGAGGACCTGATTTGTCGTGATATCGGTTGTAAATGTATCCAAGCACAAAGAGTACAGGAAGAAAGAATATAATTTTTAGTTTAAGTGTCAATAGGGGCTGAATGTCCTGGTCTGGAACACTAGTGGGAGGTATTGCGCAAATTTCGGTGGTTGTTTTCTCTATGAGCATTTCCCTTAATGTTGTAATCTTGAAGTGGGACCATTGACCCTACAGCTGAATTCTGATCATACCCCATTATTTTTTTAAATACATCATTGCTATAAAACTAGATAAAATGCACGTACATGTCACACTGTCAGCACCTTCTATTGCTTCAGTGAAGCAGGTTTAGGCTCTTTCTTCCTGCCTGAATCCAAAGGAAGACATTTGGGGGTGTGACTCCGTCGCCCCCTTGAGGCTTTTCACTAGTATGTACAACAGAACCGCAGTGCACTGGGCAAAGCCACATCTGTTTTTGCATACTTGAGTTGAGTGTGTTGCTGTATTAAAATGTAAAACAAAAATCTCTAAGGGGGAATATCGCCCCTGATGTTTTGGTCTATTCTGTCAAATCATAGAAACGCCCCTGGGTTCGTCCTCAGCTAGTCGACATGAGTGAAATGAAAACAGAATACCATTTTAATCAAGTTTTGGAAGCTGACTTTAACCTCAAAAATAATTTTTACTTTTGCTACACTGTTAAAAAAAGGTTCTTTATGGTTCCTTTGTAGTGGTCTTCACTTTAAAGGGGACCTATTATGCAATATGTTTGAACACAGATGTGTCCACGTGTGTAAACAAGCGGCCTATAATGGTGAAAATCTTTTTTTAAATCAGTCTCTCCAAACGAGCGGTTCCAGAAGCTCCGCCCATGACTGCTGACAGACTCCGCCCTATTTGTTTAGCTCCTCCCCTGAGTGAGCTGTACACCGTCCGCCATGTTTACCTCCTCGCCAGAGCGTTTAACAGCAGCATTCAAGCAAAAAATGTATTCTTATGAAAGCTACTTAAGTTATTAAATCCAGGTAAAACTGTATATTACGCTGCTGTCACTTTAGTACACACATCTAATATACACATACGATTTCTATCCCAACTGTTTACTTTCACAGACAAAACTGTCCGTTTATGCATGTTTTTGACAGTTTAAGTGCAATAAGATACGAAAGAGAAATAAGTTTAATACCGTCTGGCGTCCAGCTTTCTGTGTTTCGGCTTTAAAACGCATGCAAATAATAACTTTCATGATTACGAAGAACCAAACAGATGTTTTGTTCATTTAGTATCCGAGGCTCCGCCCTCCTCTGGAAAATTTAAAGACACGTGCACGAAAACAGCATGTTTTTCTTTCCGTTAAAAAATCGTCATTATTCAACACGGTATAATAAATGATCTCTGGGGACACAATTATATTACATCTCATAAAAAGTGGCATAAAAAGGTCCCCTTTGAGGAGAAAAATGGTTCTTTTAAGACCTGTTCACTGAGAGGTTCAACCCAAAATGGCAGCGTGATGAAACCTTTATTTTTAAGAGTGTATTTCACAAACGGGAATGATAAAAGACAAACAGATGCTCAGTTACGCAGACAAACACTACCTACATCCACACTTTGCTACTTTCATCTCCTCATAGAGGTGTCGGACCGTGATGACGCCGTTTTCTTGGAACATGACGGTGATCGGGTCCAGCTTGGTTGGGACGCAACATGCCATGTTTGCCTTTTTCGGATTGCTCAGGTTAACCAGAGTTTGGATGATTGCGTGTTTGGAAGGGCTTACGTCATCCGTCAGGGGGAAATAACACACTCCTTTACACTCATAAGCATCATATTCTGATGGAGCCACGATCCATTTATCCCATCCGATGTCTTTGAAGTTCACCTTCAGTGAAGTTCTCCGACAGTAATTGTTCTTTGCTTTCCTCTTTTTCCTGGAGTGCTTGTCCACAGGGACGTGATTTTCCAAAAATATCCGCTCCTTCTCATGAAGAAGCATCTCTTTTACCTCCTTCATCGACTCTCCCTTTCTGTTCCCGAGGTCATCTGAAAAAACGATCACGACCGCCGAGCTGTTGTCCTCTAAATCCAGGCTTATGCCGAGGGATTCGCAGTCTTGTTCGATTTCCACCTGGAGTTCACCAGCGCCACGGCCGCAATCGTGCCAAATCCTGACGGCCGCCGTCACGTCAAAAGCCTCCCACGTGTTTCTGGCCTCGGTCACGTCTCTCCCGTCCAGAAGGTGCACAATGTCCGAATTCTGCTTGTATTCTATGCCATAAATATGAATGGATGTGAAGAGGCTGGTGCAGGTGGTTTCACTTCTTTCCCGGAGAGTGAACAGCCTGAGCTGGACTGACGTGATCTCTTCATGATTCGGGATGGAGATGTTGAACAAGAGCCTGTGTTGTGTTTTTTTGCCGAGTCTGGTGGAATAAATAACATCTGTAGAGAACATAAAAGATATTAACACTAATGTTTGGTGTGAAAAATAATATTGAAAATTGATCTATGTACTCACCCTGTATGACGAAGCTTCGGATGACATCCGACCGAGGGATGGAACTCTTATCAGATGCATATTTATTATAGAGTTCGATCATGAACGGAGGAGGTTGAACCTTTCTGTGCTCCTGCGGCACGTCTGATAAATTCAGCTTCCTCAAAAAATCCTCCTTCATGAAACCCAAAAACTTGGAGCTGAAGTCATCTTCCTCCTCAAGATTTTGCTCTTGTGCATGAATGAACATCGCGTCTTCCAAACTGCCGATTTCACCCAGAGACTTCCCCTCACAAAGCCCAACGGAAGTAGCAAAATTGATGGATATCAGAAGGAGCAAATATCGTAAACCCTGCATCTTCGTTTGGTTTCTAAAGAGGATAGGTGACTGACTGCGGCGAGTTTTACATCTGACTTTCGTTTGTGGAAGACCCTTTGAAATCGGGGTTCCTCAAGTGAACCTCAGGTTCACTCCCATGTCCCACGCACAGTCTCTGGAAACCAAAATAGTATCACAGCTATTCTTATCTTTGACACCGAAGTCGTGGTTTGAGCGTTGTTATCTGGAGGAAGCTTGTGGTTAATGAGGGTTCTGTAAACACTTTGGGAACAGACTTTGAAAACTAATGAGCGAGATTTTGACAAACCCTTATTTACAGGGTCAGACTTCTGGCTGTTTTTACTAAAGCAACTCGAATATGTTTGCGTGTACATGCTTCAACTAATCGGCTTCAGCTACGATAAATGTTAACATTATAGATTCCAGTGATTCCTTTCATTTTCATTCATTTAGATTGGTTTTCTCTAAGCTGGAATCTGGCTGTGTAAGGGTTAATGGGTTTGAGTTGACCTTTGCCCTGTAGTTGTAAACAATCTACAACTCATTAGGTCTTTATTCACAAAAATTCCTCCAGGATTTCAGTTAAAGAATCTGGTTTAAGAAGTTTTTGCATAAAAAGTCAATACGATACAGTTTGAAAAAAATAAATAATTATAAATGACATGTAATTGCTATTAAATACAAAACTCTCCTTTCACAAATCTTTGACAAAACTGATGTTACATTTTATTTTAGAATCCATAATCTAATGACTTTTCTATAGCTAAGACTAATCGATCCATCTGTTTTAATTTATGGGGTCTGTCCTCATCGTAGGGGGAAAAACAATGTTATGGAAATCATGAAGCACTAGATGGCAGCATTACGCTGAATTTTCTTCATTTCATCTGCCTGACCAAAAATGATCTGCGGTTTTCTCTTCATGCAAGATTCAGGTGTTTAGGTCGCACTTTATTCAACAAGCCTACAAATCAGATCAAAGGCCCCAGTTTAAAAGGATTTATGGCAACACTTTACAATAAGGTTTCATTTGTTAACATTAGTTAACTAAAAATGAACGACACTTCTACTGCATCTTTTAATCAACGGTACACTCGAAAAATGCAGGGTTAAAAACAACCCAAGTTGGGTTGAAAATGGACAAACCCAGCGATTGGGTTGATTTAACCCAGTGAATGGGTTGTTTTATTTCAGCAATTGGGTTGTTTTAACTCAGTGATTTGAGTTGCTTTAACCCAGCAATTTGAGTTGGTTTAACCCAGCAATTTGAGTTGCTTTAACTCAGCGGTTTGAGTTGCTTTAACCCAGGGATTGGGTTGTTTTAACCCAGTGATTTGAGTTGCTTTAACGCAGTGATTGGGTTGTTTTAACCTAGAGATTAGGTTGTTTTAACCCAGTGATTGGGTTGTTTTAACCCAGCAATTGAGTTGGTTTAACCCAGCGATTGGGTTGTTTTAACCCAGCGAATGGGTTGTTTTAACCTAGAGATTGGGTTGTTTTAACCCAGTGATTGGGTTGTTTTAACCCAGCGATTGGGTTGTTTTAACCCAGCGATTGAGTTGGTTTAACTCAGCGAATGGTTTGTTTTAACCCAGCGATTTGAGTTGCTTTAACCCAGCGAATGGGTTGTTTTAACCTAGAGATTGGGTTGTTTTAACCTAGAGATTGGGTTGTTTTAACCCAGTGATTGGGTTGTTTTAACCCAGCGATTGGGTTGTTTTAACCCAGCGATTGAGTTGGTTTAACTCAGCGAATGGGTTGTTTTAACCCAGCGATTTGAGTTGCTTTAACCCAGCGAATGGGTTGTTTTAACCTAGAGATTGGGTTGTTTTAACCTAGAGATTGGGTTGTTTTAACCCAGTGATTTGATTTGCTTTAACCCAGTGCTTGGGTTGTTTTAACCCTCAGCGAATGGGTTGTTTTAACCTAGAGATTGGGTTGTTTTAACCAAGCGAATGGGTTAAATATTTGCCCAACCTGCTGGGTAGTTTTATTTAACTCTAGTATTATTTAAAAATTACATTGATGAATATGTTTAATAAATTTACTAATAAGTTTAATGAATAATAATTAAAGTAAACATTTATTAAAATGTTCATCTTTTGATTATTATTGTTGCCTCTAGTAATTATGTGTCTGGTTTTTAATTTCCAATCTATTCTGGGTTCATTTTAAGCCAGACATAGTCATTTTTAACAATAGTTGGGTTAAATAAAACTGCCCAGCACACTGGATAAACATTTAACCCAACCGCTGGGTTTGTTTGGGTCTTTTTTAACCCAGCATTTTAATTATTAAATCTGTTTACACATTTTAAAAATAAACCATTAGTTCATGCACTGTGAACTACATGAACAATTATAATTTTATTAACTAACATTAACAAATGCTGTAAAAACATATTGCTCATAGTTAGTTGATGTGAACTAATGCATTAAAACTAATAGCCTATTAAAACATGAGACCTTATATAAAGTGTTACCGTATTTATTTACAGAAATCCATTTAAAATGTTCTTTTAAATTTGCCATGTACTTGTTTCAAAACAAACACAGTTTGGCTTACTATATGTTACAATAAGGATTATATACAATTCATTCAAAAAGAAAGAGTGGAAAGAGGATACAATGTTTGTGTGCAAAGATCCAATATTATTTGAGGTGTCGAGGTCTTATTTGCGAGATAAAACGTTCATGTTTTGTCATCTGACGTGCTTCGGCAGTCCCTTGAGCTGAGTTCATTGTGTTTCGCACATTAGTGGCCTTGCTATCCTTATCGACAGGCGCAGGTCTCCACAGACATGCTGGGATAGACCTTCACTACCATGTTCCTGTGGGAGTCCAGGAACAGCACAGCCAGAGAGCTCATCTTGTCAGGCACACAGCACGGCTCTGGAACTCCAGGCACGATCCCCACGGCTCTCACTATACTCTGGATCGTCGCATGATTGGATGGATGAACGACCTGCATTAAGAGAAGTAAAGGTTGGAGGAAAAACTACTCTTTTAGCAAAGAAATGTAACAATGCCCCAATGCATTTCTTAGTCCTATCCAACTTATTTTTAAAGTCATCATGTAATCAAAATCCATGCAAATCATTATTAGGGGTTCAAGTGTGTCGCTCTGAAACTCTATTGTATTGTTAAAATTTCCAAGGATCAGCATTCTCCTCTAAAAGTGATCCGTAAGTCGTAGAGACTTGAAACTTTGAGGGCTGGTAGTACTCACGCCGTCTACGACGTCACCAAAACTCACCCCGATCGGCCTGACGGGGGCGCTACAGCGGTCAAAGGTACGAAACCACTTATGTCCTTGGAATCCTTGACTCAAGACGGACAAAATGCATTCAATCGAAATTTTTGGGTATTTTGGATTTTTTCCGAAAAACCTACTTTTGTAAACGAGTCCTAGGTTTTTGGTCTGATCAGAACTAAACCAGAGCATGAAGATTCTCTGGAGTCTGATTGTCAATAATTATCAAAATTTCAAAAAAAGTAGGCGGGGCCACTTTTACTCAAATGGATATAACTCGCGAACGGAATGAGATATTTTCACCAAACTTGGCACACATATGTAAGAGCTCATTCTGTGGTTGTGTGAATAGGATGCGGCAACTGGCCACTTGGTGGCGCTATAACATGAAAAAAAAAAAAAACTTAAAAATGGCTTTAGCTATGCAACACAAAGTCTGATTGACTTGAAAAATGGCATGCGGTGTCTTTGTCCAAGGTGTCAAGACTGCCTTTGAGGACATTGGTGTATCTCAAAAAACATGGCTGCAATCAGCCAATGAAGTTTGAGCAGTTATCAGACAAGGTTAACGGAGGCTGATCGGAACCTAACTCACCGGGGCTGTTTGACTTACGGCCCGTGAGAAATTTAAAAGCCACCAGGGGGTGCTATCATGTTTTTCATGTGCATAAAGTATTCTATATCACGTGATATTTTGCTCCTCATTCTGAGCAACTTTCTCTCAAGAACCACTACTGTCAATCGAATCGTTTGTTAAATATTTGTGATTATTTAAAAAATATATACTTTTGCTAAGCAGACCAATAAAACCCCTATTGTTTTGCACATTGTAATGGTTTTTAACTGCAAGATAGGGATTATGAAACTGGTAAAAATTCTAAAACGGTTTCAGCTCAAATCAATATTTCATTTCCGCATTTTATTTAGTTGAGCTGCCATGTAATAAGCGAGATAATGTATATTCAGGTGGTCATTATACTGGCTAAAAGATGCTGGGTTGTTTCAACCTAAATTTGGGTCAAATATGGACAAACGCAGCCATTGAGTTAAAAATTTTATTTAAAAATTTAACCCAACGCCCGGGTTTGATCATATTTGACCTAAATTTAGGTTGAAACAACCCAGCAAGAGTAAACAAAACTATCTAAAGTATGCAAAATAAACTTTTCTGCCCTTACCTTCGGAATCGGGAAGCCACAAGTTCCCGCACAATAGTAGGCATCAAACGCTTTCGGAGCTAATATCCATTCGCTCCATCCGATGTCGGCGAAGTCCACCCTCAGGTAGCGGCGTGCACACGCTCGCGGTTCACTCCACTGCTTGCGTCTCGCTTTTTTCATGGTCTTCTCGTCAAAGGTGAGCTCCTGCGACCCTCTCAATCCCTCGTTGCCTTTTGACAAAGGCTTGGGCTTTTTCAGGAAAAAGGCACTGTCCCATAACTCCCTGCTCTTCAGATCGTTGTATTGCACGTCAGGAAGGTAGTTATTCTGCAAATGATCCACTTCGCGTCTGATTCTGGAGCTTAAGGAAGCTGTGGGCGCTTTGGTCCTGGTCTCCTCGACCACAGGAGATGGACTGTATCTCTGTAAACTCATAGCAATGCTGTTTGGTTCAGTTATAGCAACGTCATCCGCGTATACAAGAATGAACGGCAGACCGTGAGGAGACAAACGATCCTGATGTCGGTGGTGACCAAAGTCAAACTCAAGAGTGATCGAGAGTTCGCCGTTCACATGGGCTTGTTTGATGGCTGATGATACATCCGTAATCTGCCAAAGCCCCTTTCTGTTGGGGGACAGTGTGATGTTGCACAGCTGAGAGGGGACGGCAGCATTTGGGGATGTTCCCTTAATGATGAGATGTGCCGTGGAAAGCGACTGAAGGTACTGGAGGCGGCAAGCGGCTCCACGGGAACGCCGGCAAGCCCAAGGCCGCTGACGCGCCTGCTGGTCAAGGAAGTGCAGCGTTGACGTCAGTATCACCTCCGAATCGGGGATGGAGGTCAGGTTGAAGTGGAAAACAACTTTGTGATGGGAGAGCTCTGAAATGAGGCATAACAAGTAAATAATTGCCGCTTGTCAATATAAGCGTGGGTTTTACGCTCATGCATGTGATTGACCAGTAAAGTTTCCAGACAACATCCTCATAAACAACACATTTTTCACATTCTAGATTTAACATCCGACCACATTCTATGGTTTACGAGGTAGTTTAATAAAAAGATAAACACGGCTCCTGAATCCGTCTCTGGCCATATGGTAGTGTTTAGTGAGCCGCTCTCAAGGTTTCCTTTATTTCTTTTTCTCTCTTTCCACTAATACGCTCTCAGTGTTTTAGTTGCGCACATCCAGTGGAAAATTAGCAGCTGAAAACTGAAATAATGCTTTCTGTGCATGCTCACTTATGCTTAACATATATAGCTTACACACTAAAAAAAATGCTGGGTTAAAAACAACCAAAGTAGGATTAAAAATGAAATGGTTTTGGGTTAAATGTTTTATTTAACTCAACTATTGTTTAAATGGATGACTTAAAATGAACCCAAAATAGGTTGGAAATTAAAAATCAGACACATAATTAAGTAAGTATAAGTATTAATGTAAGTTATCAAAACTAATAAGCAACTTAATGAATGTTTATTACTTAACTCTTATTACTAAATGTTCATTTGTAACACATTAATAAATGTTAATTTAATTCCAACCTATTTTGGGTTCATTTTAAGCATTTTTAAACAATTTGTTTTTTTGGCCATAATTAACCCAACTTGGGTTATTTTTTAACCCAGCATTATTCACTTTAATCCACATGCATATGTATTTCCTCAATTGTTTACAACAAACGAAAAATAATTAACACATAATGAAAGCACAAAACATAATTATATTGGTTTTTATTAATTATTTCAATGCGTTGTATTTTATAATGTAGCTTAATAAATATAGATCAGATGAAAGTTTAAGGATATATTGTCGGACAGCTGCATTGCTGTATTTGACAGAAGCTGTTGGTTTCTCTCACCTGGGACTCCTCTGAAGCTTCGGATTGTGTTGACGTTCTGTTGTTGTTGTTGTTGATGATGCTTCTTGCTGTATTTATCATAAACTCTGTACATCTTAACAGCCATCATGTCTCGAGCAGGGCTGTGGAAGGACGGCTCTGTCGCAGGAACGTCTTCGTTCAGCTCTGATGAGTCCACTAAGTAAACTTTGACGATGTTAAGGCAGAGAAGAACGTGTGCCACCGCACAGATTGATGCCATGTTCGCGATCCTTCGCGAATATTGAACAAACTTGATGAGAGTGGAGGACTTGAAGCTCCGCGTGAGGAGGACTGATGGAGTCGGTGGAGGATGATGTCTCGCGCTCAGACACTTGTTTCTTTATGACAGATGAGGATGACGTGCAGCCAACGAGAAGCTTTGAAGCATCGTTTTCTGAAGCGATGAGCACACATCTCTACACGCGTGGAGCTGTTTCTCACCACTGCAGTGCACTGCTCTGTCTGCACTACATGAAGGAAGTATGTATGCTTGATATAAATTTTAGACAAATGCAAATTGTTAGGTATCCGTTTAAAATTCAAAACGTAGTGACGGAAGTGGTATTACGTTTGTCTTTCCTTTGTCGTTGTAATTCCCATACTTCTACAAACCAGCTCAAGACCAGTATAAATCAACTCAAACCAGCTAATGACCAGCTCAAACCAGCTCATGACTAGAAATAAACCAGCTCAAACCAGCTTTGACCAGCTCATGACCAGTATAAACCAGCTCATGACTAGAAATAAACCAGCTCAAACCAGCCCAGACCAGCTCATGACCAGTATAAGCCAGCTCAAACCAGCTCATGACAAATATAAACCAGCTCATGACCAGTATAAATCAACTCAAACCAGCTAATGACCAGCATAAACCAGCTCATGACCAGTATAAACCATCTTAAACCAGCTCAAACCAGCTAATGACCAGCATAAACCAGCTCATGACCAGTACAAACCAGCTCAAACCAACTCAAGACCAGTATAAATCAACTCAAACCAGCTAATGACCAGCATAAACCAACTCATGACCAGCATTTCCTTTAATAAATCTATTTTACACTACAAAATGGTTCCTCTCAGGTCCTTTTGGACAAAAAAGTCCCCGTTCAAACTGCATTTTTTAATCCCAGGGCCATTTAACTATAAAATGATGTGATCTTTGTTAATAGGCTGTCGGTAAAATTTAAAATTTTACTACTTTTTTATCAGATGGTGCCATTTTCTCAGGGTTGGCCTATGAAGCAAATACTCGCTTTATTCCTGTTTTCTGCTCATGCGTATTATAGATCCATGTGGATAAATTATGCAGCTATAATTGTGTTGGTGTGGATGTCAGACTGTGGTTTGTATGTGTGTGTGCTTGTAATATCTGAGAGAGAAAAACACAAATCCAACCTCTGTGTGCACCAGCGGAGTTTTGCTGGCCACTACTGGGGAAAGTGTAGTACTGCGCTCAAACAAAATCTCACTGAAAGCTTATTGTTTGAGATATCAACATCAAATTTGTTTAGAGTTTAAGATGTTTCATAAAATATTTATTTTATGTAAAATAATATTCATAAATAATTTTATAAACTTAACCCTCTATAACTTTTTTTTTAAGGTTCACTTTCTCAAGCCAACAGTCTTCTTTCAAATGAGACCAAAGTCTGTTCCCAAGCTTCAAATTTTATGACACGTTTTTGTCACTTTTTTTAATTGACGCACAAGGGTTAAGCAGTCATAAAGTTAATAAAGCACTTGTAAAATGCACTGCATTTCTTTGATTTTGTGTGGAGGACAGATAACGTGGGATATTCCTCATTCTGGAATGTAATTGTAACCTCTTGGGAAGAGCTTTTCAGTCTGCTCCTTTAGATTTGAACAGTTCGGTTGCTCACAGAGCCTGTGAAAGAGGTGGTGACAAGCCATTAAAATGCTTCCAGCTGCACTGTTCGGCGCAGTTAGGGATTTCTTTTCACGCTGGGCTTTACATGCCCTCAGTTTGTTCTCAACTTTTGCCCCATAATGAATGATGAAGCTAAAAGGTTTGTGATTATATACAACATCTTACAACCCCACATCCATTTCTGTCTGCACGCCTTCATTCAAGATAAACCAGGCTGACTTTCCACGCAGAGTTTGGTAGAAGCTGACCCTTAATTCAGAGCAAATAACGTCTTTATGATGATAAATATATGTGATTCTGAACAGAATAATCCATCTTAAAGGGGCAAAACGTTGTTTGCAAACTCAACTGAAAGGTTGAATAATATTGTGGAATATATAATAATTTGCCATTCGTTAACTTTTCATGGTTGTTTAAATTATGTAGAATGGAGGGGGGGGGGGAAACTCCCAGAAGCGAGAACGTCCAGGTCTGGTGTCAGGCACTTACAGTAAAGTTTCAGAGTTATAAATGGCTAGTTATAAATCAATCTTCCCAGTGTTTTGGTCTGAAAATGACAAATATGTCTAGTGCCCTTTAACAAACCTCGACAAACCCTTCACAGCCTCTCCTGACCGAAAGCTCGCTCTCATTCTCAAGCTTTTTGCATTGAGTGCTCTTCTAAACTAAAAGACAGTGTAAGCGATGTTGTTTTTGGACCCTCACCAACCTCCTACTTTTTTTTCCAGATTGCTGGCTCCAGTTAAATAACCATTTTGACTGATTCGGTCATGGATGTCTGTGGGCCATGAAAACCTCTGTCAATCGCCTCGTCCGTGCCAAGATTCATCAGTGACTTGCTTTTTGACAGCTCCAGTCTCTCAGAAATATCCGGCATATAGCGACTGCTCGTGGATAAATCAACTATTTGCATATCCTGAAGGAAATAATGCGTTTGCAATGCAATAAAAGTGATCCGTAATTCAAAGCTTGCTGAAACTACCGTTGCCAAAACACTTGTTTTCTGCTCGATTAGTGAATCGACACATATTGTATGCAAATAGATGTTAGAAAAAATGCATGCAAATATCACAATGACATCACTGTTCTCAGTCATTTTTGGAATCAAACATTAAACCAATGAGAGATTTTAAAATATAGTCTTAAAGGGGATTGCTTTCACAAGATCAAATTTTGGGTGTGAGCAAAAACACGCCGTTTTTGTGTGTCCCTTTAAATGCAAATGAGCTGCTGCTCCAGAAGAGGGCGGAGCTTTAACAGCTCAACAACAACAAAGCTGGAGAATCTCACGCAGACAAAATGAGGAAAGAGTTCAAACTGATGGAGAGACTCAGGAAGAAGTCACAACTTTTAGACGTTTCTGAACGGTTAGTGGATAAATTGATGTAGTTGCTGTGGAGTTGATCAACTCATCACTAGCATGTGTCGTCATGTTCATCTTTTTTCCTTGAATTGACCCTCGTTTGTGAAGCAGTCCGGCGTAAAATGACGGCATCAACAACACTCGACTACAACAACTCTTCCTTTTCTCTAAAGCAGCCCGACATGTTGAGTGTTCTCGGGGGCGGGATTTATGTAAATTTTAGGGTTTGTGATGTCACTAAACCAGGAAGAAGCTCGTTATAGTCCCTACTAGTGGTTTAAACAGAGATTTCTGTAAAAGAAAATATCTCTCTCCATTCACTTTGAGTGTTGTAACTTTGCAGATTACAACAATTACACACTAACTAAAGTTAAAAAAATTCAAATCTTAATAAACCGCCCCTTTAAATTGTGAGTATCAAATTGATCATCAGGTTTATTTATCATCATTGCATTATATGTTTCATAAAACTAAGCATTTAAATATCATATTACTAAGACATTATTGGCAGATATAGAGACGACTGATATTTAATGCAAGTATCTGCTATTCTGTTATAAATATGTTATTTTGCCTCTATTTGGTTGTGAGCAAAAACACGCCGTTTTTGTGTGCGTCACTTTAAATGCAAATGAGCTGCCGCTCCAGAAGAGGGCGGAGCTTTAACAGCTCAACAACAACAAAGCTGGAGAATCTCACGCAGACAAAATGAGGAAAGTGTTCAAACTGATGGAGAGACTCAGGAAGAAGTCACAACTTTTAGACGTTTTTGAACGATGGACTTCCAGAAGCGATTGTGACTTCCGGAGATATAAAACAGATCGTCAGTCATTAGGAATATCCTAATGAGCGCAGTGCTGCACCAGACCAGGAATGTTGTCTTTTCTAAGTGACAGCCCTTCAACAAAGGCACGTTCTGCCCACAAAAATCCACAATTATCCAGCATTTATCTTCAGAAACTCATACACTTCTCAAATCACATTTCCAAGCAATTCTTTCCACCCAAAGCATCAAAGGTCATAATTTATTGCAATTTTCCTGTCAGAATCACAGTTTATTCACCATCAGTGCGATGGAAAGCAGGTTTACTGATGTTGGATCATGGTTTGAAGATATGAAGTTTGACATGATCTATATGCTACAGATGGGTTTTCTTTGCAAAAGGTATTTTTAGAGCGATACGAACACTAATCCCTAAAGATAAGAGTTGAAGTGCTAGGCACAAAAATATGAATAGACAAATAAATCAAAGCTTGTGCAAATTAAATTCATACGTGTATTTTTTTTATAAAAAATAATAATAATATAGGGAATGTGAAATGCGCCAGACCATTTTTTAGGAAGGTGTTTTAATAAAAAATGTTTATATATATGCACAACTCTTGTTTCAGTCAGAATCAATTCATTCGGATTGAAGAATCCGAATGTAGTGCTCACATGAATGCTAAATAAATGTCCGCGTTTATATTTCACAAGCTTCAAATCAGAATTGAGTTTTTGACATGCGCACACAGCACATTTCCTGCTGTTTGCACATAATATTCTCCTTCATTGCTTCTTTTTCTTGTTTTAAATAGAAAACTTAATATGTGTCTATTTCAGGTCTTGATCAGGAGACGACGAGTACATGAACAGTTAAGCCATGCTGCTTATCCTGTATTTATCAATCAGTAAAAACAGCCCTTCCCACGTGTTTGGAGAATTTTAGAACAACACGACGGTCATTTATGACATTTTATTTTAATAACAGCCGTTCCGCACGATCAAAGTTTAATTCGGATCGATTTCATTTTCAATCGATTTCAATGGGCTTTTCAGTCCAATTGAGCCGTCAATCCGATAGCTAACAGATTTGGTTGCATGTAAACAAAAACTACAAAGCACATTTTTGGTTACACTCTTAAAATGAAAGGTTCCAAAACTTTTTTTTGGCTTTTCTCACAGCAATGCCTTAGAAAAAACATTTTTGGTTCCCCTTCACTCTAAAAAAATCTTTATTTTTTATATTTTCCAAGTCCTGGGTTGAGCCTTTTAGGTCAGTTTTTTGTCAGACGTAATAACCCAGCGTTTGGGTAGTTTTTGTGTTACCCAGATCCTGGGTCAGACGTAACAACTCAGTGTTTGGGTAGTTTTTGTGTTACCCAGATCCTGGGTCAGACGTAACAACTCAGTGTTTGGGTAGTTTTTGTGTTACCCAGATCCTGGGTCAGACGTAATAACCCAGTGTTTGGGTAGTTTTTGTGTTACCCAGATCCTGGGTCAGACGTAACAACCCAGCGTTTGGGTAGTTTTTGTGTTACCCAGATCCTGGGTCAGACGTAACAACCCAGCGTTTGGGTAGTTTGTGTGTTACCCAGATCCTGGGTCAGACGTAATAACCCAGTGTTTGGGTAGTTTTTGTGTTACCCAGATCCTGGGTCAGACGTAACAACCCAGCGTTTGGGTAGTTTTTGTGTTACCCAGATCCTGGGTCAGACGTAACAACCCAGCGTTTGGGTAGTTTTTGCGTCACCCAGGGTTTTCAGTTTTGTTTTACCCTGGGTAAATTAACCCAACATGTGTTCTGTTCTATATTTACCCAGCCCTTGGGTTGGAAATAAGCCCAATTGGGTTGATTTAACCCAGAGTTTTTTAAAGTGAAAGAACCTTTCTTTTTCTTTTTTTTATTGGTGTTAAAAATCTAAAGAACCTTTTTTGGAATAGAAAGGTTCCATGGATGCTTCAGGTTCTTAATGGAACCAGAGTGTCTGATCACTGGCTTGAGTTCATTACTCTTTTGAGGGGAAAAGGAGAAATGTACTTGAGTACAAACCCTTTTTGGCTAATGGATCAGCCACTCTGTTCAATAACAGATAGTTCTGATGTGTTTTCTGCTGAAAGCCAACATAAAGTTCTGTGAATGATCATTATCACTTATCACCATTAGACATTTGTAGTCTCTGGATGTGGTAATATAACAGCTGTTCCAACATCTTGTGGGACAGCTAGTCAAAAGAGAGGCCAAGACGTTACTCCCTCCTCGTTTGTTTATCCATACGTTGACTAAAGGAGAGTGCGGCTGGTCATAGGCCGTTGTTTTCTCTCCTCACCGTTATCAATCACTTCAAGGGCTCCTGAACAGGAAGGCCATTTTCCCGTCATCACTCCCTCAGCACGACCATTACACTCCACATTAATGCAGCGAATGGGCTGACCATTGGCACTGTTCTCTGCACCTCACTATATCTGCTTGTTTCATTCTCCATAAATCACCTTCACTCAGTGCCTGGGCTGGATTTTGCAAAACTGTGAAATGATTTTCCATTTTTTTGTTCCCAGCATGTTTTTGTTAGCGCAGTATGGTGTGTGAGCAGTATAACTTCACAGGTCAGATGAAACTGTTTTGGTAATGTAAAAAAGATGCTGCTTTTTGCAATGTATTTATTTTTGCTATGATTATTATTGTTATTATTATTTTTCTATCTATCTATCTATCTATCTATCTATCTATCATCTATCTATCTATCTATCTATCTATCTATCTATCATCTATCTATCTATCTATCTATCTATCATTTTGTATGATAGTATATTGGTTTTCTGGGTTAATTTAAAGGTGCAATATGTAAAATTTTGCAGTAAAATATCCAAAATCCACTAGGCCAGTGTTGTATATTTTGTTCCGTTGAGTTCTTACAATATCCCAAATGTTTCCAACTCTTTGTAAATCATTGTAAATTGCGATTTTAACGCAGACTCTGGGACGTGTGCGGGAATAGTCAATGACATTATATCCGCGTTACCCCGGTTTCCGCTTTTACTGCGGTAGAAACCATGACAACACAGTCTCATGGACAAATGTGGAAATAGTAGCTGTAGCGTCTATCAAGCAGCTAGCTTGTTTCGCGCACGATTATTCTTCACTGTTTGCTGCTTCTGCCAACAAAGACGAGTCCATAAAGAGAAAAAAATGAGGATCAACATCGGTGTCACATTTCCTAGATGGAGAGAACTGACAAACTTCAACTAGACGGAGACGCGATCTTGAATGTGTTTTAATAGACAGCTGAGGAACTACTGATTCCTTTACTGACAGAAATCTTGTGATTATTATATGGATCAACAGTGTTCGTCTTATTGTTTGAATGTCTTGTTCTCGTCTATGAATATGATGTGAAAAATGCTGAGGTGATGTTCTCTACGAACACTTCATGTTATGAACTGTTGGTGTAATTTAGTCACTACATCAAATGTGTCAAAAGCCAAAACTGTGTTTGAGTTGATTCTGTACGGTAATGTTTATTAAGGACAGCGTTATTGCATTTGCTTTGTGATTAGTTTGTTGACATCGCCGTACACTTCACCCGACGTGATAAACAATGTGAATTTATACAGTATGTGTTATATGTAAATATTAATCAGCCTTTTTGCAAATGATGCGAGTTCCTTCAACTGTACTTTTACTATGATTGTTTTGAACACCAATGAACTGGACAAATACAGTAACATCTACGACAACCAGTTTAGTGTTAAACCTCGCTTTACTTGCGGCGAATTCATTATAATGAAATAAAATCATGTGCAACTTTACCTCATCCGTGAACATGATATACGATTCCTATCTGATTTAAATCAGCGGTGGAGCTGAAGACGACAGTTCCCATCATTCAAGCTGCACCGTTGTTGTTGTTGTTTTGATTGTACGCCCTCTAGTGGCCAAACATTTACATATTGCACCTTTAACTTGCATTTAACTTCTTAATTGTCTTTTCATGTGTTAAAGTACTTTAAAGTTAATTAACAATTCACACATTACACATTCATTTTACACATAACAGTTTTGCACAACTAGTCAGTAAAAAATGATGACATGGCCGCATCAAATATTATTTTTCTCTCTCTCCTTGTTCTTCTGAAGTGACTTCATCCCACACAACCACACAGTCTTCTTTAGCATCAGGACTTTGAACTCTGGACTGCTGTCTGTCATGATTAGTTCTGCATTAAAACGGCTGCCCTGAACCTCATACTTCATTCATACCGCTATACCAACACGATCTCCTCGTGCTGCTAATCTATAGCACAAGTTTACAATTGCATGTGGCCTGCTATTTATATGCTGAATACTTTTTGCATGCATACGTTACGCAATTGGTAGGATTAGTGGTGGGGTAGGGGCGTATTATATGCACGTCAAGCACGTGCGTATCATAGCCTGTAACACGGTTCTTAAGAATGGGAAGAAGGAGGCGGGAACCGGCGAACATTCAACATACTTTAATAATTAAATAACCAAACAATAAAACGAAAGTAAAAGGGCGGCAGTTCCTCACGGCGACTGCCGCCCACACAAACAAAATAAAACACAACATAAAATCCAGGCCTGGTCCTCTCTCGTCCTTCACTGTCGTCGCTCCTCTTTTATGTTTCCGGAGCTCCTCCGTGAGAGATACGAGACCGGTGTAGCGCGCAGCTGACGCTCATTATCTCTCGCGTCACCGGCCTCGCGCCGTTCCCTCACGGCTCTCGCCCTCCCTGATCGTCACATAGCCTAGTCACGCTAATTGTAATTTGTGCATATCAATAGCATGCTAAATAGAAACATAAAATCATCATTGGTGTGTGCAACTATTTGGCCATACTTTGTTTATTTTTTAAAAGAACACTAATGTTTTTTGTTCAAAAATGAGTCAATACCTAATCAATCCTTCTTCCAAAATGTATTTTTGTCTTAGGTTAGCCTGGTTCACTTTGGTAAGCCTATATTTTAGACCAGTCAGGATGGTTTTATTTTTTAAGGAAGTACTGTATCTATTTATGGAATGAAATGGTTGTTTTGACCTTTTGGATTCAATAAAGGAGGTGTAGTTGTACCACCTTACATACTTTCGATGCCATAACCTTTTATTATTATTATTATTAAGGCCTTTAGACAAAAAAATTACCCGTCACGCCATTGACCGGCGTATAGTTACAGTAACGTCTTCAGAAAGTCAGCTTGAGATCCTTTCCATCTAAACTGGTTATATCTCTTCAGCCTAGTAGTGAATATTTTTTGAGTAGGATAACTATATTCACCGTTACCTTTTTTAAAGATGCAGTGTGTACAGTCGTGGCCAAAAGTTTTGAGAATTCCATAAATATTAGTTTTCACAAAGTTTGCTGCTAAACTGCTTTTAGATCTTTGTTTCAGTTGTTTCTGTGATGTACTGAAATATAATTACAAGCACTTCATACGTTTCAAAGGCTTTTATCGACAATTACATGACATTTATGCAAAGAGTCAGTATTTGAAGTGTTGGCCGTTCTTTTTCAGGACCTCTGCAATTCGACTGGGCATGCTCTCAATCAACTTCTGGGCCAAATCCTGACTGATAGCAACCCATTTGTCAGAATTAGTGGGTTTTTGTTTCTCCACCCGCCTCTTGAGGATTGACCACAAGTTCTCAATGGGATTAAGATCTGGGGAGTTTCCAGGCCATGGACCCAAAATTTCAACGTTCTGGTCCCCGAGCCACTTAGTTATCACTTTTGCCTTATGGAAAATGCATTGTTCTTCACCAAACTGTTGTTGGATTGTTGGAAGAAGTTGCTGTTGGAGGGTGTTTTGGTACCATTCTTTATTCATGGCTGTGTTTTTGGGCAGAATTGTGAGTGAGCCCACTCCCTTGGATGAGAAGCAACCCCACACATGAATGGTCTCAGGATGCTTTACTGTTGGCATGACACAGGACTGATGGTAGCGCTCACCTTTTTTTCTCCTGACAAGCCTTTTTCCAGATGCCCCAAACAATCGGAAAGAATATGACTTTGCCCCAGTCCTCAGCAGTCCATTCACGATACTTTCTGCAGAAGATCAATCTGTCCCTGATGTTTTTTTTGGAGAGAAGTGGCTTCTTTGCTGCCCTTCTTGACACCAGGCCATCTTCCAAAAGTCTTGGCCTCACTGTGTGTGCAGATGCGCTCACACCTGCCTGCTGCCATTCCTGAGCAAGCTCTGCACTGGTGGCACTCCGATCCCGCAGCTGAATCCTCTTTAGGAGATGATCCTGGCACTTGCTGGACTTTCTTGGACGCCCTGAAGCCTTCTTTACAAGAATTGAACCTCTTTCCTTGAAGTTGCTGATGATCCTATAAATTGTTGATTTAGGTGCAATCTTAGTAGCCACAATATCCTTGCCTGTGAAGCCATTTTTATGCAACGCAATGATGGCTGCACGCGTTTCTTTGCAGGTCACCATGGTTAACAATGGAAGAACAATGTTTTCAAGCATCACCTCCTTTTAACATGTCAAGTCTGCCATTCTAACCCAATCAGCCTGACATATTGATCTCCAGCCTTGTGCTCGTCAACATTCTCACCTGAGTTAACAAGACGATTACTGAAATGATCTCAGCAGGTCCTTTAATGACAGCAATGAAATGCAGTGGAAAGGTTTTTTTGGGTTTAAGTTAATTTTCATGGCAAAGAAGGACTATGCAATCCATCTGATCACTCTTCATAACATTCTGGAGTATATGCAAATTGCTATTATAAAAAATTAAGCAGCAACTTTTCCAATTTCCAATATTTATGTAATTCTCAAAACTTTTGGCCACGACTGTAAATTGTATCAGCATTTAGCAGTGAGGTTGTGACTTGCAATATAGGGAAGCTATGGTGGCCAACACAGGACAAATGTAGTCGTCTGAGACAATAGAGAGTAGCCAGTCAAGCAAACGCGCTCTGTAGAGCAGTTTGTCCATTTAGGGCTACTGTAGAAACATGCTGGCCAAAATGGCGACTTTAAATGTACGGGGACCCGCGGTGTATGTAGATAGAAATGGATCATTCTTAGGTAATAAAAACATAACGGTTCATTATGTAAGGTCTTTATAGAGTTATAGATCCTTCTAAAATTTACACATCGCACCTTTAAGACGTAAATGACCTACTAAGATGAGAGGTGGTCATAGAAAACTAGAACCAAAAGCAGAAAGTAATATAAATCTATTAGGTTAGACTTTCTAATAGATGCATTTAAATTTAAATAAAGTTAGATAATTGATCCTTCGCAAAGACCCGCCCCCTTTAGTTACTGTTGCTATGTCCGCCAACCCAAGCACTCTCACGCCACACACCATGTTCTCACGCAGTGAAAAATACATCCCGGAGCAAAGAGGACACTGACAACATATGAAACAGTTTCATATTTAAAATATTGTAATTTGTTAAAGAAGTTGAATCAATAAATAGCGTCTAGTGTGTGTTTAATGTGTGGTGACAGATCGCTGTAGCTCCTCGTGAACCGATCATCTCTTCATACTAGTTCATTTATAGCATCAAATAAACATGAATGAACATCAGAAGGAATGTTGTTTCAAGTGCAGAAAGACGTTCAAGTTCACCAACGTTAATCTACTAACTCCCCTGACTGCTTTGACGGACAAAATGGCGGATTCGGGGTTATGATTGGTCAGATCGCCTGTCAATCAAACTGTTTGCAAAGGGTCAATTGACTGCAAAGTGTATTTTAAAATGTTATGGTGTTATTGTGATTGATTTGTTGCAAGTTATTCCAAACAAACTTCTGCTTAGTTTTATTCGCCTTCTCTCTCAGCAACGTGTAGGTTTGGCAATTCACAACGGAAATCAAATATTTTGCATATTTTGCTGTGCACTGAATTTTAAAAGTCTAGTGAGTAATTTAATTTAAATTAAGATATAATTATGAGACTGTTTTTGCTAAGTTTTCTTTGGTGACTCATTGTAAAGCCTTATGAAAGAAAGACAAATTGGATTGAAGATTTGGCTAAGCACTCCAGTTATGAGATGCAGAACTTTTCTTTTCTCAGGGCTCAACAATTACCACAATATCTTGTTTTACCTGAATCATTTCACTATTATCCGACGGTATGTGATATTGCTGCAGGCCTTTGCTGGTTTCCAAGAATTATTGTCAGACCCTTGGATGAACTCTCAGCATCGAATCATTGAAAAATACGAGTGCGCAGTGGCGACTGCTGCATTTGTCATTAAGCTGAAAGGTGCCTCATAGTGAATCTATGATCCTGGATGTGCGGTTATACTGCATGTTCCTGTTCCCTTGTGTCAAGGTTTAAACTCCAGATGCAATCACATTTCTCGGTAGCTGATCTCTCAATTAAAGAGAAACCATAGAAAATCAGAAATTCACAGTTGAATTATCAATTAATATGATCATCAGTACATTTAGCCACAATCTATGGACAACTCAGCTTCACTTCCACACTGACATTGAAAGTTTTTTTCTATTAAAAAGGTTTTATATCTAAAGAATGGTACTTGTTTAAAATGTTGTGCATTTAAAAACTAAGATAGATAGATAGATAGATAGATAGATAGATAGATAGTAGGGGTGTGATCAGATCTCCTGCCACAAGATCGAGATTTCTCTTTGAGGTGAAATCATCTCATGATATTCCCATGACGGGAGTGGCTGCATGATTTAATCGCATGATACGAAAATTAACATTGAACTGGAACGCGATTATGAAATTACAAAGGCTGCGATTAATTTAATTTTTTTATGCGCAGCTTTTCAGTGAAGTATGGCTCCAAATGCTAATCCATCTGAAAGCACTGCGAGTTTGAGTCGCTTATAATGTTCATTTGAAAAAGCAACACGCGTCAAACATCTTTCCAGACATGAGAAGTATTTATTAACATCTTGTCCAAGAAAAGACATGTATTAACATGTTTTTACTCCAAACTTACTTTGGAGTAAGTAAGGCAGTCGTGTGTTTATTAGTCATGTTTAATAAATCAAAGCGTTTCAATCTTCTGTTTATTCAGCTACAGAGATATATTTTGAGTTTCTGCGAAAGAGCGCCCTCTGGCTTTCATGTGATTTAAATGCATAAATCATGCAGCCCTAACAGGAGTGTGAGTGAAATTAATACGCCTCCACTGTCGTTTCGCTTTTTAGAGAAATAAAAACCATTTAACAAGCTGCAGAGTCGTACGTAGTGCAGCAGGAATCAGAGTGACGAGATGACTGACAAGACCATGGCGGAGGATTCATTGGACAGCAGAGCCTAAGCATCTGATAAATGTCTGATCTTATAGAATACGTGCTCAGCACCGCCGCTCCCTATTCACAGAAAACATTCGAAGGCGAAAGTAAAACGCGAGTTTCACGATTTCAATACCAAGTATTTTGAAAGTGGCATACACATATCTCGCAATATTAAAGCTATCTTAAATATCTCTCATCTCTATATCATGAGATATATAATATTGAGAGTACTTTAAGGTTGCACTTATTATTTGCACTTAATAAGACTAAGAGAAAACTGTTATTCATACTGTTTTTATTTCTATGATCAAATTGTGGAAAGGAGTTCAGTTAGGAGGTCAAAAGTTGTAGAAGCTCATAAATCATGTACAGTAAAGTCTGAAGAGACTCACATGAAATCATACAGGAGAGAAGCCAGTCAGCTGAGTTTATGAAAAAATATATAATAAAGTATTGTTGTGTTTTACTGTAACTGATAATTCATACTCAGAAAGTAGAACCGAAAAGACATTCATTACACGCTGATGAGTTAAAACATTTCAAATGCACCTGCTGACTGTTTTTCCCGTCATTGAGGATTTCTTAAAAATACTGTAAAGAAATCTCGTTCTTGTGAACTCTATCACACAGACAGACATTCAGCACTGATCCTCTACCTCATTCTGTCTTTCTCCACCTGCTCTTTCTCACTTTCCTAAATGAAGTATTTGAATCACAGGCCATCAAAAGCAAAGGTCCAGCCAGCATATGTGAAGCTGATCAGACGTTTGGGCAGAGATGATGTAGCCTGTTGCTATTCCCATTCAGCAGCTCTGTGAAATACAGCCCGCAGCAGGATGAATAGAAATGCAGCAGTTGATATATTTGATTATCGTTACTTCTCGAGATTCCCCAGACATCGGGGTCGGCTTCCCAGTAATTTATTTGTCTGGGGATGGATAACATTCCAGTTCTCCATTTCCATATGGACGTCTTTTTCACTTTCCTTTTCCTTCTCGATAAACATCGAATGTTCAAACATTTCTGCGAGGAGGACGTTTCCTTCACAAGTCGCGGTCTCCTCGAATGCGTTGGGTTGTGTGTGCGAAACAACTACTTCAGTAAGATAAGCGATTGTTTAAACTTCATCAGAGCGATGACAGTGTTTGTCCAGCAGTCGGGTCTAGGAAGTCCTCCATCTCCCCACCCAAAACACGGACTGCTTTATTTCATCATGAAATTTTTATGTGCAGAAAAATAACAAGATGGAAACCTGAGCACTTTTTTTTTGTTTCAGGGGAGGTATTTAAACAAAAGGCTTCTGTTGTTACTAAATCAATGTTAATTTGCGACTTGGCAAACATTCGGTCGGAGGAAGCTTGTGGTTGAAGGATATTTCTTTCACAAAGATATCTTGTGACATTTTCAAGCCCAAATTCTATACTAACACTCATTATGACCTTGTAGATATGAGAGGAAACCAAAAAGACGTACGTCATGGCATCTCAAGAGGTAGGTTTTATTAGATTGTGTTTCAAAGCTAACAGTGAAGTACAGCTACACCTTTGTCCAGACATCATAACATCCGACGGTCCCTTCTGAACCTGGAGGAACTGCTAAAGATCGCACGAGTCCTGCTGCCAAAGAAGCGTAGACAATACTGTGAAACTCCAGAAAATAATAATAATAAAATGAAATAATGAAGTACAAAATCCTGACCACAGGCAGTCATAAATACAGTGTTGTTCCAAGACTTACACCACATGGGCAGCTTTTGGTGCAGTGGAGACTTGCCCAGTTTATCAAAGGGAGATATCTGAACCAGATGAGGAATCTGAGTCTCAAGTTAACAGCTGAGACTGGGGTTAACGTGCTTTCATCAGCTGGTATGGTTGGGGATATATTTGGGTAGCTGAAAGATGTAGGTTACAGAATTATCACAATTATATCTTTGGTCAAAGTACTTAAACTGAAGCTGATCGAGGGGAACTGGTGCAGTATTTTAGTGTTTTTAATGTTTGTGGTGTTTTTAATATATAAGTCAACACAATTGCTGAGTATTTTCTCCTTAAACTGGCAGAGAAAAAAATACATTTGTTTCTGTGACGAGCAGGGCAGGAGAGAGCCGTGAGGGAACGGCGCGAGGCCGGTGACGCGAGTGATAATGAGCGTAAACTGCGCGCTACACCGGTCTCGTATCTCTCACAGAGGAGCTCCGGAAGCATAAAAGAGGAGCGATGACTGTGAAGGACGAGAGAGGACCAGGCCTGGACTTTATGTTGTGTTTTATTTTGTTTGTGTGGGCGGCAGTCGCCGTGAGGAACTGCCGCCATTTTACTTTCGTTTTATTGTTTGTTTATTTATTTGATTAAAATTACGTTGAACGTTCGCCGGTTCCCGCCTCCTTCTTCCCGTTCTTAAGAACTGTTACAGTTTCTTATTTCACAAATTATCTTGTAACTAGAGATGGACTAATATATCGGCCAATAATCGGTGTCGGCTGATAAAAGTAAATTATCATACTAATTTGTATGATGGGAAAAAGGGTCTTATCTAGCGAAACGATCGGCCATTTTCTAAAAAGAAAAAAAATCAAACACCCTTGATGCCAAGAAGAATGATTTTGAAGTTGGAGGAGAAATTGAGATGGAGTTTTTCACACTTGACCTTTCTAACGTGATGACGTAATGCGTAGCGCATCACAGAGCAGTGCAAGACGAGCATTAAAAAGTATATAATTTTTATTTTTTATATATAATGTGCGATGGTTTCTCTAGATCAGAATCTTATTCCTCGTCTGGATCATGTAGATCTTTGAAGCTGCACTGAAACTGACATTTGGACCCGTTGAACCCCATTGAAGTCCACTATATTGGGACTGTTTTCCTCAAAAACCTTAATTTCTTTTCCATTTGAGAAAGACATCTTGGATGACATGGGAGTGAGTGAATTATCAGGAAACTTTCATTCTGAAGTGAACTAATTCTTTAATGTTAAACAAACTACAAATGACAAAAAAATCACTTCCTGCTCTTCACTGAATACGTTTTTTTTTTCTTTTTTAAATAAGGATTAACCTTTATTTGAAGGTTACTTACTTTATTCAATTTCTGTACCTGAAAACTACTGTTGGATCTACCTGAAAAGCACAATGACTGTTTATTTGTCTTTAAAAGTTTTAGGTGTGGTATTGAAATTGGAATTGAGAATTATTAAATTTCACTGGTGTCTAAAATTTTGGTATCATAACCTGTATTACAATACATGGGCCAAAACAACAAAAACATGTTAATCATTTTTATTTATTATATTTTTTGTGGATCAAATTGAATCCACTGAATTGAAAATAGAGAATCGACTCGAATTGAGATTGTACCATGCGAACAAATGAAAATGAATTAATTGAATCAAACGAAATGAATCAATTATTAGTGAATGAGACTCCATGTTCTGACACCAGCTGATCTCCTAATTTGTCTGAAAAACCAGCAAAGCAGACCTAGGCCTAACCAGCCTGAACCAGAACTCTTTAGTCGGGTAAAGCTTCATTGTTGCCTCGGAAATTTTATTTAGACTGAATTCATTTAAGCAGGTTCATACTAGGTGAGTGTGAATCTGTTCTTTATTTTTAAAAATAATCTGCATTTATTTTCAAAACCATCAATCCTCTCATAGAGTCGGACCTGCATTCAATCAGCTTGTCTTTAAAGAAGGGACTCCAAAACTCTCTTGTTTCCCAGGTTTTGATTTCTGTGCTTTGACACAAAATGATAGAGGCACAGTTCACTTTCCCAGTGATCACGATCCATTTGGAATCAGGACATTGGCATTTTTTCCCCCTCGGCTGTCTCACATCTGTCTCCGTCTTTATCCAACTGATTTACTGCGGCAGAATGTTGACATCTGCAGATCCCATACGAATGAATCTACGGCTTCGTCACAGAAACAAAAATCAATCATCCTAAAAAACTCATTGAAATGAGATTCTTCAAAGCTCTAGACTGTGTATTGTGAGAAAGAATTGTGCTGTAAATGAATGACTTCACCTAGGTGATTGATGGAGGGAGTTGTGTTATACAGTGGTCTGTATTTTTTGAGTTTTCGAAAAGGTTTAGAAGTGGTCAGCCAGTCTGCACACATCTGGCGAGACGCTAGTTTTTCAATAGCTCCGCAACAATTACTGGCAGTAAATAACTGTGAGTTTTTATGATGTGTCTCAGGCTGATATCCATGCTTAAGACATAAAATGGCAAAATCCCGACAGAAAAGTCGATAGGCAAGCTTGTAATCAAGTCAGCCTAATTACAAGCACTTTAAATCCATAACCGTCACATGATTTCAATAAAAAAGAGGATTTTTTTTTTTTCAGCATTTTCCTTTGCAGTACAGTTTTATGAGTTACCAGTTCTCGAACAAATGTGTCTTTGTTTGCAGGAAATGTCAAGCATACAGGCTGTTCTCTGGCATTGTAAAACCGAAATAATGAAATGAATTTTGGCAACCCGTGCAACAAAATAATTTCTGTAAGTGTTTAGCACAGTGTGATCGCAGGCGTCTAATGAGGTAAAGGTCACCGCCGTGTTGGATGCGAATGAACTCGACACAAGGCTGAGGTTTTACTGCGCTGCACCACCTCGTCGCTGTTGTCAGGATAACATCACTTCAATGCAGTTGCATTACATGCGGTTTTGAAACAAGTAGCTGCATGTGTCAGCGTTTGTGTTACTCAGGGCTGGGTAGGTTACTTTTAAAATGTATTTCACTACAGATTACAAAATACATACATACAGAATTATGAGATATAAACTGACAGTATTGAGAAAAGTCAGAATTATGAGATATAAACTCACAATATTGAGAAAAGTCAGAATTATGAGATATAAACTCACAATATTGAGAAAAGTCAGAATTATGAGATATAAACTCACAATATTGAGAAAAGTCAGAATTATGAGATATAAACTCACAATATTGAGAAAAGTCAGAATTATGAGATATAAACTGACAATATTGAGAAAAGTCAGAATTATGAGATATAAACTCACAATATTGAGAAAAGTCAGAATTATGAGATATAAACTCACAATATTGAGAAAAGTCAGAATTATGAGATATAAACTCACAATATTGAGAAAAGTCAGAATTTTGAGATATAAACTCACATACTAAATTCACAGTTGCAAGAATTAGTGGTGAATTCCTGGTGAATTAGTCAATTACAGACCATTTTCCAATCTACCTTTTCTGTCAAAAATACTAGAAAAGGCAGTATCATCTCAACTTAGTTCCTACTTGGAAAGAAATGGTATCTGTGAGGATTTCCAGTCAGGATTTAGACCGTACCATAGTACTGAGACTGCTCTCATTAGAGTTACAAATGATTTGCTCTTATCATCAGATCGTGGTTGTATCTCTCTATTAGTGTTACTAGACCTCAGTGCCGCTTTTGACACTATCGACCACAATATTCTTTTGAATAGACTAGAAAATTATGCTGGAATTAGTAGAAATGCATTGGCATGGTTCAAATCATACTTATCTGACCGTTATCAGTTTGTAGTAGTAAACGAAGAGATGTCATTTCGATCACAAGTTAAACATGGAGTACCACAAGGCTCAGTTCTAGGACCGTTGCTTTTCACTCTGTACATGCTACCCTTGGGAGATGTCATTAGGAAGCATGGCATTAGCTTTCACTGTTACGCTGATGATACTCAGCTCTATATTTCCTCGCGCCCTGACGAAACCTACCAATTCTCAAAATTAACAGAATGCGTAGCTGATATAAAAAATTGGATGACTAGTAATTTCCTACTACTAAATTCAGAAAAAACAGAGATTCTAATTATTGGACCAAAAACTTCTGCACATAATAACCTAGAATACTGTCTAAAACTTGATGGCTGCTCTGTTAAGTCGTCTTCGTCAGTTAGGAACCTCGGTGTGCTCTTTGATACCAATCTTTCATTTGAATGCCACATTTCTAGCATATGTAAAACCGCATTCTTCCATCTTAAAAATATATCTAAATTGCGACATATGCTCTCAATGACAAATGCGGAACAGCTAGTTCATGCGTTTATGACCTCGAGACTAGATTACTGTAATGCTCTACTGGGTGGTTGCCCTGCTCACGTGATAAACAAACTACAGCTGGTCCAAAACGCAGCTGCTAGAGTCCTTACTAGAACCAGGAAGTATGAACATATTAGCCCGGTTCTGTCAAAACTGCACTGGCTCCCTATTAAACATCATATAGATTTTAAAATCTTGCTAATTACTTACAAAGCACTAAATTTCTTAGCGTCTACGCTAATTTTTTGTCTCTCTGCTTATCCCGAGGTTTACCAATTAACATGATTGGCTGGATCTGGGCCGTGTTCGGGTCGGACGGGGAACCTGTGCCTGTGTGCGGCAGCAATGTGGCCCTGTGGTGTCGGCGGAGACTATGTTAACTAGCTCATCCTTTGTGAAGACCTTACCGACTCATCAGCCAGTGGCACTTATCCCAACAAACTGTCCCATACCGGCGTGATCAAAAAGATCTTAAACTAGATGGAACTAGATTAAATATTTTGACTGTTGCGATTCCAAATCAGTTTAATGACCTGTAACTCTGCCTGAGTATCGGACAAGTGTTCACTGTTGGCCAGAGGAGAACTGGCCCCCCAACTAAGCCTGGTTTCTCCCAAGGTTTTTTTCTCCATTTGTTGGAGTTTTGGTTCCTTGCCGCTGTTGCCTTTGGCTTGCTTAAGTTGGGGACACTTGCTTGATATTCAGCAGTGTTTTTGATATGCCTGCATTGGCGCCGTTGTATGCGAACTGATCTGAGCCGGACGATTACGTCACTGTTTTCTGCAGTGCTGATATACCTAAATTAACTAGACTAATAACTACTGATATTTGCAACGGAATGAATCAATAATATATAGAATAGGCTGCACAATGACACCATTCTCTTATTAATGTAAAGCTGCTTTGCCACAATTTGCATTGTAAAAAGCGCTATATAAATAAAAAGATGAAAAGAAACAAAGTCAGTTGCAAGTTTATATCTCCCAATTCTGACTTTATAACTTGCAACTGTGAGTTTAAATCTCGCAATTGTGAGAAAAAGAAGTCAGAATTGTGAAATGCAAACTCACAATTGTGAGGGAAAAAACAAATAAGTAAGAAAAAGTTGCAGTGACGAGTGAATTATAAAATGACTCACAAACAACTATCACAAAACATGAAAACAGTGGAAAACATGAAACTTAACTGCACTTTTTCAGACAGTCAGAGTCAGAGAATCACCAATCGCTGTTTAAATGACATTAAAACTCAAAGTAATCACTTTGGTAATCTAAAACACTTTTCAGATGTAACTGTAATCTGATTACCACCCATTTAAAATGTAACTGTAATGAAATACAGTTACTCACATTTTGTATTTTAAATACGTAACTAAGTTACTTGTATTTCGTTACTCCCCAACCCTGGTGTTACTTTATGAATTTCTGAAAAACTGTGGTCTTACACAATGTTTGCAATATTGTGATATTGTGGAAAAGTGCTATCCTAGATAAAATTCTTAAAATGATTAATATTTTCCCTTATTAATATTCTTCTTGTGTCACATTATGGGCAAAGCTCAAAATGGCTAAACACTAAGCTTTAGCACAAATTATTGGCAAAATGTAAGCAAATGCACTAATTAAAGGGTTAATTCACCCAAAAATGAAATTTCAGTCATTAATTCTTCACCTTCTTGTCGTTCTACACCCGTAAGATCTTCGTTCATCTTCAGAACACAAATGAAGATATTTTTGATGAAGTCCGATGGTTCAGTGAGTCTCTATTGACAGAAAGATACTAAAACATATTTAAATCTGGTCATGTGACTACAGTGGTTCAACCTTAATATTATAAAGAGACGAGAATAAAAACGACTTTTAAACAATATCTAGTGATTTCAAAACACTGCTTCATGAAGCTTTACGAATCTTTTGTGTCGAATCAGTGGTTCAAACTGCGAATCACTTATGACATAACGAAGCCTCGTTCACTGAAATCACGTGACTTTGTCGCTCCGAACCACTGATTTGAAAACAGTTTTGAAGCAGCTGTGTGTGGGTTATGCTCATTCAGAAGCAGCGTGAGAGTCATACTCGCAAATTTAATGTTAATTATTAAACCAAACAAAACCTTGAAAAACTCTCAGCACTGTGATTATTTCATCGAGTGATCGGCAGTCATTATTAGATATAGAGGTGTCCTCGACCTGGACACCGCTTAGTGCTTAGTGGTTTTACGCATATAAGGTGAAAATTATCCACTTTTATTCCCTGAACAATGACGTAAGTTCTTCATCGATTCGGCGTGAATGACCTAAAATGGTGACTTTTACCACAATCATGACAGAAAAACAAAATACTGCTCTAAACTCACCAGCGCGATATAAACAAACCAGAACTCAACACATTCACATTCTCTATATCTACCGCCTCGATGGCAGTCAAGTCTTTTAATTCAGTAGAAAAATTCCTCCTCAACATAAAAATGACTTTCCTCCATCTAGTCGATTCTAATTTTCACTTCCTAATTATTTTATACAAGTGGTCCATTTTCATGCTTTCAGCCTGGGCCTCATGATCTCAAGAGAAGTTTGAAATGATCTCTGGTATTGTAGAAGAACTTAACACTCCTAACAAGCTCTGCTTCAATCCCAGCACAGAGAAGTTGGTGTGGTTTTATGCGTCGTGGTTAAGGGTGAATATTCTAACCTACACAAACCCGCCAGCCTGGCTAATAAAACATTCATAGGAGGACAGGAATTTCCCTCTGCTTCCTGACGGGACCCCCTACTGCCCTCCATTCTGGGTGCGAAACAATGACCCAGTGTTTCATCACAACTATAGATGATCAACCAATCCATACCACTAACAATTACTTAAAAAATAATTCATAATGCATTTTGAAGTTGCAAATAAATCAGAATATAGCTGCAAGCATCAACTATCGGGGTTCAAGCAGTTTTAAAAAGATGCGTTTTATTTAGCAAGCATGTTAAATCATAGATGGAAAAGACAGTTTAAGGTCAATACGGGCACTTTACCATATGGTTTTAAAAGCTTTTTATCAGTTATCGAAGTTGAGTTCGCCAAAGTTTGTTTATGAAATAATCTCCAATATTTAACGAACGATTCAATGGACAGCGGCGGTCCTAGAGACAAAGTTGCTCAGAATGAGACGTTCTACCATGTGGCATGAATGTCTTGCGGGTGTGCACGCAAAGGCCCCCCCGGTGGCCGATTTCTTTCGATTTTCTCACAGGCGTCCATTGAGTCAAATAGGCCCAGCGAGTTTCGTTCCGAACGTCTGATAGCTGCTCAAACTTCATTGGCTGCTGCCGGCCACGTTTTTCAAGGTACGTAAATGTCCTCAAAGGCAGTCTTGGCACCTTGGTCACAGACAACGCATGCCAATTTTCAAGTCAGTCAGACTTCTGGTTGTGTAGTTAAAGCCATTTTTAATTTTTTTTTTCATGTTATAGTGCCACCTAGTGGTGCATTCTTTTTCAGATGACCACAGAATGAGTATGCAGATTTTGGTGAAAATATCAAAAGATTCGTAAAGCTTCATGAATCAGTGTTTTGAAATTGTCCATCACTAGATATTGTTGAAAAGTCGTTATTTTGTTTTTTTGGCGCACAAAAAAGTATTCTCGTTGCTTCATGACATTAAAGTTGAACCACTGTAGTCACATGACTATGTTTTAGTATCTTTCAATAGAGACTCACTGAACCATCGGATTTCATCAAAAATATCTTCATTTGTGTTCTGAAGATGAACGAAGGTCTTACGGGTGTAGAACGACATGAGGAATCTTCATTTTTGGGTGAACTAACCCTTTAGTTGGTTGTTTTTAATCCCGTTTATTGTTTTAATGTGACATGACCAATTCTACCAGTGTAGAATGGGTAAAATGCCTTGAAGTCTTCTCATTTATTATGATCAATCCCATCCCCAATTACGGCCCTCTGAGACTCTCTATAGGAGCGTCCGGCTCTGCTTGGGTCTGAATGCCGATGTGTTTGCTTCAATCAAAGTTTTAATAACTCCGAAGCAACGCATGGATCGTGTCTGTCATCATTTCCCCTCCTCCGTTTTAGTCCTGAGTAATATGTATGGAAAAGTCGTGCCTCCTGATAATGCAGTTTTCTGCCGGAGGTGACGTCATTCCGAAGGCATGCAGTGCGACTGCAGCTCCTGTCATATAGCTCACGGTTTTATCCGTCGATGTGAATACCATGTGCTCGCTCTGACGTCGGAGAGAGGAAGGTGTCTTGAAGTTCAGTCCTCCGTATATTGAGTTGGCTGAAGAAACGCCGTCGCATCTGGTGTAGCATAAGTCAGGAGACTGAAACGAGCTCACACTCTCGCTTCGCTGGAAAAACAAGGAGAGTTTTTCTCAGCTTTTGAGAAGCATAATATCTGCTGTTAATAACGGCACACTGATGTGGTTTGGCTCCTTCGCACTAATATGTCACTGTCTGGACGAGGCTTAACTGGTATTTCGGGGCGACATGCGGATCTCCGAGTGGTGAAAACTAAGATCACTATTGAATCTCTTGGTGCGGATTCACTTACATGCCCAGATTTATTCTCTGAACTAGAGCTTAGACCACCAGGAGAAGAAACAATAATGAGAGCCAACTGTGAGATATTACGACAGGAAAGCTCCCAGAAAGCTCCCAGTTCACACCTACTCTGGATCATTTTCACGCAAACGTGTTTTGTTATTCCCTATCTCGTATTCCCACACCCACATTCTAGTCTCGTATTCTTTATGCTTCAACTCACGACTTTTTAGCATCTCGACTGCCTCTTTATTTCGACTGATAACCCTGAGAATCCTAAACAATAATCAGAAAAAAATTGGGTTGCGATTTTGCAAATCTCATGTGCATTTGCTTTTAGATTAAAAAATACCATTTGCTCTCGCATATGTTGTGGCCAAATGTGATTAATATTTAACTTGACTTAAATTTTGGTCTTTTCCACATTGCATGACTTTAAAAGACTTGGAAAAAATGTCAATTTGACTATTTTTATGGTGGTTTTCTGCCCTTTTTGAAGCTGTTGTCACTATGAACTGTCAGCGTACGGGTTTGAAACGATGTGGTGAGTAAATAATGGCTCGTTTTTGGCTGAGATATTGTAATGTTCTCAACGCACGAGGAAGCTGAAGGTTCTTGAGGCTGGTTCTGGGATGGTCCAGAAAGAGCGCTGCCATCATCATCACAGTACGATCTCTGTTGCGAAGACAAAGCAGACGTTGCCCTGCTGGGAAGTTGTCAAGGCAGGAGCAGGAATTTGTCCCCAATCACTCTGTCATGTTGTCACTTCCCTCTCTGGGAATCAGAAGAGAAACAATATGGCAACTGTACTGAGTTTCAGCTAGTACTACTTTATCTAATAGCATGCAGACCGCCATCTCTATCTTAAAGGGACAGTTCCCCCAAAAAATTAAAGTTGTCATTATGTATCCTCATGTCATTCCAATACGGTATTTCCTAGAAAAATACTAGGTTTTTTCAACCCAATTCTGGGTCAAAAAGGGACAAACCCAAATGTTGGGTCAAATTTGATTAATTTTTTAACCCAACTCTTGGTTTGTCGATATTTGACCCAAATTTGGGTTGAAACAATAGCATTTTTTAGAGTGTTTGACTTATTTCTTCTTCAGGACACAAAAGAATATACTGAACGTATTGTTCTCACACATTTAATTGCGTGTTATTTACACTTAAATGAATGTATTATAGTTTAAATTTATATTAAATGCATTTTGTTGAACTTAAGAACATCCTTGCATAGTGTTCTGTCAAATATTGACAAGCATTTATGATAAACTAAAATATGCTTTCTATTGAAACTTGTATATCGTGTTTTTAAATATATTTGTGATGAAGATGCAATTCAGTTCATTTTAAATTTATTCACTTTAAATTAGGGATGCACGATATGATAACCAATAATTAAGTCCTTCTCATTGCCGATACCGATAACCAATAAGTTCATATTTTTATATTACAATTTCAATATAATCTGCAGTTTGTGCACCCAGGAGAATAAAAACTCTAAGATGCACTGATGAAATTGATATTTTAGTAGCCCTATAACAGCAAACATCAGTCCTGATTCTTCAAATGTTTTTATTTTTTGTGTAAGACACCACCAGACGAACAGAAAGGGTTTAACAGAACTATGACAGAACTAGGTTTATCTGTACTTCACAACAAATTTATATTCAAGCATTTCATGCATAACAAAGAAATGCATCTATTCAGCCTTTAGTGGATGAGGATGAGGATGAGGAAGGTCACATGTTTTTCAAATACATAAATAAAATGCATGAACATTTGTCAACCTCGGAAAAAAAAAAGTTTTAAAGCTGCAGTCAATTGCAATCGGAAAGTGGATGAACCTCGGATAAATGAGACAGCCAGCGTACTTTACCGGATCTAGTTATCGGATTTCATTTATTTAAAATGACGTCATTTTCACCCATATCGGTCCAATAAATATCGTGCATCCCTACTTTAAATGTAAAGTCAAATATCACTTGTTAAATAATCATGTACTTGTGCTTTAGTATGTTAGTTAAAATAGCTGAGCTTCTTTAAAGCACTTTTTTAAAGTCTGATCTCATTAAGTACACTTAAGTGTCCTTTTATTTCCTTAATATTATCTGCAAGTAGTTTTTTTTTTAATAAATATACTTTTAAGATTTAAAGTACACTGTAAGTGCTCATTCAACAGAATTAAGTGCACTTCTTTTTCACAATTGTGTCCCTTTAAGAGCAGTATTAGTAGTCATTTTAGTATGCCAGGGGTTTGACTCTGGATGGACACCAAGTAACAGCACAGAAGCATAAAACTCAACGACCAAGACAGTCTTAAACAAGCTCAAAATAATAGACTTGTTTGCCGTAGCAGCAGTGATTACGAAGGCCTTCCAATATATTGAACATGTCACTGCACACAGAGATAAACGGACAAAAGAAAGTCTTGTTAGCGGGAATCATTAGGATTCACCTAAAGCTCTGTGGCAGGCGTGTAAAAGTTTCTTTCTTCCTCTGCTTTGTCTCGTTATTCTGACAGTCGAAGTCATAAAGTTTTTCTCTGCAAGCTTCTTTTCCCTCATCCATTAAACCATCTCTGCTCTCCAGATCGTTCTGCTTGATCAGACAGGAGCACAAAAGAGCCACAGTCGCATGTTTTCTTGCCTGTTGAAAGGTAGAGATTTTGTCAATGCCTCGCAAATGTTATAGACTCTGTTCGCTGTCGTACGGATGTTTTGTAGCACATATATTTTTAATGTAGGTCTAAATGCATTTTGCATTATAAAATGTCCCTGGTTAAGTTTTACCTGTAACATACACTGATTTAATTTAAAGGGGTGGTTGACTATGATTTGACTTTTTTAACTTCAGTTAGTGTGTAATATTCCTGTTTGATCAGAAACAACATCTGTAACGCTACGACACTCAGGGTTCAATGGAGGGAGATATTTTCTTTTACAGAAATCACTTTTTAAACGGCTGGTAGGAACTACAACGAGCTTCTTCCTGAGTTAGTGACATCACAAACCCCAAAATTTACATAAACCCCGCCCCCTAGAACACTCAACAAAGGGGGTGGGGCCATGTTGTGCTGCTTTAGAGAAGAGGAAGAGTTGTTGTAGTCGAGTGTTGTTGATGTCGTCATTTTACGCCGGACTGCTTCACAAACGAGGGTCAATTCAAGGAAAAAAGACGAACGTGACGACACATGCTAGTGATGAGTTGATCAACTCCACAGCAACTACATCAATTTATCCACTAACCGTTCAGAAACGTCTAAAAGTTGAACTTCTTCCTGAGTCTCTCCATCAGTTTGAACACTTTCCTCATTTTGTCTGCGTGAGATTCTCCAGCTTTGTTGTTGTTGAGCTGTTAAAGCTCCGCCCTCTTTTGGAGCAGCAGATCATTTGCATTTAAAGGGACACACACAAAAACGGCGTGTTTTTGCTCAAACTCAAATAGAGGCAAATTTGACAAGCGATAATAAATGATCTGAGCTGAAACTTCACTGGAGACACCAGAGACTGATATTACATCTTGTGATTATAGGTCATTATAGGTCCACTTTATTTGTAGTATCAGTGGTTTTTAGTTCAAAACCCTTAAGTATAAGAACTTTTGTAAATGTTTCAATATATTAGACTGGAAAACAAAAAAATCTGAAGTAAATTTATAATATATCATAATTCACAAAGATTGTGCTGTAGCAGTAACATATTGTAAAAACAAAATTCAATTGCTTCCAGCTTAGCTTAGAAAATGGCCAATAACATCAATGGGAATTTTGGGAATAAACAAGAAAAAAAAAAATCCAAGCTTTACTTATTTATCTGTTTATGGAAAATCTGTAATGAATAACAGCTATCATGTGAGACGGCGATTAAGTAGTTGATTTTCCATGCGAAAACTTTGCATGAGAGTTGATTCAGAGCCACAAACTTTTTGACGTTAGGCCAGAAGTCACCGCAGGCTGTTTTTTCTGCAACTGGAACTCGCGTCGCCCATTAACTTGCAAACTTTCACCCCAAATTGAACATAATTGTTGAAATGCCGGTGACGAGTACATATTTTGTACGCGGGATGTACACCTCCGCAAAAGATGCGACGTGTTTACAGTTTTCCTCGTCGGTATGATGTTTTGTTTCTAAGCCACCAGAGCACAGCTTGAGGAATGGAAGTGTGTAATGAAAAGACAAAGGGTGTTTTAGAGCTGTTTGTTTTTGGGGAGCAGCAGGGGTGTGTTGCGGGTTGGGAGTTTTGCCAGAGTGGAGGCCTGCGGTCGTCCTCTTGACCACCCATACCGGGTGCCTGGAGGCCACAGAAATGTTCCCCTGATAACGCAGGCCCACCACAGAGTCTGGGTCCAAATCTGCGGTCTGTGCATGAGAGCAACACATCGCTATATGTGAAGAAGAGGTTCTATGGGTTCATGACTCAATTTTAAAGAACACTCTAAAAAACCTTGGGTAATTTTTTGCTATCCAAGTTCTGGGTTTTTCCAGTGTTTGGGTAGTTTTTGTGTTATCCAGATCCTGGGTCAGACGTAACAACCCAGTGTTTGGGTAGTTTTTGTGTTACCCAGATCCTGGGTCAGATGTAACAACCCAGTGTTTGGGTAGTTTTTGTGTTACCCAGATCCTGGGTCAGATGTAACAACCCAGTGTTTGGGTAGTTTTTGTGTTACCCAGATCCTGGGTCAGACGTAACAACTGAGTGTTTGGGTAGTTTTTGTGTTACCCAGATCCTGGGTCAGACGTAACAACCCAGTGTTTGGGTAGTTTTTGTGTTACCCAGATCCTGGGTCAGACGTAACAACCCAGTGTTTGGGTAGATTTTGTGTTACCCAGATCCTGGGTCAGATGTAACAACCCAGTGTTTGGGTAGATTTTGTGTTACCCAGATCCTGGGTCAGACGTAACAACCCAATATTTGGGTAGATTTTGTGTTACCCAGATCCCGGGTCGGACGTAACAACCCAGCGTTTGGGTAGTTTTTGTGTTACCCAGATCCCGGGTCGGACGTAACAACCCAGTGTTTGGATAGTTTTTGTGTCACCCAGATCCCGGGTCGGATGTAACAACCCAGTGTTTGGGTAGATTTTGTGTTACCCAGATCATGGGTCAGACGTAACAACCCAGCGTTTGGGTAGTTTTTGTGTCACCCAGATCCTGGGTCAGACGTAACAACCCAGTGTTTGGGTAGTTTTTGTGTTACCCAGATCCTGGGTCAGACGTAACAACCCAGTGTTTGGGTAGTTTTTGTGTTACCCAGATCCTGGGTCAGAAGTAACAACCCAGCGTTTGGGTAGTTTTTGTGTTACCCAGATCCTGGGTCAGACGTAACAACCCAGCGTTTGGGTAGTTTTTGTGTTACCCAGATCCTGGGTCAGACGTAACAACCCAGCGTTTGGGTAGATTTTGTTACCCAGCTCATGGGTCAGACGTAATAACCCAGTGTTTGGGTAGATTTTGTGTTACCCAGATCCTGGGTCAGACGTAACAACCCAGCGTTTGGGTAGTTTTTGTGTTACCCAGATCCTGGGTCAGGCGTAACAACCCAGTGTTTGGGTAGTTTTTGTGTTACCCAGATCCTGGGTCAGACGTAATAACCCAGCGTTTGGGTAGTTTTTGTGTTACTCAGATCCTGGGTCAGACGTAACAACCCAGTGTTTGGGTAGTTTTTGTGTTACCCAGATCCTGGGTCAGACGTAACAACCCAGCGTTTGGGTAGTTTTTGTGTCACCCAGATCCTGGGTCAGACGTAACAACCCAGTGTTTGGGTAGTTTTTGTGTTACCCAGATCCTGGGTCAGACGTAACAACCCAGTGTTTGGGTAGTTTTTGTGTTACCCAGATCCTGGGTCAGACGTAACAACCCAGCGTTTGGGTAGTTTTTGTGTTACCCAGATCCTGGGTCAGACGTAACAACCCAGCGTTTGGGTAGTTTTTGTGTCACCCAGATCCTGGGTCAGACGTAACAACCCAGCGTTTGGGTAGTTTTTGTGTCACCCAGATCCTGGGTCAGACGTAACAACCCAGTGTTTGGGTAGTTTTTGTGTTACCCAGATCCTGGGTCAGACGTAACAACCCAGTGTTTGGGTAGTTTTTGTGTTACCCAGATCCTGGGTCAGACGTAACAACCCAGCGTTTGGGTAGTTTTTGTGTTACCCAGATCCTGGGTCAGACGTAACAACCCAGCGTTTGGGTAGATTTTGTTACCCAGCTCATGGGTCAGACGTAATAACCCAGTGTTTGGGTAGATTTTGTGTTACCCAGATCCTGGGTCAGACGTAACAACCCAGCGTTTGGGTAGTTTTTGTGTTACCCAGATCCTGGGTCAGGCGTAACAACCCAGTGTTTGGGTAGTTTTTGTGTTACCCAGATCCTGGGTCAGACGTAATAACCCAGCGTTTGGGTAGTTTTTGTGTTACTCAGATCCTGGGTCAGACGTAACAACCCAGTGTTTGGGTAGTTTTTGTGTTACCCAGATCCTGGGTCAGACGTAACAACCCAGCGTTTGGGTAGTTTTTGTGTCACCCAGATCCTGGGTCAGACGTAACAACCCAGTGTTTGGGTAGTTTTTGTGTTACCCAGATCCTGGGTCAGACGTAACAACCCAGTGTTTGGGTAGTTTTTGTGTTACCCAGATCCTGGGTCAGACGTAACAACCCAGTGTTTGGGTAGTTTTTGTGTTACTCAGATCCTGGGTCAGACGTAACAACCCAGCGTTTGGGTAGTTTTTGTGTCACCCAGATCCTGGGTCAGACGTAACAACCCAGCGTTTGGGTAGTTTTTGTGTCACCCAGATCCTGGGTCAGACGTAACAACCCAGAGTTTGGGTAGTTTTTGTGTTACCCAGATCCTGGGTCAGACGTAACAACCCAGCGTTTGGGTAGTTTTTGTGTCACCCAGATCCTGGGTCAGACGTAACAACCCAGTGTTTGGGTAGATTTTGTGTTACCCAGATCCTGGGTCAGACGTAACAACCCAGCGTTTGGGTAGTTTTTGTGTTACCCAGATCCTGGGTCAGACGTAACAACCCAGCGTTTGGGTAGATTTTGTTACCCAGCTCATGGGTCAGACGTAATAACCCAGTGTTTGGGTAGATTTTGTGTTACCCAGATCCTGGGTCAGACGTAACAACCCAGCGTTTGGGTAGTTTTTGTGTTACCCAGATCCTGGGTCAGGCGTAACAACCCAGTGTTTGGGTAGTTTTTGTGTTACCCAGATCCTGGGTCAGACGTAATAACCCAGCGTTTGGGTAGTTTTTGTGTTACTCAGATCCTGGGTCAGACGTAACAACCCAGTGTTTGGGTAGTTTTTGTGTTACCCAGATCCTGGGTCAGACGTAACAACCCAGCGTTTGGGTAGTTTTTGTGTCACCCAGATCCTGGGTCAGACGTAACAACCCAGTGTTTGGGTAGTTTTTGTGTTACCCAGATCCTGGGTCAGACGTAACAACCCAGTGTTTGGGTAGTTTTTGTGTTACCCAGATCCTGGGTCAGAGGTAACAACCCAGTGTTTAAGTCATTTATCACAGGCTTTTAGCGCCCTCTTCAGGAGAGATCAGTGCAGCTCCATCAAATTGGTGAATGTCTTCGGTAAAATGCTGCTTTGTGTAAGTTTTATTTAATCTAAAAATTCGTTATTGTTCTGTATATTGTTTAATTTTATGCAAAGCAACATACAGGGGCGTGAAGTGAGTCACCTAAACGAGTGTCCTGTTGGTCTTTTCGCGTGATGGAAACACCTGATACTTAGGATGTTAAAATATCTTCTCAGAATCTGATTATTTATGGGCAGGTTATGGAGTCACAGCATTTCTCGGCTACGAGTGAAATGCAGGCGGCGATCTGAACGCTAGTCATCTCCGGGAAGAGATCCAGCGGTGTCACGGTGGAAACGACTGATCAATTACACTCGAATTACTTCTAAATGTTCTATTTTTACTTCTAATATTTGTTAAACACACTTAAATGTAGATAATATGTATTAAAAACTATATAAAATATGCTATACTATAAAATATAATTGAAAATAAAGGAATTAGTGGTTGGTTGTATGGAGTATTTAAAAATAAGTAAAAAGAAGTTAAACACAAGTTGTGTTGAAAATGGAAAACTACGCAGTTGGGTTAAATGTTTGCCAAACCTGCTGGGTAGTTTTATTTAACTCGACTATTGTTTAAAAATTATGATTTGGCTGACTTAAAATGAACCCAAAATATGCTGGAAATCAGACATAATTACAAGAGGCAACAACAATAATCAAAAGATGAACATTTATTAATTTAATAAATGTTTATTATCTAGTTATTATTTATGAAATATATTAATACATATTCATTTATTTTGGGTTCATTTTAAGCAAGCAATACAGTAATTTTTAAACTCTAGTTGAGTTAAATAAAACTACCCAGCAGGTTGGGTCAAAACGACCCAATTTATTTTGGGTTTGTCCATTTTTATCCCAACACACTGATCCAGACTCTCAGACTAAAGTCATAACGTGACCCAGGAGATGTTTGTTATGGCACAGACGCGTCACCGAACGGCATCTCGCTGCGGTTGTCTTCAGTAACTGCGGCTGTTTTTCCAGTGAGGTCACGGCGGATGGAGCTCTAGCCAGCGGTAGAGTTGGTAACATCACGACTGCTGTTACTCAACAAGTGATGGAAATGTTCATCACACATGAAGACAGTTCTGAAGAGAGGCATAATTGAGCTGAATATTCCAAAAATATGTTTGTGAATGCTCTTCGAATAACAAAATGACAGTGAGAAATAAACGATCAGCGTTTGTTTGCTTTGATTGTTGTTGTTTTTGGAGCTCTGGCCTCACAGCTCATCTTGGTGCTGGAAAGAGAATATTGCGTTTATCATAAAGATAAAACTTTCGTTGTGATTGTTATGTTTGCTACAGCAATAATAACTCAACCGTACTGTCATCTCCATTATATGAGGACAGCATCATGTTTGCCTGGAAATCATGTAATATATTGATGTTGAACTTCAGTCAAACGGTTGAGTTGAAATAAAAGTCCACCCAAATATCTGAATCTAATTCCGGCCACACTTTATTTTTGTAATTATACGCAAGTACTGAGCAATATTGGGTTAGTTGCATGTAATTATGCATAATTTACTACAGTAAGAACCTGCACCGTAAAATAAAGTAACCGACAGACATTTAGAATGATCAAGAATATTATGAACACAACCTGTTTTACATTTTAATGACAGTAAAAGAGGACTGGGTCGATTCTCTGTGGGTCGGCATTTTTAACTGAATCAACTGATTCTTTAAAAAGATCCAACTCACTGAACCGAATCATTCACTTACAAATTTTCATATCCAGATTTTGTCAATAATTATTTATGTATTTTGAATATAAATTTTATCATGTGCTTTTGTCATTTTATTCGTTTTTCTTTTTTTAAATATTGCTATTTAGTATTAATTTCATTTAAGTTTTAGTTTAGTTTTTTAGTTGAGCTTAATAATTTTACTTTTTAATTTGCTTAGTTTAAATTTTTTAACTTATTTTTTTAATTTTATTTATTTTTCAGCTTTATTTCAAGTAACAGAAATGTGTTTCAAAGTTTTAGTTAAAGGTGCAATATGTAAATGTTTGGCCACTAGAGGGCGTACAATCAAAACAACAACAACAACGGCGCAGCTTGAATGATGGGAACTGTCGTCTTCAGCTCCACCGCTGATTTAAATCAGATAGGAATCGTATATCATGTTCACGGATGAGGTAAAGTTGCACATGATTTTATTTCATTATAATGAATTCGCCGCAAGTAAAGCGAGGTTTAACACTAAACTGGTTGTCATAGATGTTACTGTATTTGTCCAGTTCATTGGTGTTCAAAACAATCATAGTAAAAGTACAGTTGAAGGAACTCGCATCATTTGCAAAAAGGCTGATTAATATTTACATATAACACATACTGTATAAATTCACATTGTTTATCACGTCGGGTGAAGTGTACGGTGATGTCAACAAACTAATCACAAAGCAAATGCAATAACGCTGTCCTTAATAAACATTACCGTACAGAATCAACTCAAACACAGTTTTGGCTTTTGACACATTTGATGTAGTGACAGTATTTCACTAAAGCGACAGTATAAAAGTAAATTACACCAACAGTTCATAACATGAAGTGTTCGTAGAGAACATCACCTCAGCATTTTTCACATCATATTCATAGACGAGAACAAGACATTCAAACAATAAGACGAACACTGTTGATCCATATAATAATCACAAGTTTTCTGTCAGTAAAGGAATCAGTAGTTCCTCAGCTGTCTATTAAAACACATTCAAGATCGCGTCTCCGTCTAGTTGAAGTTTGTCAGTTCTCTCCATCTAGGAAATGGGACACCGATGTTGATCCTCGTTTTATTTCTCTTTATGGACTCGTCTTTGTTGGCAGAAGCAGCAAACAGTGAAGAATAATCGTGCGCGAAACAAGCTAGCTGCTTGATAGACGCTACAGCTACTATTTCCACATTTGTCCATGAGACTGTGTTGTCATGGTTTCTACCGCAGTAAAAGCGGAAACCGGGGGTAACGCGGATATAATGTCATTGACTATTCCCGCACACGTCCCAGAGTCTTCGTTAAAATCGCAATTTACAATGATTTACAAAGAGTTGGAAACATTTGGGAGATTGTAAGAACTCAACGGAACAAGATATACAACACTGGCCTAGTGCAAAATTTTTTTACATATTGCACCTTTAACAAAAGTCACCATATGAGTTTGAATGCACAACATAATCACAAAACAACATAAAATATGTAATTTAATGTATACAATTTTACAGAGTAAACCAGTACAAAGTTTATTAACCAAGCAATCGACTAAAAGAGCTTCAAAGAGGCATGGAATAATTAAAATTACAAACCCAATTTTGTATAACTCAAGAATATACAATGTGTATAAAAATTCTCCTTTTGTGTTCAACTGACAGTAAATGATGACATCTTGATTTTATTTTTGATGAATAATTCCTTTACTAAAGCTGGAATGCCAAATGGTCCCGTCTCCACCGACGGCACACGATGGGTTTATAAAAATGACTGAATCTTGAGATTTGACCCGCTCTGACTCGAGAAAACCCTGAAGTTCCACTTTAAGCTCTTCATCTGTTGTCCTTCTCAAAATAACTCTTCATGCCTCATTTGCACCATCTGCTGGTAATTTACTTCAGCCATAAACATATCATTTGCCTTTAAGCATTAGCAAATTGTTGTTTTTGTTGCTTGAAACGGCCACACACATTCATTTCTGAAATAATGCATCATTGGAAAAGTTGCGACTATAGGCCGAAATATCTGTGTTTATTTCTTTTTCACAGAAAATGTCACTCTATTAATTGTTGAAATATGCCGTTCAAAAAATTAGGGGTTGGTAATCTTTTTTTAATTTTTTTTTTTAAATAAATCAATATATTAATTCAGCATTAAATTGAGCAAAATTGATTTAGTTACAATGTTACAAATAAATGCTGTTTTTTCTAACTTTCTATTCATCAAAAAATCCTGAAAAATAAAATATCACATTTTTCCACTAAAATGTAAACAATTTCTAAAATTGATAATAATCATAAATGTTTGTTGATCATCAAATCATCATATCAGAATGATTTCTGAAGGATCATGTGACACTGAAGACTGGAGTAATGATGCTGAAAATTCAGCTTTGATCACTGGATATAAATTACAATTTAAAATATTTTCAAATAGAATACAGTTATTTTAAATTATAATAATATTTCACAATTTTTACTGTATTTTTTATCAAATAAATAGAGCCTCAGTGAGCAGAAGAGACTTTTAAAGAGCACAAAAACATTTTTTTTCTTAAAAAATTACCCCAAAATGTGAACAGTTGTCTGTCAAAATGATCATATTTTGCAGAAATATTGCATAAAATAATGTTGTATGAAACTGAAACACTAATACAGTGGACTCAAGTATTTGGACACACTCCAGACAAAATGTTCCATTAGACAAAACACAACAGCTCAAAATATTATAACATTAGTTTATGAATCACACTGCTGATATCTTATTTGGATAGTGATGAGATTGATTTATTCACACCCGTTTGTGTTTGCCAAACATCTGCTGAACTGGTCTCAGATCAGTCAGCGTCTGATAGCAGACGTGTGCGGTCCGCTCCAGATGGTAAGGTCACTTCTCGTTCCAGGTTAATTCAAATTATCTTCACTTCCTCCCTACAGTTGTGAGCGCTCTCGCTGGCCGTTAAAAGAGCGCTCCACCGTTTCCCCACAATAAAAAACAGCATCCATATACTATAAGATCTCAGGCCACCAAAACATCCCAGAGTGGGAATGAAAGTGAACATTTATTGGGAGGAATAGGCATTTTATGATCCGCAAATGTCAGATACAGAACAATGATTTATTGCTCTGGCCCGCCATCGTCTCGTGTGGGGAAACGTTACAGAATATTGAGGTTATAGAGGATGTAAAACAAACCCGTCTAGTATCATCATCTAAACCCTATAAAAGCACATGAACACGACGCCTCGGTACCGTTAAACTTGTGCGGTTTGCCGGTTCCTCACGTTCCGGGTCGTTCGCATGGAACAGCTGGACGGAGATCAGATCGCTGGGTCTCAAGATGTGTTTTTTACACAGCACAAAAAAAAAAAGAGAAGTAAAACGTGAGAAACTTCTGTGAAAGACGTCTGTGTAGTGCGTTTGTAGATTGTAACTTGACTATCCCAGGGTTGATTTATATTTTAGAAGATTTTTCCACGTTAAAAATGACTAGCAACCTATTTTTTTTTATATCACGTCTCAATTTAACTTTACTACTTTTGAGTGGTTTAAGAATGAATCGAGACCCGGACTTTTGATCTGAGCCGGACGATTACGTCACTGTTTTCTCCAGTGCTGCTATACCTAAATTACCTAGACTAATAACTATTGATCTTTGCAACGGAATGAATCAATAATATATAGAATAAGCTGCACAATGACACCATTTTCTTATTAATGTAAAGCTGCTTTGCCACAATTTGCATTGTAAAAAGCGCTATATAAATAAAGATGACTTGACTTGACTTTCAATTTTAATTTAGTATATACGGTGTATATATGAGCGTAGCAGTGCAATATGGCTGTATATGAGCACGGCTACGAGTGTGTTATTGCGATTATACAACAGTTCAGCAGCACGAGTGTCTTTAAAACCCTCTTTTGTGAAGATTCAAATCTCAAGTTGTCAGTTTAACAGTTCAGCTACTAATTCTAAAACGTCATTTTATAACTATAACGAAGAAACTTATGTTTATTGTATTATGTGGAGTATTATGGTATAAAACGATGCATCAGGTCGATGTTCATAATATTATATCCATTATAAAAAATCAGTTTGAATGTCCGCCGAGGAAAGCGATATCTTTGTCTTTGTCTTTTTAAATATTAAAGGGATTTCCCACAGCGCTGAAACAACTTCCTTGTTCTGACTCACTCATAAAGTGAGTCTCTGTCGCCATCTAATGATGTAATAATGTAACTTTCATTTAAATTAAAACTAAAACACCTACATATACAAAAAAAACACGAAAATTGAGGGTTATGATGTCACTGATAGGTCCGTGTCCTAGTTTATTTCTAGTATTATTATTTATATATATTTATTTCTTTATTTCTATTTATTTCTTGTTTATTTCTCTGGATTTAAACATGCTTGGAAGCGTCTGGGATAAAGTACACAATTCAACTAAATATATAACGTTGTTCTAGTGGTTTTTGTATATTTTAATCCAAAAATCTTACATATTTTGCCTTTAACAACAACCTTACTAACAATTAATAAGCAGTAATTAGGAGTTTGAGGCAAAAGTTAATAGTGAGACTTGAACCCTAATATATGTATGAGAGAGATGTATAGATATAGATACAAATGTAGCCTAGCTAAAAATATTAAAACATTTTACATTTAAAAATGTATATTTTTATACATTAATAATTATAATAATAACATTTAAATAGTTTCGAGGGTCTCCAAATATCATGCTGATCGGCTAATTGAGGAATGTTTTTGTTGTTGTACATTTCCACATTCACCAGCGGGGGGCGCTTCACTTCTCTACGGCGACCAGCGGCGACTGTCACCAGATTATTAGCCTACGCCACTTTCTCTGATATTCCACAAACTGACACAAACGAGAACACATCAACATCTGGGTGTTTTATCTGAAGTCGAACAGGAAACGATTGTTAATAATGAAGCCACACGGGATCGCTGTTTCCACTGCTGTAATTCAATATATCGTGGTATTTGCATTAAGTTTAATAAGTAATTAGTAATGCATACTGGAATACATTTTTCTTTTTGAAGTAAGTCTTCCAGCTCTGCATACCACAAATTGAGTTTTGATGGCACATTGAGTCACTTCCATGACCCGTGACGGTCAGTGACCTCAGCGGTTGGTCAAGTCTTGTCTGTGTGTTCAGACAGGATGGACACAGGCTGACTGTTCCTGCCCATATCTCGTTCTGTAAAAATAAGCTGTACTCCCGCTGGTCCTTCAATGGATTCTGCAGATGTTTCTTCTCAGGAACTTAGAATTGAGTGTTATGAAGCTCAGAGAGGTATTATAGATAGCTGTCTAGTAATAACACAGTTTATTGCAGATTTGAGTATGTGTTGAGTTAGTATAAAGTCAATGTAGACCCAAAGTCCCTTTGAGACAAGTCATTTCACTCGGCGGCCATCTTTGAAACGCCGCTCTGGCATCCAAGTGCAGCTCATATCTCTTTGAATGGGGACACTTCATCAAATCTGACATAACCATCTCATAAATTTCGCAACGCTCAAATCATGACAAAAAAACAGTATTTTTCAGGTTGGATCAAGCTAATGCATATGTGCAGTTTAAGTGCTCGTCTCTACAGGAAGTGGCGTCTGGCTGTTTAGGAACCGGAGCTTCTAACGGCCACTGCTCTGACGCGATGCCTTATCGGCCAATCAGCGACTGGCTCTTATTTAGAAGGCAGGACTTATTCCACATTGCACTCTGTCCAATTTAAAACGATACGAGTGACACGGTCACGATTATCAGCTGGAGTGCCCATGATAGTCACTAGAGGGCACTCCACCCTGAATTGTTGTTCACTACCGGACTACATTTCCCACAATTCACCACACAGGAACTATCACTCACTCACTCACACACGTGCACACTACATTTCCCAGAAGCCCTTACCTTGTCACTGATCACGCCAACCAGCTGTAGCACATTATCCGGACTATATAAGCACAGACACTTCGGTGCGAAGTCTTGATTTGATTTTAGTGGTCATTTTTGAGCGTTTATTTCCCGTGTTTGTTTTCCCCGTTTTACGTTGTTTGATTCCTGCTACCTGTCTCGACATTTTTGCCTGTTTACTGACCGCGATTCTGCCAATACCGGTTTGCTGTTCCTCGACCATTGCCTGTTTTAATAAAGCAGCATTTGGATCTCACTCCGCTGACTCATCATTACAGACACGTCTTGTGTTATTCTATAATCTTGGAGAAACATCCTTCCGTTCATTAATTCAAAATAAAAAAAATAAAAATAGAATGAAATATAAAATAAATAAAATATAATTAAGTAATAATTAAAAATAATAAACGTATTTATAAACATTTCAGTCTTTATTGCAAAGTTAAGGATCAGGCTGAAGCTTTAATAACATACAGTACATAATTCAGTTATTTAAACAGGCATATCTGAAATTTGTAAATGTTGTAAATACTTATTTTGACTGTAAGGCACCAAAAATAATAGCTTGTTATTGCAGTTAAGGTAAATGGTTGCAGTAAGCTGCCATCAGCATTGTTTGGTGCTCAGATTCTTACTTTTCTAGCAACACTATCAATACTAGAGAAAGACATTTAAAACAATTTCTATTGAAAGGTCATTTCAAGGTCAGCGTGGCATAAAGTGTGCTTAAGATTATGGTTGAACAGTTCATGCACAAATCAGTATGTAGTAATGTACATTAACCAGAAAAACACAAACACTTTCAGACAAATATTAGTAACACAGTTTAGAGTTTGGGTCACAATAATTGTTTATGAAGCTGTAATGCAACCTTGTGGACAACTTCTGGAACTGCAGGAAATGAACTTCAGAGCTGTTGGTAAATCAAAAAAAAACCATGTTAACTAAAGTTTATTTCAGGCAATTTATTAATTCAGTCATTAAGACCATTTGAACTTTTTATATTCTTTTAACTTAACAAGATTAACATAATATATATGTGCAAAGTTACAAAGCACAAAGTTCTTCTCTACATCAGTGTCTGTTTCTGAACTCTGAAACGCCTCCATCTTGAGTTTTCTTCACAATATTCCTCATTTAAATAATTAATATGCAGAATAAAGGGGCGGAGCCTGTTTGAGTTAGTAACTGGCAGTTATGGTGAAGGGTGGGACATTTCCAAAACACAATCGACGCGCTTGACCTATCACGACACACTGATCCAGCTGACCAATCAAAGCAATTTCAGAAGGAGGGGCTTCATAGAGACAGGAAGTAAACAGAGCGTTACTGACAGACTGGGAAGAGAGGAGCTGCACAATGGAGAATATGAGGAAAATAATACGTTATTCTAGTAGAGCCCGAATACTAAATCAAGACTTTGTAAAAATATGGCCTCTAATAACGTCCAGACATATTTCCTGCACAGATTCTGGTTGGAATAAAAACTAAAAATGCAATGCAAAATGAACACAAATGTAAGTGTCAAATCAAAATATCAACTTCAAATGGTTTGTATTCAAATTGGCAGTGTGATAGCATGATGATTATTGAATGCAAATCATTTAAAGACACTTGCCTTTTCATCCAGTCAAGTCGAGGAGCAGGAAATGATTGGCACCATGGATGATTGGAAGATTTCAAACACTCAGTCCACTTCTGAGCTTTTCTGTATTTGACAGGACCTGTAGACACAAACGATACAGTCAAATAAAAGACGCTCTTGTAGTTGATCTCTTAAAGGGCAGAGGTAATTCTGAAAGTCTAGCTGGCACTCAAACATGTTTGGTCAAGGTGTGACTAGATTAAGTGGTGAGATCCTGCACATGTTCGCCTCGCCTTCAGATCAGGATTATCCCAAGAAAGCATTAAGAGCTTGTGTGTGTGTGTGTGTGTGTGTGTGTGTGTGAATGGCTCCATTGCCCTTTTAACTGCGACTTAAATTCAGAGATCTCCTGTAACATTTGGAGGATGACATCCAGCAACGCTGACTTGAAGCCAAGAATATTAAAGTGTGAGAACTGGTTACCTGATTTACCCTTTCAAAGAATTTCGGTAAAGTCACAGAAATCAATTTGACTGTACAGTAGAAAAATTAATTATTATCTTATTTACATCATTCACTTCCTTAAAGGAAAATCAGCTTAGATGTTCTAACCCCTCTGAGGGATCCATCCTTCTCCCATAATGCACCAGGATTCTTCTACGACCTTCTTTCCCAGCAGTCAAATGTCTGTATGACATCTTTCATGGTTCAGCTGCAGGTCAGTTGGCCGATTTTCTCAGATATAGGTGGAAGTGTTCCTTAACAACATAAAACATGATTCCAAGTTACTGTAAACATGAATCGGTTCTAAATATGCAATTGCATACAGTAGCAGTCAAAAGTTTGGAATTGTTGAGATTTTTTAATGTTTTTGAAAGAAGTCTCTCCTGCTCACCAAGGCTGAATTTATTTGATCACAAATACAGTAAATACAGTAATATTGTGAAATATTATTGCAAGTTAAAAGAACTGCTTTCTGTTTTAATATATTTCAAAATATAATTTATTCCTTTGATGCAAAGCTGAATTTTTAGCATCATCACTCCAGTCTTCATTGATGAATATTAAAGTGTCCTTGCTGAATAAAAGTATGAATTACCTAATACCGCAAAATCTGTTTTCAACATTGATAATAATCATAAATGTTTTTTGAGCATCAAATCATCATATTAAAATGATTTCTGAAGGATCATGTGACACTGGAGTAATGATGCTGAAAATTCAGCTTTGATCACAGGAATAAATTACATTTTAACATATCTTACAAGAGAAAATTTTATTTTAAGCTGTAGTAATATTTATAATAAGAGACTGCTTTAAAAAACTTAAATTTTTATTTAATGTTTGGAGAACTGATTCCAAACTTTTGACCTGTAGTATGTGAGTGTGTACTGTATATATTTATACAACAGCTCTTTCTGGTTCTCAAATCTGATTGGTTGAGAGTCTTGCGATATTTCCCCAGGATTAGTACTGGTACGGTTTCACCATTTGTATCACTCCGTTTGTGGTGACTGCTGAGGAAATGCTGCATTCGCAGATGTGAGCTCCAGGCCGTCAGCGACCGTTCAATGCTCGTGTACCCGCCGAGAACAGCCTTGTCTTGGCCAGTGCTTCGGGAATTTGCTGCTGGTTCTTATGTAGATAGATAGTGGTTAAACAAAATATAATTAATTTTGGGTATTATTAATCTATTACTTGTTCCAGAGCAGTGGGAAAAGTAAGTTTCAAAACTTTATATTTAGGCTATATTTAACTTAAATCCTGTACTAGAGCGCTGCTTTTGTATGTTTGACTGAATTGTTTGCTTGTATTTTTTATTTTATTGTGTTTGTTTGCTTGTTCTTTTATAATGGCTATTGTTAATATAAAAATTGTTGTTCAATAAATATTATTTTATATAAATAATATGCCGTATTTGGTATCGAGAAAGGGTCTGTCAATGGTATCAGTGAAAGTTACATTACGGCATTAGATGGCGGCAGAGACTTTGTTTATAAATCAGAACAAGGAAGTTGTTTCAGCACTGTGGGAAATCCCCTTAACTTTTAAAAGGACAAAGACAAAGATATCGCTTTCCTCAGCAGACATTCAAACTTATGTTTTCAATGGATATAATATTATAGACATTTATATCAGATGCAGGTAATACACTAGTCAGCCTCTCTCTCTTAATACCATAATACTCCACATAATACAACGAGCTTCAATGAAACGACTCAAAGTTCCTTCGTTTTCTAGTTATATAGTGACGTTTTAGATTTAGTAACAGAGGCTTAAGGTGAACTGTTAAACTGTCAACTTGAGCTTTGAATCCACGGCGAAAGGAAGTAGTTCTTTACAAAAGAGGGTTTTAAAGACTCTCTGTTGTTGTTCTTATTTATTTACACACTCGTGCCGTCGAACTGCTGTATAAACGCAATAACACACTCGTAGCCATGCTGATATACAGCCATATCGCACTGCTACTCATGGTATATATATATATATATATATATATAGTACATTAAAATTTCGGTTTATTGTCAGTGTTGTGCATTCTACCTCGAGCAGGACGGCAGAGAAGCAGCTGCACCTCTGAAGTAGAATTCCTCAATAACTGCAGCACTTGCTGTAAGGTCAGAGTTCACAGGCCAAATATCAGTTTAATAGTAAATGTGCTCTCTTTGTTTACCCGGAAAGGATTTGAATAGTCATCAAATCCTGGCCCTTCACATGGTTTACATTTCAGTAATATTCCTATTATGGCTGGAATGGTTAAAGAGAAGCTCCCTTGTTACCTGATAGGACAAGCCCTTCAGTGGGTGTCCATTAATCGACAGAATCACGTCCCCCTCCTGAATCTTGCCACTCTCTTCAGCAGGCTGACCTGGGAACAGCGTTCTTATCCGCACAATGGAGCCACAGTCCAGGGAAGTGTCCAGCTCCGAGATGAAAAAGCTGAAGCCCAGACCGTTCAGTCTCTTCTTAAGAGTCACCTCCTGAATGTTATCTGGGGACAGAATTAGACAGATTTGAGGCAGCCTTGTGGAGGTTGTGTCACATTAGCTGTGTGTGTAATCCTGAAGCACAAGGCCTTCAGTGTGTTTAAGGCAATGAAACTTAAGACTTTTCAAGACTTCTCGATGATTTTAAAGCTGGCATGAAACAGAAGCTTCGATAGTCTCTTCTTTCCCATTGTGACATACACCGATCAGGCATAACATTTTGACCACCATCCTATTATTGTGGAGCCTCCATGGATCGGACTTGTTTGTTCAGCACATCCCACAGATGCTCGATTGGATTGAGATCTGGGGAATTTGGAGGCCAAGTCAACACCTCAAACTCATTGTGCTCCACAAACCATTCCTGAACCACTTTTGCTTTGTGTCTGGAGCATTATCCTGCTGAAAGAGCCACAGCCACCAAGGAATACAGTTTCCATGATGGTCTGTGACAATGCTTAGGTAGGTGGTACATGTCAAAGTAACGTCCACATGGACGGCAGGACCCAAGGTGTCCCAGCAGAACATTGCCCAAAGCCCATAGTGCATCCTGGTGTCATGTGTTCCCCAGGTAAGCAACGCACCTGGCCATCCACCTTCTTCCGTTGCTCTGTGGTCCAGTTCTGATGCTCACGTCCCACTGTTGGCTCTTTCGGCGGTGGACATTTCGGTCATCGTGGACACCCTGACTGGTCTCGTCTGCAGCTCCATACACAACAAACTGATGCTCTGTGTGTTCTGACACCTTTCTATCAGAACCAGCATGAACTTCTTGAGCAGTTTGAGCTCCAGGAGCTCATCTATTGGGGCAATGAGCCTCGGCCGCCCGTGACCTTGTCGCCGGGTCACCACCGTTCGTTCCTTGGAGCACTTTTGACAGATACTGACCACTGCAGACCGGGAACACCCCACAAGAGCTGCAGTTTTGGAGATGCTCTGATCCAGTCGTCTAGCATCACAATTTAGCCCTTGTTAAACTCACTCAAATCCTCACACTTGCCCATTTTTCCTGCTTCTAACATCAACTTTGAGGACAAAATGTTCTCTTGCTGCCTAACACATCCCACCACTAACAGAGATGATCAGTGTTATTCACTTCACCTGTCAGTGCTTATAATGTTATGCCTGATATATAGTAAAACTGCTTCACAAACAAGAACAAATGTAGGGCGGGGCTTGATTTTGTCTGTGGGGAATTGATTGGATGGTTGTGGTTTGCTATTGTTGGATCTCATGTGAGTGACAGGTTGCCCCGCCCATAGATAATTACATGCATCTTTTCATTACCATCCGACACGAAGCTGTAGTCTCTGGGCTTGACGCCGAAGGGTCTCGTCATGGTGATGGCGGGGCAGCTGTTCCTCATATGTGTCTCTTTAGGTATGCGGACGGTGAGTGTGTCCCGTAACTCTGGGTTTACAGGGCCTCGCTGCAGCACGGAGCCTCCGTCCCGCTCCAGCACCAGACTCACCACCTGCCGCACAGCCATAGAAAACCATCCACACTAACATCAGTTCGGCTGAAGTGTACTGACCACAGCTATCGGGCTCCAAAAAGCTTCCATGTCATTTGCGTGCAACATCCCAAGCTTTCTGAAGACATGCAATAGCTTTTATTCAGTGAAAATCTTTAGAAATTTTTTTTGCATGGTGGTGCCAAATGCGCGTAAAATGAGTGTGTCAGAAGCGTTGTCCGAAACCACTCCCTATCCGCTATATCGGGTGTCGGCCATTTTGTAGTGGTGTCTGAATTCCCTTCATTGCCTACATTCGTTCACTGCTTTATACCCACAATTCTCTCTGATTTCGAGTGTACATTCGATGCACGACGCACTATTTCCCAAAATCCAATGCGGAGAGGACTGAGAGTGTGTGTGAAAAAGCGGAATTGCGAGCGAGTGTGATCCAGAGATTACTTTACTGCTTTCTTCTTTCTGCTTTAACAGTGTATACGTCAGCGTCCGAATTCACTCACTTCATTTCGTTCGCTTCCCTGCAAATATAGTGCACTCAAATGCCGTACACTATATAGGGATTGGCGAACGAGTGAACGAGTGAGCGGTTTCAGACACAGCTAGAGTGTTAGAAGATCGCGAGATCTAAACTATCAATCAGACCACAGAGGGACTGTTATGTTTTGATTATGTCGATTAATTTAGAGCAGCGCTTCCCAAACTGTGGGTATATATTTTTTATATTTTTCCACTTTTGCAATGTTTTTGGGGGGCCTTACCCCTCTTACGTTTGGGAAGCTCTGATTTAGAAGCCTTACAAATTCATGTACCAAATATGATACAGCAGGCTTTAAAGGGTTTATGTCTGATTTTATAAAGTTCAATATGCAATGACTGGATTCCTAGAAGGAAGAAGTGATTACAGTTGAGCCGATTACATAAAGAAGGACTGGTGTAGTTGCCATGAGAGAGAGAGAGAGCGCTTACCTCGCCTGTTCTTGCCAAACATTCAGCTGCCTGCTGATCTGTGAATCCCTGCAGTCTGGTGCCGTCCACTTCCAACAGCCTGTCTCCTGACACACACACACACACACACACACACACACACAGGCTATCATCATCCCATAGTCGTCACAAGTGACTCAACCAAACCATTTGCTGAACTAAAGAGTGCAGTAAATCTCGGTAGAGATCCGTGACGCTTTCCACAGCATCTGTCATCGCAGTAAGAACAGAAACATGTACCTGTCTGGATTCGTCCATCTTGTTCGGCCACTCCACCGGGCACCAGACTCTTGATGTAAATACCTCCGTAACGGAGACCTGTATTCACTCCTCCCTGTATATTCAGACGTCAACACACACAGTAATACAACATTTTATTATTATTTTGATGATAATTAACCCCTTGTGAAAAAATGCATGGTTAATTGAATGGAACTGAACTATATTATATATATATATATATATATATATATATATATATATATATGATTAAAATTAATGAAATTAAAGGCCACTTGTTGCACTGTATAATTTACTATATACTTTTTCTACACTAAATTTCTTTGCACACCTTTAGAAAGTGTTTAAACTTAATGCTATAAATGTTGATGTGCTGACTGACATACTGAAGCACACGTAAAGACTCACTAAAATGCTTGGATGAAAATGGACAAACCCAGCGATTGGGTTGTTTTAACCCATTGGTTGGGTTAAATGTTTTAATTAACTCAACTATTGTTTAAAAATTACTGTATTGCTTGCTTAAAATGAACCCAAAATATGTTGGAAATTAATATTTATAATAAATGATAATTATTTATCATTTATTAAATGGCTTATTAATGTGCAACTTGATTATTATTGTTGCCTCTAGTAATTTTGTGTCTGATTTTTAATTTCCAACATATTTTTGGGTTCATTTTGAGCCAGACATATAGTCATTTTTAAACAATAGTTGAGTTAAATAAAACTACCCAGCAAACATTTAACCCAACCGCTGGGTTAAAACAACCCAATCCCTGAGTTTGTCCATTTTCAACCCAACTTTGGGTTGTTTTTAACTCACTGTAGCGTCTGCAAATATGTAATTACAAATATATTTAAATAAATAAAATACAATTTTCAATAGAAGTGGCACTAAAGTATGTTATATATTCATAAATGATCATCACTATATTCAGCAGTACACTTTAACCATATTTCAAAGACAATAAGAGTAATTATAAATTACATACAAAAATGTACTAGTGTTAGTTCAACTCAATGCATTTAATATGAATTTAAACTATCATACATTTAATTTTATTGTAATTAACACGGAAGTAAGTGTCCAAAACATTACATTCCTGAAACAATCTGCACTGTATAAAGCGCTATATAAATAAGGGTAACTTAACTTTTTTAAATTGTTAAAGTGTACTTTTCACAAGGGACGTCCCAAGGACGTATAGCAGCAGGCGAGCACGGGACAATGGGTTCAGTGTCTGATGGTATTGTCTTCTAAACTCATGTGACATTGAGTGCGAATGCCTCTCAAGCTACTTAACCCCATTTAGACATTAGCCGTTCGAGCCTGTGTTTCCCCCCGCCACACGTTTATATCCAGTCATGTGATCACTCTTCCCGTCTGCCCTTTGGCAGCTGATTGTGTTTGACCTTTTGTGATACTACTGACCCTGTGGAAGCCAACGAAGAAGCAGCAGATGTACACAGCCAACTTTGTATAATATGCAATATTTAAAGTATAGTTCCACTTTAGCACGATCAAATCTATCTTTAGTTGGATCTATTTCCACACAATTAAAGTGCATTAGTAATTAGTTGTTCCAATTTAGCAGACTCATTTTAGTGCACCAAAAGTGGTATTTTTATTAAGCATATACATATGTAAATTTATGTACTTAGCACAAAATAAACATATTTGATTTTTTTTTTTCACTCGGGTTACTTATTTTCAACTAAAATACATTGTCTAGGAAACAGAGATATATTTTAAAATAAGTTAATGTCTTTTATGGACAAAGTGTACAGAAAAGTCCATCGGCCTATGCTTGTAATTAATTGATCGAGATATAATTAAGATTCTAATATTAATCATTTGTGTGTCAGTGAATTTATAGGTATGCCGTTAAATTTACTGGTTACTAGCTTATTTTTAGTTTATAAAAGTTAATTTTGCAGTCCTACAGAAACACTTAGATGTAAACTCGTGTACTCAAAATTTAAAGTATACTTACTTATACTCAGGGTTGGGGAGTAACGAAATACAAGTAACTTAGTTGCGTATTTAAAATACAAAATGTGAGTAAGTGTATTTCATTACAGTTACATTTTAAATGGGTGGTAATCAGATTACAGTTACATCTGAAAAGTGTTTCAGATTACCAAAGTGATTACTTTGAGTTTTAATGTCATTTTAAACAGCAATTGGTGATTCTCTGACTCTGACCGTCTGAAAAAGTGGAGTTAAGTTTCATGTTTTCAACTGTTTTCATGTTTTGTGATAGTTGTTTGAGTCACTTTATAATTCACTCGTCACTGCAACTTTTTCTCAGAATTGCGAGATTTAAACTCACAATTGCAAGTTATAAAGTCAGAATTGGGAGAAATAAATTTGCAATACTGACTTTTTTTCTTGCAATTGTGAATTTAGTTTGTGAGTTTATATCTCATAATTCTGACTTTTCTCAATATTGAGAGTTTATATCTCATAATTCTGACTTTTCTCAATATTGTCAGTTTATATCTCATAATTCTGACTTTATAACTTATAATTGCAACTTTAAATCACACAATTCTGAGGGAAAAAGTCAGAATTGTGAGAAAAACTTTCAATGACCTTTTTTGTGTTTGTTTCACACTTATTAGTATTCCAAAGTATTCTAAAGTATTTAGATTAAGTTACTAAACTTGAGTAATGTAACGGAATACGTTACAAATTACTTTTTAAAGCATGTATTTTGTAATCTGTAGTGAAATACATTTTAAAAGTAACCTACCCAGCCCTGGTTATACTTCAGTATACTTGCTTGGCCCACTAAAAAGTGAGCACATTTAGTCCATATTGGAATAGTACACATACTAATACATTGATAATAGTATACTTGCTACTTAAACTTCATTAACATGAATTTAGGGCACTTCTACACAACAACGATGTACTAAAAACAGAAGGTTTTTTGTGAGAATGAATCTGACCGAATCGTAAGAATCAATGACTCAATGACCTATTCATAAATCCAGCCACGTTCTTCATTACAGAGTAAATGAATCAATGAATGAATCAATGAATCGATGACTCACTCAATAACACAGTAACTTACCGCCACCTACTGGCCATTTCAGTTTAGAGTTTCACTTCGTTTTCACCATCATTGCACATTTCTCTAATGAACCATTTAAAACATTATTTATTTTTGAAAAGGGTATTTATAAAAGTAAAAAAAACCCTAGAAAATTAATTTAAGGGGGCAATTATTGTCCCTTAATGGAAAAGATGTGACTGAAGTCTAAGTGGAAGAGGAAGTACGCCAGGTTTTCCTGCCCAATTGCTACTCAAAATGAGCCTAATCGTGTTTTGGGGGTAAAGTCCGTGTTTTTGGCAGGGTTCCACTGGTAAAATTTGCATTCCAAGGGCTAAATGGCATGTTATTCGGGGTCTCTTCAACCCACGGACATGAAAAACAATCTGCAGCAACAGTGTTAAAAGTAGTCCGATTCTGCAGGAAAGCCGCGGACTTGACAACACTGGGATACGCAGTCGGGTCCCGAGACCTCCAGTTGGAACTTTTGAACGTGAACCAAAGACGGAACTGATAGCAAGATTAGACAACAAACCAACACTCAAAAAAATATTTCTGTCTAAACATAAGTTTTATGTAATTTAATTACATAGCAATTTTCCATCCATTTGGATGACATAGTTTTAACATAAACAAACTAATAAACTTAATGTTATTCATATTTGTCAGTCATATGTAAATGGCTAAGATTAATATGTAAATGGGTAAGATTTATGTAATAGTTGAGTATATGAATAGTGAGAGATTAAATGTCTTTTATCTTCAGTTGATTTCATCAGTTGTAGTTCTTGTGTTTCTCTGTCCTTCAGTGATTCTGCTTGTTAACAGCAGGTGTTCATCATTAATGCTCAATCATCACTTAATGATCTCATTAACTCTGACACTGCTTCAACGGTACTTTAACTCAGTAGTGTGCACACACATGACCACTAAACAGTGTTCATTAACCTGTGAACTATTACACAAATCTTACCTATTTCATTTACATATGACTGACAAATATGAATCACATTAAGTTTATTAGTTTGTTTATGTTAAAACTATGTCATCCAAATGGATGGAAAATTGCTATGTAATTAAATTACATAAAACTTATGTTTAGACAGAAATAGTTTTTTAGTGAATGACACATGAGGCAAAGGAACTAATCAGGACATGAACTAAATGACCAAAAGACAAGATCACATGAGAGGCAAGGGAAATCACATGACCAACCAGGAAAAAAAATATCAAAATATAGGACAAGAAAGCTAAGAAAAGACATCTATTTTTGTATTTAAAATTTAGTGTGTGTCTTGAAACCTGTGCTTACAGAGATACTGATGCCCAGACTACCTCCAGATTTCTGAAGCGTCACAATAAAGTCTTCAGGTCTCAGGCTGATCAGAGACGCCGACCTGGAATAATCATCCTGTTAAAGAAAAGCAATGGACACAACTATTAGACATGATTCGGCCTCACACACGGATGATTCTTTAACACAGACACATACCATAGATTTTATCATGATGCACTCAATTGATCAAAAATACAGTAAAATATTGTGCAATATTCCTACAATTTGTTTCAAAATTGTACAATTTTATTCAAAGTGAAGTGACTCCAGTCTTCAGTGTCACGTGATCCTTCAGAAATCATTCTGATATGATGACACATTTATGATTATTATCAATGTTGAAAACTTATTTTTGTAGAAATCGAAGTGCAGTAACTGTTAACAGATATAACATAAGATCTTAATTTATTAGTAAATGTTGAGATGAACATTAACTAAGATTAATTATGCGGTAACATTTTATTTAACAGCATCATTATTACACACGTTACATGTAGTTACTGTAGTAATAACTGGAAATTATGCATAATTACAATTACAACCAATATGAGAACATGCAGTTAATTATTATTACTCAGTACATAAATGTATAATTACACTGTAATAGCATAATACCAATTATGCTGTCGAAGTATTGTTCGTTGTTAGTTCACGTTAACGTAATTAAAGAAAAAAAATAATATTTAGTTATTTATACATTTTATAACTTTCCAATCAAACAGTAATTGTCAACGTTGTGAAAAAATATACTAATGTATTTGAAATGCATTTATTTTGTGCTAAGTATACTAAAAATACATATTAATGTGCTTAATAAAAATACCCTGTAATTGTACTTTTTGTGTACTAAACTGGAACAACTAATTTTGCACTTTAATTGTGTTGAAATAGTGCTGAGATCCAACTAAAGATTTATTTGATCGTGCTAAAGTGGAACTATACTTTAGATACGCTTTAAATATCTTGCATCTAAAGACTGATATATACAAAGATAATACAATCCTCATTAATAGTGATATTAAAACCCTTCTTAGGCTTAAAATTAAGAAATGTGCAATAAATACATACTCCAAATAAAGTTTAAGTATAATTTCATATCAAGTAAGTCTTAAGTGATGCATCAATAAATAAGTTGATGGATTTGAAGTATACTTGGTATGAAATAGATGCATTTTTAATAGATCTTGTTATAGTTTTTTAGGGAAATTAACCCTAACCCTAACACATTAAACACTAGATATGCTTTAGGTACTAACAGTAAGAGTGTGAAAAAGTTAATTCATCTGCACAGCACAAACACGCAAAAAGATTCATAGAAAACAAGCCACTTGTGTAACATGTTCAGTACCTGTGCGTTTATAATGCGAACCTCAGGAACGTGGAGCCTGCTGGTGCCTTTAGGGGTCATCATGACGCTGACCAGCTCATCCAGATATTCGTCTCCCGCTCGACTGTCGGCCAGTATGGTGCTCTGAGACGCGTAGTTCCTCTCCGCCAGATGACCAGCGCCTTCACGCTTGTACAGAGCTGATGATGTCACAACGCCATTTTTACCACAACTTAAATAGATGCACGGTTGCAGCGTAAAAATTCAAATTTATTGAATTTTTCAGTAGTAAACGTTATTTTTATAGACATAATGTAGATCATTACATCAGTTTAACATGGTGTAAAGCGACAAGAATACTTTTTGTGCGCCAAAAAAAAAAACCTAAATAAGGATTTTTCAACAGTATCTAGTGATGGACGATTTCAAAACACTGCTTTACGAATCTTTAGTGTCGAATCTTCATGAATCAGAGTTTAGAAATCGTCCATCACTAGATATTAGGGGTGTGACGAGACCCCTATCCCACGAGACGAGACGAGACACGAGATTGGGTTCACGAGACGAGATTTTTATAGTATTTTTAAGAAATCCTCAATAATGAAACATATGAAGGGAAAATAGTCTTTTATTCAACTGAAAATCATAAAATGCAAAAATGTTGGTGCATTTTGAAATCAACTTGTAATGCACGTCATTTTACTTCTATTTTAATGAATTATTAAATGTTTTGCCACAAAATCAACCAATTGTTTTCTGCCCTGTATAATTTCACATGAGAAATCTCACTGAACTTCTTTCTACAGATTGAACAAATTAAACAGTATAAATAAAATAAACATATAAATAAAAAATTCAAATAACACTTTAAGTGTCACTTTAACTGCAGTACAAAGTTGATCATTTCCCAGTCACTATTGATTGTGTGGCTGTAACTGTTATATAGCTCTGCGAACACCGAGAAGTCCAACCGTCAGCAGTGATAGCGATGCTTTCTGCCTCTTTAGGGGCCGTTCACATATCGCGCCCAAAAAAGCGTGTAAAGCGCGTCCACGTCGCTTCCTCCTTCTTTTGCAAGCGTTCGGGAGCTCGGGGCGTTCGGGATAAAAACGAGCGCGCCGCACCACATGCGCGTCGCTTCCATTTTGCGCGAATGAAAATGCGTGCGATATGTGAACGGCCCCTAAGAGTCTGTACAACCTTGGCCGAGGTGTACGGCATAGTTTTCTTACAATGTTTACATATTGTTTGTGTCTTGTGTGTTATTCTTTCGCCATTTATTATTTCTACTGGAAAACCAAAATGTTTCCACACAAACGATTTGAAAGTGGCGGGGGCATCTTCAATAATAATTTCACCCTCACACTGATAGCACGACGAGACAACTTTTCACCTCCACGAGAAATCTCGTCACGTTTTAGTCTCGCGAGATCTCGTGGTACGAGATCTCGTCCCACCCCTACTAGATATTGTTGAAAAAAGTCGTTATTTTGTTTAATTGCCGAACAAAAAGTATTCTCGTCGCTTTATAATATTAAGGTTGAACCACTGTAGTCACATGATCTGATTTAAGTATGTTTTAGTATCTTTCTGTCAATAGAGGCTCACTGAACCATCGGATTTCATCAAAAATATCTTTATTTGTGTTCTGAAGATGAATGAAGGTCTTACGGGTGTAGAACGACATGATGGTGAGGAATTAATGACTGAAATTTCATTTTTGGGTGAATTAACCCTTTAATAGATTTTAAAAAACATGAATTGTACATTAGAAATAGAGTAAAAATTGTTTTGATAACTTGGCGAGTGAATTTCAAGTTCCTAGCATGCTTTTGCATACGACTGGATGAGGAGAATAATTGTTGAAAAGTGAAAACTGCCAAAGTCATGTGACCAATTGAAATATCTAAACACTTATGACGCAACGAAGCCTCGTTTACTGAAATCACGTGACTTTGGTGCTCCGAACCACTGATTCGAAACAAAAGATTCGTAAAGCTTCATGAATCAGTGTTTTGAAATTGTCCATCACTAGATATTGTTGAAAAGTCGTTATTTTGTTTTTTTGGCGCACAAAAATGAAGCTTGAACCACTGTAGTCACATGACCTGTTTTAAGTATGTTTTTAGTATCTTTCTGGGCATCTGAAAGTGTCTTAATTTGTTTTCTGAAGATGAACGAAGCTCTTATAGGTGATGAATTAATGACAGAATTTTCATTTTCAATGCTTTAATAGATGGTGTGACTAATTCACACACACAATCGCTCTCTCATTAATGCATTCACATAAATGTAGGCTATCTGCATCCGATTTACAACGACCAGACATCTGTAAGAAATGTTACGAACCGTATGTGAAATAATGTTGAAACTCTTTCATCACGATAAAATATCCCACCTTTAATAGTCAAGCATATTTACAGTACAAACCTGTAACGTGACGTGTAGGAAGAAGGCTCGGAGAAGAAGAATCACCTTTCACAATTTAATGACACGAACTGAATACAGGTAGGAACACCAGGATAAACACCATTCACGAAACTTTAACGACCGACAAAGACTGGACTGACAGAGGGAATGTATATACAATGAACACAAGAGGATAACGCGTAGGGCACAGGTGACTGACATGATTACAGACAAGACACAGCTGATGACGATAGACTAATAATGAGACAAACTGAAGACAAAGACCACGTGAAAATGACAGGACTGGAAATCAAAACAAGGAACATGTGACTGAAGACAGGACTGGGGATCAGATAAACAGACATGAGTCTCTAACAAAACCTTGTTAGTGAAAGAAAGAAAAAAATAACCCAGATTTTGATTTTTGGTCATATCGTCCAGCCCTAACGTGAATATAAAAAAAGCTTGATCGCACCTTTTGGCTGTGAGACGATGAGCTCCACCTCATTGGAGCTGTTCTGCATGATGTCAGCGGCTTCGCTGAAGGTCATGCCCTCCAGACTGAGCTGGTTGAGAGAGATCAGTCGACCACCTGACGGAAAGATGGAGCTCGCCTTCACAAATGTTCATACAGCGACTTCTCAAGTCATGTCTTGATGTTAATAATACAAAATAATCTGACGATCGTAAGGATTCACCTGGTTTGATGCGTCCATCTCGGTCAGCTGGGCCTCCGGGTACAATGGATGCAATGAAGATACCAAGGTCCAGTTTCCCAGTGTTATCTTCTCCAACAATGACGATACCTAGAGGAAAAATAAATAGTTCATTAATATTCTGTAAAACAAAAAAATGATGCTGCTTGTACAATTTGAATCGATTAAAATGAGTAAAACTAACACATTTTGTTACTATACTTACTTTTATTGTTTTTAATCCACTTAAATATGTAAAATTGAGGTTTACTTAATCCATTTACGTCAGGTCTACCTTAGTTCCCATCATGCTATGCATCAGACTGGATCAGGAGAATAAACGTTGAAATTAAGTGTTGTTTTAAGGGAACCAATTATGCCATTTTTCAAAGGCTTGATTGTGTTTTTAGGGTCTAACAGGTTACCAAAAACATTATTTTCCTCATATTCTCCATTGTTGCAGCTCCTCTCTTCCCAGTCTGTCAGTAACGCTCTTTTACTTCCTGTCTCTATGAAGCTCCTCCTTCTGAAAAGCAAACTGTGCTCTGACTGGAGCAGTGATTGTGATTGGTGTTTGGGAAATGTCCCGCCCCTTGCAATAACCTCCAGTTACTAACTAACTCAACCAGGCCCCGCCCCTTTATTCTTTGTTTGAATTATTTAAATGAGGAATATTGTGAAGAAAACTGAAGATGGAGGCGTTTCTGAATTCCCTGAATGATGTGTCTCTAAGTTATTTATTGTCAAATGTTAGGTCGAATTTATCTAGTTTCATTTAGTTTACTCAAAACAGGGGATTAAAACTAACTATCCAAATTGAATGCAATTTTTACCTTAATTTTTTTTTGGAGTAGATTCAATGTTAGTAATGATGTCCGCGTTCATGATCCACTTACCAAGGCCAACTTTGGGATCCTTTTTGAGGGAAATGGAGATTATTTCCCTCTCTGGAGGTCGGGAACTTATTGGAGTATCTGTGAGAAAAGGTCACATTGCATTGAGATGTTTTCCAATGAAACGGTGTAAATAGGTTCATGTTATGCGTTGATTGTCAATCCTACTTCTTAAAGAAGAGCACAGTGAAGGGACTTCAGAGCAATGCTTTGGAGAGCTACAGGAGCTTCTCTGTAGAGCTGGACTTTGGGATCTAGAAGTGAAACAAACAGACAAGACGCCATCAGCATTTGAGCATGAAAAAACTCTGCAAAGTTATTCTCCATATCAGTGTTTGTTTCAGAACTCCCTGACACGCCTCCATCTTGAGTTTTCTTCACAACATTCCTCATTTAAATAATTCATGCACAGAATAAAGGGGCGGAGCCTGGTTGAGTTAGTTAGTAGTGTGTTGTAACTGGCAGTTATGGTGAGAGACGGGACATTTCCCAAACACCAATCACAACACACTGCTCCAGTCGACCAATCAGAGCACAGTGTGCTTTTCAGAAGGAGGGGCTTCATAGAGACAGGAAGTAAACAGAGCGTTACTGACAGACTGGGAAGCGAGGAGCTGAACAATGGAGAATATGAGGAAAATGCCATTGTCCGACTCCAGTTCTTGAAAGGGGTTGTGGAGCAGCAGCTGAAAACGACGTGTTTTTGCTCACACCCCAAATAGGGGCAAATTTAATGCTATAAAAATGGGATATTTTGAGCTAAAACCTCATATACACAGTGAGACACATCCAAGACTTATTTTACATCTTGTAAAAAGGGGCATAATAGATCCCCTTTAATACAAAGACAGTTGCAGCACATGGGAAACACGAGTTTGTTCTCACCCGATGTGGTCTAACAAGTCTCTCTGATGTTTGATCTTTGCTTCGATGCGGGTGGCGATGTCCTCACAGAGTTTGCTCATGGAGTCGTCGGCAGCGGCATCAAGGCGTCCGTCGTTGAGCGGGACCTCGTTGTTCTGAACTCGACACATGGCCGCATACTGCACAATACTCTCCTCTGCAGACACATTTACACTGCTGGTTGTGAAGCACTAACATACAGCGGTGACTTAGAATTTAACAACTGACTGAGCTTTAATGGAGTGGATTTGGACTAACCTGAAGCAAGGCTGTTTGTGAGCTGGCGAGAGCTCATCTCCTTGTGAAACTTGTGCTGTGCGGAGCAGAGGTCGCAGAGGTATTTGGCAACTTTTGATTTCTCGGTCAGAAAGGTCTGCTTCTTTTTACTGGTGCTGCTCTCGATGATAAACTTACGTCGCTGCGTTGATGAGGAGAAATTATTGTATGATTAAATTACACAGCCCTCTATTTAATTAATCACACAACTTAAGAATTATCAACACATTTTTGAAAGAAGGCAGAAAATTATTTCGATTAGTAAAAAATATTAAGTTGATTTAAAAGCGACAGTTATGACATTTATAATAATTCAGAAGATTTCTATTTCAAATAAATGCTGTTCTATTTTAACCATTAATAATAAAAATAAGAAGAACCATTATTAATAACTGAGCAGGAAATCATCTTATCAGAATGATTTCAGAAGGATCATGTGATCAAATATATTCATGTAGAAAACAGTTATTATAAATTGTAATAATATTCCACAATTTACTGTACTTTTGATCAAATAAATGCAGCCTAGATGAGCAGAAGAGACTTCTTTCAAAACATTAAAATTTTTACAAATTAGTTTTCTTAGGGACTTATACTCTATTTGACAATGTGCTTTTTACCTGGTTTACAACTTATAATAAAAATAACACTAAAAGTTTATGCCAAACTACTTACCAAAGGGGTTTCTTTCCTTTAATTTTGCCATTTCTTTGCAGGGTTTAAAGTCATAAAATATATAAAAGTCATATGTATGTGTGTGTGTGTGTGTATATGTATATATATATATATATATATGCATGTTAATGTGTATATGTGTGTGTGTGTATATGTATAACTTTAATACATTTTTAAATTTTATAAGACATTTTTATTTTTTCTTTACTGCAATCTTTCAACAGTTACACTACCTATAAATTTATGACTTTAAACCCCACAAAGACAGTTTTTTTTAAAAATAATGCAAAAAAAGTGTATGATGTAATCAAACTGTTTATATATTCAAGGAAAAAGCATATATAACTTACAATGTGCACATTCAACTTAGAGGAGGAGGAGGAGGAGGAGGACATGTTTTATTTCTTTTTGTATTTTAACAACAATAGGTGTTGGTGTTTTGCAGTGGTGTGGACTCACAGCTGAGCTGATACTGCTGGTCTCTCTCCAGTGGAATCTGAGGCTTGCGGTGCGGGAGTTATTTATAACTTCATACACCACGATGCCTTTGGCACAGACTCCCAGGACCAGCTCTCCAAAGACGGGCTTCTTCTCACGAGCCACGCGGTGAAACAGCACTCCGTACTCCGGAAGCTGCTGAACGCTCTGTGGAGGAGTCGAGGCAGTGCTGCCAAGTCAATTGGACAGATTATGTAATGTAGGACACCCACTACCCATCATCGTATCCAGAAAAGCTGTTCAGACCTAATGGTGTCTGTAAAAGTATTTGGCCAGTGGCCCGTCGAGTCATTATGGGTTTGAATAAATCCAATAGATGGCAGGAGGATGAAGAGCATTTTGTCACATGCAGCTGTCACATTTTCCAGCCTTCACATTCTTCATTTTCACTATAAATGTGGCCACATAAAATGATTTGGACGCTTTAAGTCACATTTAAAAATGTGTGAATTTATCATCCCACCTCTAACTCCATTTTTGCAGGGATTTTTAACCAACTTGAGTGACATATTTTTTAGTGATAACCAGAAAGTTAATATTTTACCAATGCTTTTGTCGTTAACTGTATGTATAACTGTATATATATATATATATATATATATATATATATATATATATATATAACTCAAACAAACACAGCTGACACATTGATTATTCTAATAAAAAATGTATATTATATAAAATACATATTTTTTATATATAAATTTTTTTTAATTATTTGAAAAAGTTTACTTAATTTAATAAAAATATATTTTGGTATATTCAAGGGTTATTATACTTAATTAAAACTAAAATCATAAAAAAAACAAAAATATTTTTGCTACTTAAAATAAAATAAATGTTAACTAAAATAAAATCTGTTTTTCTCATTTTATTTCAGCTTAAAGTGCTGACATAAAAAATGAATAAAAATACAAAAATAAAAATTACAAAAACACAACTGTAAAAGTAAAATGTAAAAGTTTTACTAAAATAAAAATGGCCGTAATCTACTCTTTAATGGCAGGTTCCATTGTGACAACATGCCCCTTTGCCAATAATGGCCATTCATTATTCAATAGAAATGTGTGACAATTAGCCCCAGTCTACATACTTCATATAAAGGTTACGTTTACACTTTCACAAGTAATCACAATGAAATAACCCGTACAGAACAGAAGTGAATATAACCTTGAGAAACTCGAGCTCTGCCTCCTCTGCGGTCATGTTTGCATTGTTGGTGTGTAACCGTAGCAACTCGTCTTTCAGGCAAGGCATTGCCATTTTCTGCAACACACTCCTGGAGACGTAGTGCTCCGGCTGATAGTAGTTCTTCCCGTAGACCTTCATAAGACACAGACATCATGCTAAAACCTGTGCTTTTTGTGTGAATCTTGCTAAAACAAGTATACACTCATCATAAATGTCAATCAGTGCATCACATGTGGCATCAGCCTGATATAACTTTGACCTGATACGTTCTCGATCTTTCCTGAAGATGTGATGTTATTATTTATAAACATTTGTATTTAAACTATTTATAGGTGTGACATCACTGAACAGATAAACACACAAATATGTGATCATAGAAATGCCGTCATCTATTTATTTCAGGCAATTTATTTCTCATTTTCATGTAGTTGAAGTACCAAAATAGATCAAATCAATATCAGAATTAAAAAATATTTTAAAATATATATTACATTAAATTATGTATATTAAGTTTTTTTTTGAAAGATTATTTATTTAAATAAAATATTTTATTATTTTCAAAATACCAGACCAGGGTTATTGTAGTTAAGTGAAACTAAAACTAAAATTATAATTTAAAAAAATGCGTTGAGAAAATAATATCTAAATAAATAAATAAACTTATTTTATTTCAGCTAATTGCCAAGACAAGATTCTCATTTCCATTCACTAAAAAAAGCTATAAATATGAAAGTGAATGAAATAAAAAATACAAAAAAAGTATATATGTCTGTTAGGGGTGTGACGAGACCCCTATCCCACGAGACGAGACACGAGATTGGGTTCACGAGACGAGATTTTTATAGTATTTTTAAGAAATCCTCAATAATGAAACGTATGAAGGGAAAATAGTCTTTTATTCAACTGAAAATCATAAAATGCAAAAATGTTGGTGCATTTTGAAATCAACTTGTAATGCACGTCATTTTACTTCTATTTTAATGAATTATTAAATGTTTTGCCACAAAATCAACCAATTGTTTTCTGCCCTGTATAATTTCACATGAGAAATCTCACTGAACTTCTTTCTACAGATTGAACATAAACTAAACAGTATAAATAAAATAAACATAAATAAAAAATTCAAATAACACTTTAAGTGTCACTTTAACTGCAGTACAAAGTTGATCATTTCCCAGTCACTATTGATTGTGTGGCTGTAACTGTTATATAGCTCTGCGAACACCGAGAAGTCCAACCGTCAGCAGTGATAGCGATGCTTTCTGCCTCTTTAGGGGTCGTTCACATATCGCGCCTAAAAAAGCGTGTAAAGCGCGGCCGCGTCGCTTCCTCCTTCTTTTGCAAGCGTTCGGGAGCTCGCGCTTCTGTAGCGTCTGTCGTTGCTATGCAACCATGAACTGTGCTCTCCACGACCATGAGGAAGATTCAACAAGGGATAAATTGATGTTTAGCCCTTGCTTTAGCTTTACTACTAGATATATTTATGGAGCTGAGATATAACAACCCCCCTGTACAGCTATGATCAGCTGTTCGGCTGAGCTTTCCATGTTTTGTCATGGAAAGGTCGAAGCTGATCGGTTGGTTCTTGTCACATGACCTGCGGTGCGCTTGCGGCATTTTGAAGAGTTGAGATGTTTTCATCTCGCCGCGGCACAGGTGCGCCAGGAAAAAACGAGCGCGACGCACACTAAGAGCCCCTAAGAGTCTGTACAACCTTGGCCGAGGTGTACGGCTTAGTTTTCTTACAATGTTTACATATTGTTTGTGTCTTGTGTGTTATTCTTTCGCCGTTTATTATTTCTACTGGAAAACCAAAATGTTTCCACACAAAGGATTTGAAAGTGGCGGGGGCATCTTCAATAATAATTTCACCCTCACACTGATAGCACGACGAGACAACTTTTCACCTCCACGAGAAATCTCGTCACGTTTTAGTCTCGCGAGATCTCGTGGTACGAGATCTCGTCACACCCCTAATGTCTGTATATGTATGTATATATGTGTATATATTAATATATGTATACATGAGTATGTGCATGCATGCATGCATGTATGTGTGTGTGTGTGTGTGTGTGTGTATATATATATATATATATATATATATATATATATATTTATACATGTATATGTATATATAAAATATAAAATGACAAAACCACACAATAAAATGACTAAAAATATAACTAAAATAGAAAATATAAAAACAAAAACTAAATCAAAATATTAGTATAAAGTATAAATAACCTTTTTCAAATAATTTAAAAAAATTATATATAATACATAATTTAATATAATGTATAGTTGTAAATTTTTTAATTTAATATAGATGTATAATAGTTTATTTGAGTGTTGCAGTGCTGTGTTGTATTTCTGTACAGTGATGTCACTCCTGTAAATGGTGTTTAAGTTGAAGTACTAAAATAACTAAAACGAAAAAGTAATACTTATTAAAAACTATAAATATTTAAAAAATAAATACTAAAAAATAAAAATATAAAAATAAAATCTAATTAAAATGAAGAAAATGATAATATATCTCAGTGATACTAAAATGACGGCGGGAATCGGGAATACCTCAGGCACACTGTCCCCAAACTCGGCCTGAAGAGCCAAGGCACCAAGAAACAAGCAGGTCTCCTCGTTACAGGGCAGCCGCTCGTCCAGAATGTCCCGTCTCAGCTGGAGATAGTACTGGTGACGGGTCAGCTTGTGTCTGCCAAGACCAAGGGCAAAGTTAATCTGTACCATTTATAATAGTCCTTTACAACTGTTGCTCGTCAAACTGTATAAAGCCGTGTCACGCTGATGGTACGGCAGTCAAGACCAGGGCTGGGTCGGTTACTTTTAAAATGTATTTCACTACAGATTACAAAATACATGCTTTAAAAAGTAATTTGCAACGTATTTCGTTACATTACTCAAGTTTAGTAACTTAATCTAAATACTTTAGAATACTTTGGAATACTAATAAGTAACAAACACAAAAAAGGTCATTGCAAGTTTTTATCTCACAATTCTGACTTTTTCCCTCAGAATTGTGTGATTTAAAGTTGCAATTGTGAGTTATAAAGTCAGAATTATGAGATATAAACTCACAATATTGAGAACAGTCAGAATTATGAGATATAAACTCACAATATTGAGAAAAGTTAGAATTATGAGATATAAACTCACAATATTGAGAAAAGTTAGAATTATGAGATATAAACTCACAATATTGAGAAAAGTCATAATTATGAGATATAAACTGAAAATATTGAGAAAAGTCAGAATTATGAGATATAAACTCACAATATTGAGAAAAGTCAAAATTATGAGATATAAACTCGCAATACTGAGAAAAGTCAGAATTATGAGATATAAACTCACAATATTGAGAAAAGTCAGAATTATGAGATTTAAACTCACAATATTGAGAAAAGTCAGAATTATGAGATTTAAACTCACAATATTGAGAAAAGTCAGAATTATGAGATACAAACTCACATACTAAATTCACAATTTCAAGAAAAAAGTCAGTATTACAAGTTTATATTTCACAATTCTGACTTTATAACTTGCAATTGTGAGTTTAAATCTCGCAATTCTGAGAAAAAGAAGTCAGAATTGTGAAATGCAAACTCACAATTGTGAGGGAAAAAACAAATTGTGAGAAAAAGTTGCAGTGACGAGTGAATTATAAAATGACTCTCAAACAACTATCACATGAAAACAGTGGAAAACATGAAACTTAACTGCACTTTTTCAGACGGTCAGAGTCAGAGAATCACCAATTGCTGTTTAAATGACATTAAAATTCAAAGTAATCACTTTGGTAATCTAAAACACTTTTCAGATGTAACTGTAATCTGATTACCACCCATTTAAAATGTAACTGTAATGAAATACACTTACTCAAATTTTGTATTTTAAATACGTCACTAAGTTACTTGTATTTCGTTACTCCCCAACCCTGATTAAGACATGGTAAAAACGTCCAGAGTTTTACATCATCTATCTGTGGTTTGTCTCGGCATCAAAACCTGACAATTTATGAGATTAAAAACAAGTCCGATGTGACTTCTTATAACAGATCAAGCTAGAAATTATATTATTATAATATTCTATAAGGTGTATGTCGATTAGTATTGCATTAAATATACTTTATTCTTATGTAAATACCTGAGATTGATTTAAGAACACGGAAACGTCTCTGATATCTGAAACACACTTCTGAATTAAAACAGAAGCAGGTTCATTAAAAATAGTAACTTTTAACTAATGTAAAAGTTAAAGGTTAGTAGGACTACTGACTTTCGTTACTTGGTTCGTATGATTTAATGTCGGAAACTTTAAAGTTTTAGAAAACATTTTTTTAGCAGATGCAGATCAGCTGAAATAATTTAAACTCCTTTTTATTTAATGTCAAGATATGTATTTACTTGATGAGTAAACATATAATAACCTGATGCAATCACATGGTCAATATAATTTTGTAAAATAAACCTCTTTATGTAAATTGTGCTTTATCTCTTACAAATTAAACCACACAGAGGCCATCATGTTGACCCGCCCCGGTCTTGAAAAGAAAAATGGAAAAACAAGTCAAAATAACGATCAAACGTTTCAGATTTTGGTCTGGGATCTGAGGAATCTTTTAGGATTCTCAGCATTGGGTCAATTCACGCCAAAATCGTACAGTGCGAACCCGGCTTTAGACAACGGGAACTGGTAAAAACACTGTTAAATGAGGGAAAGGAAGAGACTTACAGAAGAAGAGAGACGTCAGTCACAAAGAATTTGATGCGGAAATGAAGCACAAATGTGGCAGTGGGCACTTTTTTCCAGGCGCCAGGGGCAACTTTGGACATTTTTGTGTCGTTGTCAAGAAAGAAAAATTCATTATCTGAAAAAGAGAGAAAACTATTAGAAAATTGTGAACAAACCCAGCTGACACACTGACCTAAATATTCATCAATATCAGACTTATATATTATATTACATTTTATATATATAAAATGTAAACTCTAATTTTAACAAATACACACATACACATATAAAAAATTTAAAGTGTAATATACATTAATAATATATATATATATATATATATATTTTTTTTTCTCATTTTCATTCAGTTTAACTTGATATACTAAAATAACTTAAAGCTGTATAGAAAACTATATAATCATATTTTAAAAAAAACCAAACAAACAAAAAAAGAACTAAACTCAAATACTAAAAGAAAAAAACTCATTACTAAAAGAACGAACTCAAATAATAATAGTATTTTAATGATATTAAAGTAACATTCGGTGTAAATTACCTTCACTATACGCAAGGCCAAAGTAAAAATGTTCCACGAGGTTTGCATGAGCGATGATCATATCAAAGACGTCTCCTCCTCTGGACTTGACGTCACACTTGAGCAGAATGTTCTGCCCGTTTGGCATCATTACTGTCAAGTCCCTGTGGTTTGAACTTGATCGCCCTTTGTTTGACTGTTCAGAGAGAGAGGGGAAATCAGCACACATAACTGATCCTTCTTACCCAGGCTGCCAATGCCAGTATTGTGTAACAGACTGCGTGGTGTAGAGCCAATACTCTCGCTGTTGGGATATCAGACTGACCACAATAGAATTAGGCAGCTCTAAAACGACGAGAGGCTCCTCCAGCATTCTGATGAACTCTGGGCCTGTGTCCTGAGGACCACCACAAACAAGAAATATTCAGAAATCCTGAATGGCACAGTTTATAAGCCAAAAGAAATAATAAGGGGGCAGATTTACTAACCGCTCGGGCCATTCTTTTGGTTACTGTCAGGATTTACTGAAGAGACGCAGTGAAAAATTACCCATGAAATGTTTTTTTGCGACTGACCTATTTTTGTGATTGGACCAAACGGTAAGTCGTAGAGACTTGAAACTTTGAGGGCTGGTAGTACTCACACCGTCTACAATTTCACCAAAGCTCGCCACGATCGGCCTGACGGGGGCGCTACAGCGGTCAAAAGTACTAAATTGGTGTAATTGGCAAAATTTTCGAGTATTTTGGATTTTTTTTAAAAATTACTTTTGCGAACTGGTCCTAGGTTTTTGGCCCGATCTGAACCAAATCAGTGCAGCAACATTCCCTGGAGTCTGATTGTCAATAATTATCAAAAAAAAGTTGAAATTTCAATTCACGGTCTCTAAGGGGCGCCAAAATGTTCAAAATGGGCGGAACTACTTTACTAAAATGGTTGTAACTAGTTAATGTAATGGAATATTTTAACCAAACTTGGCACACGTATGTAAGAGCTCACTGTGTAGACGAGTGAAAAAGGATGCGGCGATTGGCCACTTGGTGTCGCTATAACATGGAAAAAACTTAAAAATGGCTATAGCTATGCAACCCGAAGTAAGATTGACTTGAAAATTGGCATGCGGTATCTTTGTACTAGATGCCAAGACTGTTTCACATATCTCGAAAAACCAATGACGTTTGAGCGGCCATCAGATAAGGTTAACGGAGGCCGACTGGAACGAAACTGGCTGGACCTGTTTGACTCAAGGCCCTGGAGGCAAAAATGTGTGCATTGTCAATGAATCACCCGCAGAACTTTCCATTTGCACTTTTATGGGATTGCCGTCTCACGATAATTTGCCCTGTTTAGTAAATCTGGCCCTTTGTTCCTTACCTTTGTTTTCCGTTCATTAAGGCTAAATGAAGAGTCAAACAACTGATTTGGCCTTGAGTTGAACTGACGACGTCTATCAAGAATAGGACTTTGGGGAAGCCATGTGCTGTTTCTGCTCCTTTGGTGTGAACTATGACTTCTGGAAGATGAAGAGCAGTGAATTTGGATGTTAATTAAAACCTTTGGTAACACTTTACAATAAGGTTCCATCTGTTAACATTTGAAAAATACTTCTAAGGCAATAATTAAAAGTTAATTTCATCATTTACTAATACATTATTTAAAATAAAAACACTATCAATAAATGTTATGTAATTGACCTGAGCTCACATGAGCTAAAACGATTTTATTAACTAACATGATCAAAGATTAATCAATACTATAACAAATGTATTGCTTTGTTTTTAGTTAATCATAATTAAAGCATTAATCGACGTTAACGAATGGAACCTTATTTTGTTTTATGGTGTAACAAAATATTTTCTCATCTTATTTAATTTAGAGACAGAAGATCAGGAAATTAAAAACATTTACTAATCATCAAAATCAATATAAAATGAAAACTGATTTAATACACATTAGAGCACATTAGGTTTCGGATGAATTCAATGACTCATTAATTAATACTTGTTTACTGAATGAATCCGTGTTTTTGAACGAATCTTTTGAGTGAATGATTCAATGACAAAAAAAAAAAAAATCACTTGTCGCCACCTAGTGGAATAAGATGTAGTTGATACAATTGCTATCGTAGACATCAGTGTTTATATACTAACTTAAACTTTATATCTCAGTACTTCTGTGAATTTGAATATTTGTTACACAGAAATAGGCTAAATAATGTGTGGTTGAAAACTTCTCTCTCCGGCTCTGGAAGCACAAACACATATTTGAATGTTCCGGTATGATTTTGTCAAAGGTTTAACAGACACGGGCGAATGTTGTCATTAATAAAATTATGTTCGTGGTGCAGTTGGAACGTCAATACTCAACCTGTGGTAGAAGCACAGTTTCTTGATTTTATGACATGTGGACTTAATGAATCCTTGTCTTGAGCAAAATAAGCGAGCTGACATTCAGTACAATCTTTTATTTCAAATATATTCAAATGTCATTTACGCCTTTTTGTATGTCAAGAGATTTAAAAGCGCGGTAAAGTCTAGAGGGGATACAGCTAGAGGCCACTGGGTATGCGCACATCAATATTGCGTTTATTTAATTGAATAACTGTATTTGCAGTATTGTAAGGGTAGGTTTAGGGTTGATGTAGATGTTAATAAAACACAATTTGATAAGTAGCACATTTAATTTACTGTTATCAGTCCTAAGATTTTCCGGCCGTAGCTGAATCTCTTCTAGACAACCCCGTTTTTGAAGAGTGCGCAATGAGAGAGCCTATGATTGAATCTGGATATAAAGCAAAATAACTGAGAAAAACGAGAATTAGTCCTCAGATGCCATATCGGAAATTTAAAACAATTTTTATTATCTCAAACGGACTCATTAAAATAAGTTATTACTCCACCAAATGCGTAGTTGAATGACAAATTTTCGACAATACGGTTTCTGGAAAGGTGTGGTGAGGAATCGGGTCTCCTTTAAGACCTTTGGTTCAACTGACCTTTAATGGATAGTGTTTTTAGAGCCCGATTATAATATCACATTATGATTTAAATGCGTTATAATGACCATTAATGTTTTTTTTTAATTACATGGTTCATATACTAGTATGAAATCAAGCATTTCATGTTCTTATTGTTTTTTTTATTTTATTTCAGTTAGCTTATGTTCTAGCATAGCAAACATCTACCCGATTAGCTTGCTAGCTTAGCTTATTTTATATTAGGTATGTGTTTTGCTTCCAATATCTGTTTTATTATGCAATACCTAGGGATTCATTTTATATTTCGAGCATTTTGTTTGTGCACCTAATATAATAAACATCATAGAATGGTGAAATAGGCATCACAATAACAACTTTTGATCAGGCATTACCGCCTGGGTCCTAAAGGAGACCTGATTCCTGGCGGGACTCGATTTCTCAGTGACAACGGACGTGGCTAGCTAGTGGATTTCTTCAACGATGCATCATACTATGGAAGTTCAGCTACGTGAATTCACCCCTGATCTCCCACTTTTCATGATCCGATCAATTCCCAATGGGTAAAATCAATTTTTTCATAACTGATGTCAAATGGATGAGTTGAGACTGCTCACCTGCTGAAGTCTGCTGGAGATGGAGTGCTGTTCCCTTTTAGAGCCCAAACTGAGTTCTGACAGGAAGCACCTGATGCATAAGAAGAGTTTTATATAATAGTGCACTTTATCTTAATTTTAAGAGTAATGCCACGGGGTGAGGTTATTCAAAAACTTCAGATGATCAAATGATGAGTTTTGAGAAACATACCCCGAAGTCTTTCTCTAACCATCTGGCTTCGGCCTACGAGATGAGCAGAATCATTCGGGCTTTTTTCGGCCTAGAAAACAAAATCAGAGCTCAGCATCTACTATTGTTAAGTAATTATGGCAGATCCATATTCAAGGTAAAAACTGGGTCGAAAAAAAGCACTAGCTAATTGCATGTAATATAAATGTAAACTAATACATTTTCATTTAATTGACCCTTTGCAAAGCCCCGCCCCTTTTAGTTACTGTTGCTATGCGCTCTCACGCCACACATCATGTTCTCATGCAGTGAAAAATACATCCCGGAGCAAAGAGGACACTGACAACGTATGAATCAGTTTCATATTTCAAATATTGTAATTTGTTAAAGAAGTTGAATCAATAAATAGCGTCTAGTGTGTGTTTAATGTGTGGTGACAGATCGCTGTAGCTCCTCGTGAACCGATCATCTCTTCATACTAGTTCATTTATAGCATCAAATAAACATGAATGAACATCAGAAGGAATGTTGTTTCAAGCCCGGAAAGACCTGAGGACACACAATTTATCAAGTTCACCAACGTTAATCTACTAACTCCCCTGACTGCTTTGACGGACAAAATGGCGGATTCAGGGTTATGATTGGTCAGATCGCCTGTCAATCAAACTGCCGTAGTTTGACTGGTGAAGGGTCAATTGTAAATAACTTGCCATTAAGTGTCTGAAAACATTAGCTTCAGTTCTAGCTGGTAATCTAATGTTTTTACTGTATTAAAGTGTTGTATCAAATGCTAACATCACTGTCCGCCAGCTCACAGTTACCTGCAGCACATCCTCCACCATCTGTCTGATGGTTTTCTCCGGCCGGGGCAGAACAGAAGTCTTATGGTGTTGTTCGCAGATCTCCAGCACTGTCAGCAGGTTCACCCGTTTGTGAGCCACATCTTCGCACATGCTCAGTAAAAGGCTGTTCAGGTCGTCGCTGAGCTGGACAGGCTAGATGAGATGAAGTGCAATAAGTGTTCAATTTACACTTTTAAAAAATGACCACCGGTTTTGACCATTGATAAATGTAAATGCAAAGAGGTATCATCTGGAAAGGATAAAAAAAAGTGAAATTTGATGTTGACTTTTGCCTATCTGGTATTTCTCACAGTCACACTTCTGATCTTCCGCAATCAAAACAGACCAAACACATTTAGCTGATTTTTTTTTTAATGAAATGAATGTACTAATGTTTGCTTCAATAATATTTATTCCTTAAGATTTTTCATGGTACTAGACAATATTCACCTCCAAATGATGCAGGATTTGTGTCTAAATAAAATGCACTTTTATCTGTGTAATTTATTATTTATAGACAATTTATCTTGTCCATGTTTTTTATGTTTTGTTTTCATATAGCACAAAAGTAACCAGGTCCGTTCCAAAAATATAAAATTTTTCGATCTAAAATGGCCGAAGACCACCAGATGTTTTTTGTGAAGAAGAGGAACTCACCTGATTTTGTGGAAGTTGATAATCAACTGCCCAATAGAGAGTCATGCCTAGCGAATAAACCACCATCTAAAATCAAAGCAAATAAACGCTAAATTTTGTCTTGATTTGCCCATACACCACGCTTGAAAAGCACATCTGATTAAAGGGATAGTTCACCCAAAAATGAAAATTCTGTCTTTAATTACTCACCCTCATTCAGTACTACCTTTCTGGGGCTTGAAAGTGGTGGTTGCGTAGACTGTCAGTGGAGGGACAGAAAGGGCTCAGATTTCATTAAAAAGATCTTCATTTGTGTTCCAAAGATGTACGACTGACTTACGGGTTTGTAACTACATGAGTGTGAGTAATTAATGGATTTTTATTTTTGGGTGATCTATCCCTTTAAGTCACTGACCACCAGGGTTGGGGAGTAACAAAATACAAGTAACTTAGTTACATCTTTAAAATACAAAATTTGAGTAAGTGTATTTCATTACAGTTACATTTTAAATGGGTGGTAATCAGATTACAGTTACATCTGAAAAGTGTTTTAGATTACCAAAGTGATTACTTTGAGTTTTAATGTCATTTAAACAGCGATTGGTGATTCTCTGACTCTGACCGTCTGAAAAAGTGGAGTTAAGTTTCATCAACATTTTAATACTTTTAAGAGGATCATAAAAATGTTGTTATTTTTATTTAGTTCTGTCCTGAACAAGACAAAATGACTGAATTTATTAAAATATTGCCAAACTATCAACTGAACTGTCCTGTCATGACCTGATGATCCACGACTGTTTTCATGTTTTGTGAGTCATTTTATAATTCACTCGTCACTGCAACTTTTTCTCACAATTTATTTTTTCCCTCACAATTGCAAGTTATAAAGTCAGACTTGGGAGATATAAACTTGCAATACTGACTTTTTTTCTTGCAATTGTGAATTTAGTATGTGAGTTTATATCTCATAATTCTGACTTTTCTCAATATTGTGAGTTTATATCTCATAATTCTGACTTTTCTCAATATTGTCAGTTTATATCTCATAATTTTGACTTTTCTCAATATTGTGAGTTTATATCTCATAATTCTGACTTTTCTCAATATTTTCAGTTTATATCTCATAATTCTGACTTTTCTCAATATTTTCAGTTTATATCTCATAATTTTGACTTTTCTCAATATTGTGAGTTTATATCTCATAATTTTGACTTTTCTCAATATTGCGAGTTTATATCTCATAATTCTGACTTTTCTCAATATTGCGAGTTTATATCTCATAATTCTGACTTTTCTCAATATTGTGAGTTTATATCTCATAATTCTGACTTTTCTCAATATTTTCAGTTTATATCTCATAATTTTGACTTTTCTCAATATTGTGAGTTTATATCTCATAATTTTGACTTTTCTCAATATTGCGAGTTTATATCTCATAATTCTGACTTTTCTCAATATTGCGAGTTTATATCTCATAATTCTGACTTTTCTCAATATTGCGAGTTTATATCTCATAATTCTGACTTTTCTCAATATTGTGAGTTTATATCTTATAATTCTGACTTTTCTCAATATTGTCAGTTTATATCTCATAATTCTGACTTTTCTCAATATTGTGAGTTTATATCTCATAATTCTGACTTTTCTCAATATTGAGAGTTTATATCTCATAATTCTGACTTTTCTCAATATTGAGAGTTTATATCTCATAATTTTGATTTTATAACTTTGACAATTGCAACTTTATATCATGCAATTCTGAATAAAAACTCACAATGACCTTTTTTGTGTTTGTTCCACACTTATTAGTATTCCAAAGTATTCTAAAGTATTTAGATTAAGTTACTAAACTTGAGTAATGTAACGAAATACGTTACAAATGACTTTTTAAAGCATGTATTTTGTAATCTGTAGTGAAATACATTTTAAAAGTAACCTACCCAGCCCTGCTTACGACTTCTTCTCTTAACCTTCAGCAAGAAAGTCAGGCTAGCATAATCGTCAGCTCACCTTCTCCGTGGCCTGTCTCCTGGAGGAAGTGTTGCCCTGAGACATTTCCGGGGAAGTGAATGAGCCCACGTCCTCAGATCGGCCACAGGTCTTGAAGGCAATACTGCCGACTGCAGAAAGGAGCATGGAGCCGGGGCTGATGACACAGCACATGTTACCAGGATCTGGATGAAGGGAAGGAGGTAAAATGGTGACAGATTACATTGGAAATGAAGAACAAGAGCATGAAAAAGAGTTGAAAGGGCTCTGTACCTTTACTGGAGATGTTTATCAAGGCTTCTGCAGCACCTAGGAGGAGAGCCCAGACCTCGTCCTCCTCCAGAGGCGCTCCTCGTGACTCCAGCACCTCTGCCAGGGTCACAAACATGCTCATTCTGCCAGCCGCAAAACACACACAAGCACATTACAGTATCACACACACTCTAAATAAGAATTCAGTGGCTTTGTAAATATCACAGAAAAAATTTGCTTAATAAAATCTTGAACATACCAAAATAATTGACCGTTTTTCAATTTATCAAGTTCAAGTTCACCAACATTAATCTACTAACTCCCCTGACTGCTTTGTTGGACAAAATGGCGGATTCGGGGTTATGATTGGTCAGATCGCCTGTCAATCAAACGGTTTGCGAAAGGTTGATTGCCTGAAAATCCAACAGTTAATTTTCTCAAATTTACAGTTATATTTAAATTTTTTTTCCAGTAGAAGAATTTAGTAACAAATTACTTTTTAAAAGTATTCTTAACTCTTTTCCCGCCAACATTTTTGAGGAAACTTACCAGCCACCGCCAGTGTTTTGGATAAATATTCATGGCCCCCATAATATTTTGTTGTATGAATATCTGAACATGATAGATATATAAAGATGGTTCACTCTGCAATATGGCGTGATACATCCGGCTTCTCAGTAAAAGTGATTGATAAAGTCATTGCGTCACTGCAGCTGCCGCTAGAAACTCTGGTTCCCACAGAAACCTGAGACTCGAGCTTAAAAATGCACATTGGCTCGTCTAGCCTGAAAAAATAAGCTTTTAACGCTATTTGAGATCAGAAACGGCATTTAGTTAGGCAGTTCATGTCAGATGTTGTTGCAGATTTGAAATATGTTATTTAATTGTGTGTTCGCCAAGCAGTTTTTGAGATTCCTCCATTTAAATAGATAGGACTTGGTTTTTGCCTGAAACAGCTGCCCGGAGGCGTTCTGTACTCATTCTGAAGATGCGTAATAGCGTCCCCGAGTGTATAACATGGAAACCTGGACAATTCCATGTCTGACAGCGAAGCATTTCTATGAAAATATTTGAGAATGAGAAATGAAACTGGTCTGTTTCAAGAATCACAATTGGTCTCAAAACGAGGTGTGTTCAGGTGCATTGTTGGCGTGTTGCTGTTTTGAGGAACGACTGCACCAGTGACCAACAAAAACCTGCTCTAAATTCAATGCCGCAGTATTTTTTTGTTGTTTAAAGGGGGTGTTAGTAATATACGTCTATGGTCGGGTGCACAATGCGCAAACAAACATGCCAAACATTAAAGATAAAAGGATTCCTCTCTGGAGAAGCGTTCAGTATTTCCGCTCGCAAATTCCACCATGCATATAGCAAATCCACTATGGTGCAACTGGCTTTTAAAGGGAATGGGAGATGACACTCTGATTGGTTTATTTCACGTTAATTACGCCCAAAACACACCTGTCACTCATTAAGAGACTAGGATGATGTGCCTGGCATGCCGACCATTTTTTCCATCGTTAAACTAGCAAAAGTGGATTTGTACACACCCTAAGTGCACCTGCCCCATGCGCTTAGATTATTAAAATAGGGTCCAATGAGTAAAAACTTAAACTAAAACTTTTCTTGTGACATTTTTATAGAGTGCACTTTTACTTAACTGTGTACTTAAGACACGGCAGTTTTCTTTTCTTGAATAAACTTTTAAGATTTGAAGTACACTACAAAAATGCATATTTGGTTCAATTAAGGAATTTTCTTTTTTCACAAGGAAACACTTGAATTTCATAACTAGTTTTCCCCTGTTTGGTAGGAAACGCCTCCAATCTTTCTTTGGATTCCAAGTTAAGTTTTAGCTCCAATTAACTTTTGAAGACATTATTATCAATTCATACATACACTCAACTAAAGGATTATTAGGAACACCTGTTCAATTTCTCATTAATGCAATTATCTAATCAACCAATCACATGGCAGTTGCTTCAATGCATTTAGGGTTGTGATCCTGGTCAAGACAATCTCCTGAACTCCAAACTGAATGTCAGAATGGGAAAGAAAGGTGATTTAAGCAATTTTGAGCGTGGCATGGTTGTTGGTGTCAGACGGGCCGTTCTGAGTATTTCACAATCTGCTCAGTTACTGGGACTTTCACGCACAACCATTTCTAGGGTTTACAAAGAATGGTGTGAAAAGGGAAAAACATCCAGTATGCGGCAGTCCTGTGGGTGAAAATGCCTTGTTGATGCTAGAGGTCAGAGGAGAATGAGCCGACTGATTCAAGCTGATAGAAGAGCAACTTTGACTGAAATAACCACTCGTTACAACCGAGGTCTGCAGCAAAGCATTTGTGAAGCCACAACACGCACAACCTTGAGGCGGATGGGCTACAACAGCAGAAGACCCCACCGGGTACCACTCATCTCCACTACAAATAGGAAAAAGAGGCTACAATTTGCACAAGCTCACCAAAATTGGACAGTTGAAGACTGGACAAATGTTGCCTGGTCTGATGAGTCTGGATTTCTGTTGAGACATTGAGATGGTAGAGTCAGAATTTGGCGTAAACAGAATGAGAACATGGATCCATCATGCCTTGTTACCACTAGGGTTGGGTACCGAAACCCGGTGCCAATACGGCACCGGTACCTATATAACCGGTATGTACCGGATCGAATCAGAATGCGAATGTCGGTGCCTCATTTCGGTGCCACTTAAATGCCTGAAGTGATAGAAATATTTGTCCTCTGGTGCTATGACACGGACGTAAGAAGCATCAGATTCATCAACACGCCTGATCGCTAGTTAAATTTAAATACTGCTTTCATGGGGTGTCAGAATGCTCGGAAAAATTATTTCCTGAATGAGAAAACTCACGTGAACGTTGGAAAGCTTTGATGATAGCCTACAAACCCAATACATCTTTGTAGTAATGTTACTGTCCATTTTATTTTTCACTTTTCGAAGTAAAAATCCCAAATCGTCGGGAAGTGAGACCATCCGTGAAGCGCGTGAACGCAGCAACTACACTCGCGCTGATTGCAGTGCAGCAGGTGGTCTACCGTTAGCTTAGCTAGCTAAATTAAACGCGCTTAAATTAAAATGCCTAAAACTAAAAGCTCCAAAGTGTGGCTATATTTCACCAGAAAGGATTCCGACACCGCGACGTGCAGCAAATATTTTACAACAGTTGCGTGTAAAGGGGGAAACACGTCAAACCTAATGAAACATTTGGGGGCACATGGAATAAGCTCCGTGTTTGACAGCTTGCGGACATCAGCTGACACTATCAGTGTGGACGACCCCAGCCCCAGTAAGTGGGACAGTCTTCCCATATTGTTTGCACTTTCAAACAGGCCTCATCGACACCATCTGAGAGAGTTTTCTCCTGTGCAGGACATGCAGTAAGTCAGGAGAGGTGTCTATTTTGCCAGAGAAGGCAAATATGGTCATATTTCTGCAAAAAAATTGCTGAAATTTGAAGCTGTTAAATTATTGTAGTTGAGCTAGTTGGCTTAGGTTTTACTGTTGTTGTGTTTTGTATTTACTTATATATTCATGTATACTTTAAACTTTTAATATATTGTTCAATTTAAAGAACTTTTTTTGTCCAGTAAAAAGGTATTCTTGACTGAGTCATCCACCATCATTTTGTGGCTTTTTTAAAGTATCGGTTCAGGCACCGTTTTGGCACCGGTACCGTTTTAAAAGTATCGATTTGGCACCGGTATCGAAAAAAACCCAAACGATACCCAACCCTAGTTACCACTGTGCAGGCTGGTGGTGGTGGTGTAATGGTGTGGGGGTTGTTTTCTTGGCACACTTTAGGCCCATTAGTGCCAATTGGGCATCGTTTAAATGCCACGGCCTACCTGAGCATTGTTTCTGACCATGTCCATCCCTTCATGACCACCATCTACCCATCCTCTGATGGCTATTTCCAGCAGGATAATGCACCATGTCACAAAGCTCGAATCATTTCAAATTGGTTTCTTGAACATGACAATGAGTTCACTGTACTAAAATGGCCCCCACAGTCTCCAGATCTCAACCCAATAGAGCATCTTTGGGATGTGGTGGAACGGGAGCTTCATGCCCTGGATGTGCATCCCACAAATCTCCATCAACTGCAAGATGCTCTCCTATCAATATGGGCCAACATTTCTAAAGAATGCTTTCAGCACCTTGTTGAATCAATGCCACGTAGAATTAAGGCAGTTCTGAAGGCGAAAGGGGGTCAAATACAGTATTAGTATGGTGTTCCTAATAATCCTTTAGGTGAGTGTACATTTTCCACCCTGCGTATCATTGTGTTTTTTTGTAGGCTATCTTTTTCTATTTCTGTTGCTTAGTTGAAGGTCAGATCCAATTTAATGGCCATTGTATGCAGAAATCCACGGTAAATCCACATACTTTTCCCTCAAGTACTCATTTCTATAAGAAAGTGTAAATAAAGTCAATGCGGTTCAAAACAACACTTTCATAGTAAGTGCAATAAAAAGCACAATATCATCTTTTGTCATAATTGACATAATTTTCATTTATGAATGAAATGTCCCTTTGATTGCAACTTAAACTTTTTAAAAGATGGTCCATCATTACACGTCACCTTCTGCATAGATTGGCAAGCTCTGGGTATTCTCCAACAAACCTCTTTACCACAGGAGTTAAATGGAGAATTATCTTGCTTGGATACAATCTACTCAACACTGCACATCTCCTCTTCTTCATGTCAGTCTCGCATTTACACACTTGGATACAAGCCTTTTCCTCTAGTAATTGGCTTTGAGAGAGCCTGGTGGATTTGCTCTGATGTGTCTAGTTAAAGCACCATACAATGCTAATTAAAAGCCAATTGTCACTGACATGCAATGCCTTTCATGCTGCATGTTACACCATATGAAAATTTCCTCCAAAAGCCTGAGTAAGGTTTTTGCAGTTATACGCAGCTCAAAGGAAGGTTGATCGGTTGACCTTGTGCTGCAGTACTAATTAACATCCAAATTGGCTTGCAAAGGTTGAGTCTAAATATTTTCAGTATACTCTTTAAAAAACTGCTGGAACAAAAACTATTAGTGCCCCATTTTGTGTTGAAAATGGACAAACCCAGTGATTGGTTTGTTTTGACCCAGCAGTTGGGTTAAATGTTTGCTTAACCTGCTGAGTAGTTTTATTTAACTCAAATATTGTTTAATAGTTACTGTATTACTTGCTTAAAATGAACCCAAAATTCGTCGGAAATTAACACGTATTAAAATATATATTTAATAAATGAGCATTAATAAGTTTAAGGAATAATAATTAAACAATAAACATTACATTGCTTAATAAATGTTCATCTTTTGATTATTATTGTTGCCTCTAGTAATTATGGGTCTGATTTTTAATTTCCAACATATTTTGGGTTCATGTCAATCCAGCCATATAGTCATTTTTAAACAATAGTTGAGTTAAATAAAACTACCCAGTAGGTTGGGCCAAACATTAACCCAACTTCTGGGTTAAATCAACCCAATTGCTGGATTTGTCCATTTTCAACCCAACTTTGGTTGTTTTTAACCCACCTTTCATAGTGACTTTAAAGCATCTTGTTCTACTATATAAGTTTGATATTGCTATGAATATATGTGTCACTTGCTCTCCGTAGTGGATTATCGTGGCTTTCGCCCCTCAGGACCGTCACTTGCATTGAATCATGCATCAGAAACAGTCTTTCCTTCACTACAATACACTCATTTCTGTACACCTTCGCAATGAGCTTTCTGTCACGCTTTTGTCTTCTTGACAGAATGAAACTGTGATTAAAGACTTGCACCAAGTTCAATGTGTCTTCTGCACTGAAATATTACCTAAATGTTGTGTTGAAAAGAATCAGATACTGTTTCTCAAGCAGAGGATATGAAAACTGCCAAGTATGAGTAGGCAAAACACTCAAATTCAACTATCGCACCTGCCATAAAGTGCTTTTGCTAAGGGAAAGTAAATATTTGTCATTAAACAGATAAATATATATTAGAGAGAGCATGGCAATATCCTCTCATTCCACTTTTATGACTAACATTTATCTATGACTATGTAAAAGTAAAAGTACAAGGACGAGTTGTAAAGCATGTTTACCTTTCTACATTCGATATACGCAGAGTTGTCCTCCGGATATCTTCTGCTCAGTAAAAATGCCTTCAAGCATCTTACCCTGTGCCTCTCAATTACATACCGACATAAACACTTCTTATATAATTATCAACATCACCAGCGACACCGTTATTATCCGGGAGCATTTCGTCCATTGAAATGTTGTCGCTGCTGTGTTTTAGCTTAATTAGTCCTATTCTTAGAGCCCAGCCATAAGAACTCAATTGGATTAGAGCAAAGGTTTGACGGGTCAGTGGGCGACCAATCAGTGTGTCCAAACTCCCCACCGGGCCTTCACTAATCTCACTCGATAGACGTGAAGTGTGACTCAGATTTCACTACTGTCCAGTACACTATGACGCATTCTGTATGCTTAAAAGGCTTCAGACTGATCCCTCGTATGCCTTCCTTTTATTATACACAGCGTTGACTGAAACGAAATTATAGTATACAAGTGGAAAAAGTATGGAAACATGCATAAATGTACATTTATACACACCCACACATGCTTTATGAGGACATTCCATGGATTTAATGGTTTTTATAGCTACTGTAGATATTGCATATGCTGTTCCCCTAAACCTACTCATCACGGAAAACTTTCTGAATTTTAGATTTTCAAAAAAAGATCGTTCTGTATGATTTATAAGCTTGTTTCCTCATGGGGACCAAAAAAAAAAAAAAAGAAATGACCCCACAATGTCAAAATTTACTGGTATTGGTCCTCATAGCGTAGGAAATACCAGGACCACACACACTGTAAAAAGTGAACAGAAAAACTATTTCAATTGGTAACGCCTAAAAAAGAAAAAAAAAAGTTTTATCAACTTAATTTCACTAGGTCAATCACACTTATATTATTTGAGTTCGTTCAATCCTATTATTTGCGTTAGTGTAACTTAATTTGACCGCATTCCAATTTAAAATAAAAAAATGTAAATTATTATAAAATTAATTAAATTATTGTAATTACTGATATCAAAAATAATGATTTTTACTAGTAAGAATTGTATTCCTGATGTGTGAAACTGGAATTTCAACTAGTAAGAAATGAATTCTTGATATCAACAATTGAATTTGAATGGCAGTCTATGGCGAGATTTCACTAGTAAAAATACAATTCTTGATATCAACAATTATAGTTTATACTAGTGGAAATTGAATTGTTGATATCAAGAATTAACGTTGTTACTAGTGGAAATATAATCGTTGATATCACAAGTTCATATCCTGAAAATGAACAAAAGTCAAGCTTGCCATAAACAAATATTTTTCTCGATATTCACTCAGTATTAAGAAACGCGACGTCATCGCACGACCTCGATGACGTCGCTCCGAACGCAGAAACTGCCTACGTCACACTCACGCAAAGTTGCGGTGACGTAGTACGCAAGTGTCCGCAGCTCAAGGCCTGCCAGTGGACGGAAGCGCAGTGAGCGCAGCGCTTGTGTGGAAAAACAAGACGAATACAGCATACAAATAAGACACTCGTCCTTTTATGAATCTGCTCTCGAGTTGTTTGTATATCTTTTAAGAGGGTGAGTAAACATTCGCAGTTTTACCGCTGGTGTGTTTGAGGTGGGTTGTGGGGGAGGGTAACGCTGTAAAACACCACAGTAAACACCGTTCACTCGCTAGTTTAGGGGAGAATCATATCTCAAGGCGTTATTTAACTTATTGTGTGTTATATTCTGTTGTATAATGTACCTTGTCGATGTTTCATACAGACATGGTAGTAAAGCTGATATTTACCATGGTACTGAGTGTTTACCATATGATGATTTTTATGCCATGATATTGACATGGTGCTTTAAATCAAATGTCATAGTAAAACCTGTCATTTTATGGTGCTTTTTGTCATTCTGCATCCCACCTTGACAGCATTACACCTATGATGTCCCAGAATGCTCCTTGAGTTTTGAGACAGCCATGTCTGTCAATGCATATCTCATTGTGTCGTGATCGAGGTTCACAATATCCACCAGTTGTGATGTGATTTCAGGGCTGTGTACTGGACCGGAGGCGTGAGGAGTCGGATCAGAGACATCGAGGTCATTGGTTGTGGTGGATGTTGAATTCAGGGCATTCGGGTGCGGTTCTCGATATTATTTTCCGAGATGATTGACGTTTTCCATTCACATTGATGTTAAAGAATGCATGTATGGAGTTAAATTCAATTAATTATTACCATATTTATATCCAGGCTTAATTGCCAAAACTGGATTTAAATGTGGTTTAGTTTTAGGGCAGCCACAAGTAACTGATGATAAATATATAATCAGCCACAAATTTGATTTTCAATGAAGTATGCAGTAGTGAATAACACATTTCTATGGAGAAAGTGCATCTGAAATATAGTCGAGTTGAACGCACAGGAACGTGGTATTTTCTTTAAGCCCCGGGAAAAAAAGCATTTTTCACGCCTGATACTCGTTATTTGTTCCTCATTCTTTAGAAGTCGAGTTTAAGAACATTGCTCCAGTTCATTAAGAGAAGGTACGTCGAAAGTGACGAAAAGTGGCTTAAAGGGTTAGTTCACTCGAAATGAATTCCTCTCCCTCATGTGGTTCTACACCCGTAAGACCTTCGTTCATCTTCAGAACACAAATGAAGATATTTTTGATGAAATGTGAGTTAATTTACACTTTCGATTGCCTAGAAAGGTACTAAAAACATGTTTAAAACAGTTCATGTGAGTACAGTGGTTCAACTTTAATGTTAAGAAGTGATCAAAAAACAAAATAACGACTTAATTCAACAATATCTAGTTATGGCGATTTCGAAACTCTGTTACATGAAGCTTTACGAATCTTTTGTTCCGAATTAGTGGTTCGGAGCGCCAAAGTCACGTGATTTCAGTAAACGAGGCTTCGTTAAGTCATAAGTGATTCGCAATTTCAGTAATTCATGTGATTTTGGCAGTTTGATACGCGATCCGAACCACTGATTCGGCACAAAAGATTCGTAAAGCTTCATGAAGCAGAGTTTTGAAATCGTCCATCACTAGATATAGTCATTATTTCGTTTTTTGCCGCACAAAAAGTATTCTCGTCGCTTTATAATATTAAGGTTGAGCCACTGTATTCACATGTTTTAAATATGTTTTAGTATCTTTCTGGCCAATTGAAAGTGTTCATTATCTTGCTGTCAATAGAGACTCACTGAACCATCGGATTTCATCAAAAATATCTTCATTTGTGTTCTGAAGATGAACGAAGGTCTTACGGGTGTAGAACGACATGAGGGAGAGGAATTAATGAATTAATGACAGAGTTTTAATTTTTGGGCACTTGACGTCGTAAACACAACTTCCCAACTTGTAAGTACGAACTTCCCTGGAAGATTTGAACGCACTGAGCTATTGCGGGAAAACTTTAGTCTAGTAAGATTTAATATATTAAATAACATTTTGTCTGTGCTTTTTTTCATTATCATTTTTAAATGTAAAAAACAGTGGACAAGCTATTCTTATTCTCTTAGTCGGTAGTGCTGCTTTCGACACCATCATTCATACTCTTTTTTTTCTTAATTGCCTTGAAACAGTTTTTGGTATTTCCGGCACTGTCTTAAACTAGTTTCGATCCTATTTGACCAGATGCAGACAGTTTGTTGCTTTAGGGGAATACAGGTCTGATATTGGTTTCTACTGGCGTCCCTCAGGGCTCCGTTTTAGGACCCTTACTTTTTACTCTTTATTTATTCCCGCTTGGTCAACTCTTACAAATTTGGGGTATCAGGGATCACTTTAGTGCCGATGACACACAATAAATATGATGGTCAGAGTGAGGCTGTCTCATTGCTCACTAAATATATCTCTGGTTAATAATTTTATGTGTTATATGGAGATTAGACCATAGTCAGCAGCTCAGTACGGCTGACCAAAGTCCTCTTAACATTGATGCTTCTGAACTTGAGTTTCAGATAGGGTTGTCAAAAGTGACAGTAGTCGCTACTTAAATTTTTCAAAATGTGACGATACCAGCGTTTTCTCTTAGCATTTTGAGTGCTGTTGAGCGGATTCTTAAACTCCTCTGATTGGCCATTGTGTTCATGCGCTCAACAGATTTGTCTGTGATTGGCTACAACACTTCAATTGTTGTAAATAGACGTATTTGACACTCTTCATTAAGCGCTTACACAGATGCGTACGGGAGCGTTTGAAAGCAGGTGTCTATTATTGGATCCCTAATATATCCGCTGATAGACGTCGGCTTGGTGTTTCCCAGGCTAGCCTGCATCGATATATTCACTATGTTTGTTTTCAAAGCCTTCAACATTGGGCAGGGTGTGGAACAACATTTATAATATAATACGTTATATATATATATATATGCATGCAAAATAGTCATTAGTTGCTGCTACACAATAATGCTTTTAGGCTAAAATAAACCATAGTTCTTTTCCTGTTCTTTTGACTCCTGTAAAAAGCATTTTTCAAAGAAAAATCACATGTACGGGGATGAGGAGATGGAGGCTGATACCAATGTAAAGAGGGAAAGTCATATTTGCGCCCGTCACTGCAGCATCCTCGGCATAATATGCTAAATTTGAGTAATGACGGTCTCAGCTTGGGTCATTTGTTTTCACAGTTCCCTGAGCAGTGTACCTGTTTAAATATGTATTTCTGCTTCAAGTCACTATAACGCTGACGATGCGTTAAGATGAGGCTTTGCTGCTGCTGCTGCTTAGGTCTGATTCGTCACCCACTTTCCACAGCGTTTTAGTATTTGTGTACGTTCTTGCTAGTACAAAAAGAAAATATATTGATAATATGCACCATTTTGATGATACTCAATATTTATCTAATGGCAAAAAAATTGCAATGTGCAAACTATGGCACTTTTATGCTTAAAAGATTAGTTCACCCAAAAATGAAAATTCTGCCATTACTCACCCCCATGTCGTTCCACACCCATGAGCATTTTGTTCATCTTCGGAAGACAAATGAAGGTCTTTTTGGTGAAATCTCAGAGCCTTTGAAAGCAAACCAGATTGTTTTCTCTCTCTTCAATGCTTAATCCAAAACCAATCGTGGACCAGATGAAAGTGTACTCATTCATTTTTCTCTTTTTGTCTTTTCAGATTTTGAAGGTGAAGTTTTTCTTGAATGCCCAAGACAGAGTCAGTACGGTTTTCAACATGAACAGAAATAAGCGTGAGAAAGAATATTACAGCATAGATGTAGCAGATTCAACGTTCACCGTTTTGAAGCGCTATCAGAATTTAAGACCAATCGGGTCTGGAGCACAAGGCATCGTCTGGTAAGTTTTTAACGAATGTTATTAGTCAGATTATCATTGAGATGACTCATAAAAGTAGAGAGTATGCTGAATGACAAACTTGTTTGTTTTTTTGTAGCTCTGCATATGACCACGTCCTTGAACGAAATGTTGCAATTAAGAAACTTAGCCGACCCTTTCAGAACCAAACCCATGCCAAACGGGCCTACAGAGAACTGGTCCTGATGAAATGTGTCAACCACAAAAACGTAAGACATGTTTTGTTCTGTCTCTCTGTGTTTATTAGGGGTGAGACGAGACACGAGATTGAGTTCACGAGGACGAGACGAGATTTTTAAGAAATTCTCAATACACAAGTAGAAATATAGTCAGCAGGTGCATTTAAAATGTTTTAACTAATCATCTTGTAATGAATGTCATTTCAGATCTAGTTTCTGAGTATGAATTATGAAGGCACCAATATTCAAACACTGTGAAAAGGTTTTGCCACAAACTCAACAGACTGATTTCTCTCCTGTATGATTTCATATGAGACTCTTCTTTTCTATCAGACTTTACTGTACATGATTTACGAGCTTCTGCAACTTTTGAGCTCCTAACTGAACTCCTTTCCATAAATTGATCTTATAAATAAAAACAGTATGAATAACAGTTTTCTCAGTTTTCCATAATCAAAGTCATCAAATAGAGACCAAAGAGATGCTTACAACTACACAGCCCAGCCTGAGATTGCTTTAATATTGGGAGATATTTGCATGCATCAAGGAGCCGCTTTCAAAATGTGGCATATTGAAATCGTGTTTGAACGGGAGCTCACGTTTTACTTTTGCTCTTCGCGACCGTGTGTACCCTGTGAATAGAGAGCGCCGGTGCTGAGCGCGTATTAAGATCAGACATTTAGACTCTGTTGTGCAACGAATCCTCCGCCATGGTCTTGTCAGTCATCTCGTCACTTACTCTCGTCACATGATCAGCGCACTCTGATTCCTGTTGCGCTACGTACGACTCTTCAGCTCGGGTTTGATTATCCGAATGGAATTGAATTGACTGTTATCCAACTGAATTAAATGGGTTTTATTTCTATAAAAATCAAAATGCCAGTGGAGGAGTGATGTAAACATTTTCTATTCTAATTTCAGACAGCTTTTCACCTCAATGAGAAGAATTTTAATCTTGCGACATCTCGTGGGATGAAATCTTGTCATACCCCAAGTATATGTGTATGTGTGTGTGTGTGTGTGTATATATGTATATATATATATATATAATAAATATGCACACACACACATATACACACATGGGGTATGACAAGACTTCGTCCCACGAGCTGTCGCAAGATTAATATTGACAACTTCTCATTGAGGTGAATTTACATATTTTAAAATATAATTTATTCCTATGATCAAAGCTGAATTTTCAGCATCATTACTCCAGTCTTCAGTGTCACATGATCCTTCAGAAATCATTCTGATGTGATGATTTTCTGCTCAAGAAACATTTATGATTATTATCTGTGTTGAAAAGAGTTATTTTTGTGGAAACAGTGATTCATTTTTTTGGTGTTCTTTGATGAATAAAAAGAGCAGAAAAGAAGAAAAAGCATTTAATATATAACATTTTTTTGTAATATTATAAATGTATTTACTGTCATTTTCTCAGTTTAATGCATCTTGCTGAATAAAAGTATTCATTTATTTAAGAAAATAAATATTAGTGACTCAAGTTTTGAATGGTAGTGTATGTTGTAGTTAATTTTGTAATTATATATTTTGGATGATAAGAACTTATTATTGTCATGAATGGGAAATTCAAGCAGGTGAACCGCGCAGCACATGCCACATCTTTCATGCAGTATGCCTTCATTTCACAGATAATTGGCTTGTTAAATGTGTTCACACCACAGAAGACACTTGAAGAATTCCAGGATGTGTAAGTATTTTTCTGCTGTGAATTAGAATGGAAGTGATTGTATGATGTATGACATAAGTTTGGACTCAAATAGTTAAAAATAAATAGGTGTAAAGAGTTTGCTCATGTACATGCAACTGAGATGTCCTGTTCTGAATGAGTTATATGCCTCCATTCGTTTTGTGGCAAAGCTCACCCACATAAATCACAAATCTATATGTGCCATGTATGTTTGTTTGTTTTGTGGGTTCCTCACCTCTTTACCTTCATCTCCTGTCCTCAGTTATCTGGTGATGGAGCTGATGGATGCAAACCTGTGCCAGGTCATCCAGATGGAGCTGGACCACGAGAGACTCTCCTACCTGCTTTATCAGATGCTCTGTGGCATCAAACACCTACATGCTGCCGGCATCATACACAGGGTACACACACACACACACACACACACACCTTCCAGTCCTTCAACTTCAGCAGCAGCAGCAACAAAAAAAATACTAACACTGTATTGCTATATTTCAAAGCCGAGTGAACCGTCGTCTTTATTTTATATTCAGAGTGATTTTTAGGTGTTAGACTTTAAACCCTGCCTTAATGAGCACTAAATTACCTAGAAAATTGACATTTTCATCATCAATATACTAAACGGAATCAGATTTAACTTGGGTTACCCCTGACCAAAGATTTTTCTAGTCGACTAGCAGTCATTTATTTGAGCCATTAGTTGACTAATTGCACAATATATTATTCTAATTACTTAAACATGCTGGCTCAATCTGCAAAGATGAAGTTGACGATGCTGACTCGCCATCTCAGTTTTTTTCGCATTGGTTTGTTTAAAAGCAGACATTTCAAGCTTTCTATACATGTATTTCTCACGTCTGTGAGGCTAGTAGCCGATACGCTGGAGAGTTTCGGTTCATTTAGCCTACGTGACGAGCTGTAGTTCAGGGAGACCGAGATGGCAGAAAGCGCGTCCTGTTTGTTTTCTTTATTTTACAAAAGTGCAATGTTTTGTTGTCATTGTGAGTATTAAATAAAATTAGACCCTTTATAGTTTGGGATGATATTCCTCTTATCTGTATGAACAAAAATGGGGTATTTTAAGTTGAAAAAGATGCCAGTGATCACGCCGGCACCTCCATGTGCAGTAAAGTGCGCTGTACTTCCGCTTCCACATTCTGCACAAATACTTGGATGAGCCTAATAATAGTAGCGCACGTTTATCTAGTTTTTGATACTTGCATGTTTCAAATGATAAGCCATATTTGAGGTCGATAGATGATAGGCGTACGTTTGGATTTTCTGCCCGACAAACTGTAAATACAAGGACCTGCCGTTATCAATCTGTGTGTCTTGACTTCACCACTTCCTGTGGAGCTTTTTTGTACGTCTTCAGAAGCAGTGCCGCCCGCAAAGTTACAGAAAAAAGCCAAACCAAAAATGCACCTGTGCATCCCTACTGTACAGTGCAGATTCATACCTGTGAGAATGCGACATCTCAGCTGACCTTTGACCTCTTCTCTTCCCAGGATCTGAAGCCCAGTAACATAGTAGTGAAATCCGACTGTACGCTGAAGATCCTCGACTTCGGCCTGGCCCGGACGGCTGCCACCGGCCTCCTCATGACCCCTTACGTGGTGACGCGCTACTATCGAGCCCCAGAGGTCATTCTGGGCATGGGTTACCAAGCCAATGGTGAGTGCTAACGCGGTGTCACTGCTTTGCAGCATGCCCACATAACGGGTCCCACACGACCCCAGAGCACCATTCTGCTGAAAACAACCTCGATCTCACCAAATGGCTGTGGTGTTTTAACGTTAAAAGCCCTTCTTTTGGCCAGCTGAACTAGTTTCTGCATGCCCAAGCACACTTTGCCTGTAACACCGAGCATTTAGAAAAGCACTTGGGGGGTGAAAGTGGTTCACTGCAGTGCGAAACCATCAGATCAATTCGAAGGCCGAAAATGCTGACGTTTAGACGGTAGCGCTGAGGAACAATTGGCAGCGGGTCAAACTCGATCTGAAGCGGTCACGCTGCCCTCTTTGCTTTGCTTATGTCTTCTCTTTTTCCTCTATGCTACACTCGTGTAGTGGATATTTGGGCTGTTGGCTGCATTATGGCCGAGATGGTGCGGCACAAAATCCTTTTTCCAGGGAGGGACTGTATCCTTGTTTGCTTGGATTTTGTGCTGTTTTGTGAAGAGTAGGACCACTTCCGGATTATTGGCCCGTGAATCTGCCTGACGCACACCGAGATGTTTGCATGCACCTTTCACCTCTGTTGCATCCACATCAATGCACCCTGTTCTTTGTTTGATATCTGTGTGTTTGTGCATTTCTTTTTCTTTTTTTTTATCGGCATTGGTCGTGGCATTTCATTTGTACGATTTTTGACAGTTTAATTTGGTTGTCATTTCATTTTTCAGTTGATGTCTGGTCTGTTGGCTGCATCATGGCTGAAATGGTCAGAGGTAGTGTGTTGTTTCCTGGCACAGACCGTATCCTTACCTGGTCGTCTTAATTGTCCCATTGTAAGTGTTTTTTTTTTTTTTTTTAGTTTTTGTTATTTTACCCTTGATGTGTTTTTTCATGGATGTGCGAGTCTTTGAAAAGGGTTGAAGAGCTGAAATGAAGTTAGTTACCAGTTTTCTCCCTTTCACAATAAAGGATCAAGACAATTTCATTCAGTCACTTGGTTTCAGTTTGGCACTCTTTGGTTTCATCCTGAAATCTCATCAGTTCAAAATCCCACTCCACATAATTGTTTTTTAAAGGGTTAGTTCATCCCAAAATTAATTACTCGCCCTCATGTCGTTCCACACCTGTAAGACCTTCGCTCATCTTCGTTCACTAGAAGAGCTGCACCGTAAACGGCGTGGGAGAATAACAGGGACGAGATGAAATTGAGTAAAGTTGTTATTTTTTGTTCTCGTCACTTCGTAACATTAAGTTTGAACCACTGCAGTCACACAGACTATTTTATCAATGTTTTTACTACTTTTCTATGGGAGTTTAAAAAAAAAAACTTCTTGGATTTCATCAAAAATATCTTAATTTGTGTTCTGAAGAGGAGCACGTCTGGAAAGACATGAAGGTGAGAAATTAATGACTGAATTTTCATTTTTGGGTGAACTAACCCTTTAAACATCAATTTCTTTGTTTACGCATATATTACAGATATATGCAGAGCAGAGAAAAAAATAAGATGATTTCTATTTATACATATTACACGCAACTGTTTATTTTGCACACTTATTTTGTATAATATTGGCTTCCTTAATTGATCAAGATTCATTGTGTTATACATAGTTTTTTCTCTCCGCTTTTTTCAGTCATTGATATCTATACAGTGCTGGGTAGATTACTACCAAATTACATGACAGATTGTAGTAAAGTAATCTAGATTACTCATTTTAGTTAATGTTCTGATTACTTTTGACTGAACTCGTTTATCACATTGACTTGAATGGGATGATCTTGTACTATATTGCTGTAAATTTCAGTGATCAAACGCTGTGTGGGTCTCAGTTTTCAGTGATAGTCACATGACTAGTGGCTGGTCTGTGTGTGCAAAAACATGAACCACAAACTTAAATACTTCTGAATATATATATAAACGGTTGGTTATTCAACATAGTAGAATAAGAAGTAGAGTAGACATTTGTCTCTCTTTCTTCAGTCGAAATGAAATGAAGGTTTTTGAGGAAAACATTCCAGGATTTTTCTCCATATAGTGGACTTCACTGGGGTTCAATGGGTCCAAATGTCAGTTTCAGTGCAGCTTCAAAGATCTACATGATCCAGACGAGGAATAAGAGTCTGATCTAGAGAAACCATTATATAACGGGTTTTTTTATTTATTTATTTTTTATATAAAGTGTGCGATGGTTTCTCTAGATCAGACTCTTATTCCTCGTCTGGATCATGTAGATCCTTTGAAGCTGCACTGAAACTGACATTTGGACCCGTTGAACCCCAGTGAAGTCCACTATATGGAGAAAAATCCTGGAATGTTTTCCTCAAAAAAACCTTACTTTCTTTTGGACTGAAGAAAAATCTTGACTGACATGAAGGCGAGTAAATTATCAGGAAATTTTCATTCTGAAGTGAGCCAATCCTTTAAAATGTAATATAATCTAATTACAAGTATTTAATTTTTGGAATCTGATTTTGTAATCTAGATTACATTTAATCAGTTTCTCTCCAGCACTGTAGATTCTGTTAATGTTACATTTTCAGTTTCAGTGGAGATGTGCCGGAGTCTGTCTTAAATATTAAAGAGGTTAACTGCTTAAACATAATATCTCACATTATGGAAGTCACCTAAATCTTAGAGAGACATAATGATGTGCCTCCAGTCTGTAGTTTTCCTTAGCATGTAATCTGAAGATATTGACCAGTGGAACAAGGTGATCGAGCAGCTGGGCACACCATCTCAGGAGTTCATGATGAAGCTGAACCAGTCTGTGAGGACTTACGTGGAGAACAGACCTCGCTACGCTGGATACAGCTTTGAGAAGCTCTTCCCGGACGTGCTCTTCCCTGCAGACTCGGACCACAACAAACTGAAAGGTGAGGGATACTTGTGCAGTATTTAGGCCTGCAACGAAGCCCTTTATAGTGCTGTTACACTGTAAATATTGCTTTTTGGATTGTTCTGACCGTGATTGAATGTTTAAAGATGCAAATAGTGGGTATATGCAAACTCCTGACTGAATGTGCAACCATAAATTACCAAGAGTTAGGCGAATGGTGCTTGACTATTAATTAACTAATTGCAAATCAATCAGCGCTTTACAACGAAGACAGCAGAACATAATGAGACATTTAAACAAATGCAATAAAGTAATTAATTACAAAAAAAGCAACCGTAACAACAAAACAAATACAAATAATTCTAAATGAAAATTCACATTAAAGCAGCAGACCAATAGTTAAAAGCATTAGTCAAGTTAAAGCTATCCAAAAAAAGAGATGAGATTTATAAGTGCTGTTCTTCTTTTAGCATTTTGCACCATTTGATGCCTTTTCTAGATTAACCCTTTAAGCCTGAAGTGTGCCACCAGCGGTTTATGCGCAAAAAAAATTAATAATCAAATTACTAATTACTAATTACTATTAATAAGCAACTACTAACACACGGTATCATTTTAAAGCTTAGAAACTCCACTTTTTAATGCATAATCATTACAAATAATCATATTTTTCACAACTCCTGTCTTTATCATTACAAAAATAGGTGTCGTTTGCAACCTTAGAATCTTTACAATTAATGTAGTCAATTTAATTAACTCCTAAGTAGTGCGGAGGTATTTGCTGATGATAATAAATAATTTTTTTTTCATAATTTATAAAATGTTTTTATGTACTGCAATGTGTCAAAAACATCATACAGCTCAGATAGTCTTGTCACGTGTCATTTGAAAGGTTTCACGGACTAGAATACAACAAGCATAATTGTTTCGGGCTTTGACTAAACGTGTGCAACTTTTTGTACGTGAAGCCCCATATGGAAATAACATACGGATGCGACATTTATGTCACGTTTTCTCTTGTAACGTCATGAAACATGCTCCGATTGTGTAAAATAGAAACATTATTCGCAGAAGTTTCTCACGAATCAAAATCAACATAGTGCGACGTGTCGATCACGAGATATTCCTCACGGAGTTATGACACACAAACCCCACAGGCGCTTAAATCAGATATAGCATGAAACGTGCATAGATCATAGAAAATGGCACATCATTACTTACAGTGGATGCTCCCGAATCCGATTGAGATGACTTCAAAATCAGCATAGTCCAAAGCGTTGATGATGAGATATGGAGGAGCAGTTTTAAAAATGGCCATTAGAGGGCGTCTAGGGCTAAACAAAAAGGCTACCATGGTTCCAAATGTTGTAATTTCCATTTCTTTATGCTATCAGCTCACATGTAGAGGAACTTCTCCAAAAAAGAATTGTACTTCTACCTTATTTCCTTCCTGACTTATTGCTTGTCAAATAATATTTATAATTATAATAAAGAATCATAGATTTTAGTCCTATTTTTTTTTAATGTAAAAAATTTCAAACAATACCTACCTTTCGACTCTCCTTTACTTTTGTGCATGTCAAACAATTTAAAGTTTTAAAGGGTTAAAAAATGCTTAAAAATTAGGCACTTTTTTAAAAAAAAAATAATTCTTGCTTCTCCATAAACCTTTTTGTCTATTGGCTATATATAAAAAAAAAAACGGTTACACTTTTCAAATGCTTCAAAAGGAAATATTTCAAAACTCAAGCCATTTCATGGGGTCTTTAACTGTGGTAAAATGACTGTAATCCATGACTCACAGTAGCTTATTGCTTTAAATAAAGGTGCCTTCAGTTCACAATTATACTTGACTAAAGTCTGTTTCAATTTGGCTTCTCCAGACACACGATGTTGTTTGTTTCCCTTCATTAAATTGCAGTAATTCAAGATCAGCTTGATTATCCATGGCGAATCCCTCTCAATTCAGTTTCTGATTTCAATGCAATTATTTTGCAGCGAGCCAGGCGCGAGACTTGTTATCCAAAATGCTGGTAATAGATGCGTCGAAACGAATCTCGGTGGACGAGGCCCTCCAGCACCCCTACATCAACGTGTGGTACGACCCGTCAGAGGTGGAAGCGGTAAGTGCTTCAGTGTTCATTATTTCGGCCCCTGTGGCGACTTCAGCGTCCAGATGGGAGCTTGCGCTGCATGAACTCTCCAGAGAGTAGCACCGGTGGAGCACATGACGTCTTATTTTCTTTCTTTTGTGATGTATCTGATTGACGTTTATCTGCTTGGTTTCAGCCGCCGCCGGCGATCACGGATAAACAGCTAGATGAGAGAGAACACACAGTGGACGAGTGGAAAGGTGCTTTTTTATGTCATTTACTGTTGTTGTCATTCATAAAATTTAATCTCTGCTTTCAAGATATGATTGAATATGATTCAATAAGTCTTATTCAAGCTAACTGTATATATCCCAAAATGTTTCTTTCTTTCTGCAAATTCAATAAATGCATTTTTTTCAACTATTTACAATTTGATAGTGCCTATTTTTGGAGTCGCATACTTTTCATGTAAAATTAATTTCATGCACATGATGATTTTCAGTTTTTATTTGGATCTCGATTGATGCATGAAATATAAGTTTGTTTGTAATAACTGATGTAACAGCTAAGATGTTTCCTAACATAATCTGTGTCTGTTCTCTGATCAGAGCTGATATATAAGGAAGTGCTGGACTGGGAAGAGCGAACGAAAAACGGGGTGATCCGAGGGCAGCCGGCCTCACTAGGTTAGTTTCCTTCTCGATTTATGAAAGCAGTTCTGTGTGATAAACGGTATCTTTTCCACAGTTTTTGTCCTAACTACGGCGACATGCGACTGTTCTATTTTAGTTTGTTTTTCTGCAATGTCACGGCTGGAAAAACAAAAGTGTGATGAGGATAAACTCAGGTAATGTTTATGTGCTTTATTTAATGTTAAAAGCATTGAGTTTGAATATTTTGTCTCTTTTATAGCCATACTAAAAGCAACAATTGTCACCTCAGATATTCAAAATAAATGAAAGGAAACACAAATCTCACTGTGTATTCTATAACAAATATTGTCTCAGTAACTCAGTATGTGTTTTTAATAATGAATTATTCATGAATTTGATTATGCACTTATCAATTTCGTTGCGCGTGCTGGGAGCGTGCAGAGCGCACTCTTCTGATTGGCTGTGATTTTTGATCAACTTTACAGAGTGCGGACAGAGAAATTGTTTATTTGCTGGAATTGCATTGCGTCTGGTTATGATACGGTGTTAGGTTTTTTAAACTGTGGTTAACCCTGGGTTAATTGTTCTTAACCCCAAGTTAAGGTATGGATTATGAAGCCTTGAGTTTAATCTGAAGGAGGTTTAGAGTTAGAAGAACTTACATGTGCTGTGTGGGAAAAAAATGTCAACAAATGCGTTAACTGAAGTCTTGTGTTTACAATTACTGTATTTCCACAGTAGTTATTATAATGTCTACTGTAAACATTTAAATAGGAACATCAACTCAAGAATTACAAATGTGTGGGGTGAAACCTTCAAACCTGAATACTTGGGATTAATTCATGTTACGAACCAAAACGTGGCGCAAAAACATCATATATATCCAGGGTTGGGGAGTAACATGTACATGTAACTTAGTTACGTATTTAAAATACAAAATGTGAGTAAGTGTATTTCATTACAGTTACATTTTAAATGGGTGGTAATCAGATTACAGTTACATCTGAAAAGTGTTTTAGATTACCAAAGTGATTACTTTGAGTTTTAATGTCATTTAAACAGCAATTGGTGATTCTCTGACTCTGACCGTCTGAAAAAGTGGAGTTAAGTTTCATGTTTTCCACTGTTTTCATGTTTTGTGATAGTTGTTTGTGAGTCATTTTATAATTGTAAAAAAAAAGTCACTGCATCTTTTTCTCACAATTTATTTTTTCCCCTCACAATTGTGAGTTTGCATTTCACAATTCTGACTTCTTTTTCTCAGAATTGCGAGATTTAAACTCACAATTGCAAGTTATAAAGTCAGAATTGGGAGATTTAAACTTTAAACTTTTTTTCTTGCAATTGTGAATTTAGTATGTGAGTTTATATCTCATAATTCTGACTTTTCTCAATATTGTGAGTTTATATCTCATAATTCTGACTTTTCTCAATATTGTCAGTTTATATCTCATAATTCTGACTTTTCTCAATATTGCGAGTTTATATCTCATAATTCTGACTTTTCTCAATATTGCGAGTTTATATCTCATAATTCTAACTTTTCTCAATATTGTCAGTTTATATCTCATAATTCTGACTTTATAACTCACAATTGCAACTTTAAATCACGCAATTCTGAGGAAAAAGTCAGAATTGTGAGATAAAAACTCACAAAGACCTTTTTTGTGTTTGTTACTTATTAGTATTCCAAAGTATTCTAAAGTATTTAGATTAAGTTACTAAACTTGAGTAATGTAACGAAATACGTTACAAATTACTTTTTAAAGCATGTATTTTGTAATCTGTAGTGAAATACATTTTAAAAGTAACTGACCCAGCCCTGTACATATGTGTGTGTGTGTGTGTGTGTGTGTGTGTTTACACCTGTGTCTGTTTCATACAAATACTGGATATAGTTTCTAACTAGTATGCTAATGAATAAAAACAGTTTGACAATTGGTAACTTCATTTACTATTCTCTAAAATCGGTTTTAAAGAAACATCAAGATTTTGTAAAAGTTTTCAAGGTTTTGGTTTTGTGTTTTGGCTCTACTAGAACAGGTTTTCATGCTTTAATGCTCATATTCTCCATTGTTGCTGCTCCTGTCATCTTACTTCCTGTCTCTATGAAGCCCCTCCTTCTGAAAAGCACACTGTCGTTTGGATCAGTGTGTTGTGATTGATGTTTGAGAAATGTCCCGCCCCTTACCATACCTGCCAGTTTCAACACACAACTGTCTCAACCAGGCCCCGCCCCTTTTATTATGCATATGAATTTTTTTAAATGAGCAATACTTTGAAGAAAACTCGGGGAGTTCAGAAACAGACACTGATATAGCGAATAATAACTCCCGCTTTCAAATGTTTGGCTATGCAAGATTTTTACCATTTATCAGTCTTTTTTTTCCCCTGTTAAATATGACTGAATGTCTGAATGATTCATTTATTGAAAAGCGACATTATGTAACATATGAAGACTTAAATTAGTGGCTAAAAACCTGGATTAACAGTTTCAAAGGCCCCGCGTTTCCAGTTTCAGCAGTTCCTGTCTGATAAAAATGTGTTGTGTTTCTCAGCACAGGTGCAGCAGTGAGCAGTGACGCCCACGAGCCCTCGACGACGTCCTCCTCCTCCACAAACGACGTCTCGTCCATGTCCACCGACCCCACCCTGACCTCAGACACGGACAGCAGTCAGGAGGCGTCCACGGGACCGCTGGGCTGCTGCAGATGACTATCCTCGTTCATCCAGTTCCTGCTACCATCCGTCTTCACTGGCACGGCGTTCATGCCAGTTTGGAAACGTGTCCTCCTTTCTTTGTCAAACTGACAAGTTCTTTTGAATTGAAAAAGTTTAAGAATGGAGGTAAGAGTTTTTGAGGGCATCTTAAAAGCTTTTACACCAAACCAGCGTTACTTTGATTGCTTTCATTTTTTATTTTTTTTTTTGTACTTTAATTTTGCATCAGATTGAAGCTAGCGCTACGTCATCTTGCCATTTGGATGTGGAATGATTTGAGTTTATTTGTAAAGATGGACGGTGAATATATTTTTGAGATGTTTTATTTTTTGAGAGTCATTTTAATCACTAATTAGTGGAGGTTCATTAAATGGCACATCCATTTCCTGTATAAATGAGTGTTTCCACACTGTTACTACTGTTTGGGAGTCGGTGGTGTATAAAATGCATCTGATCGCAGTTTGTTCGGCTGCATTTTGTTTTGGTCTAAGAGGCAGAAATTGTTTTAATATGACCTGTGTACCTAAAACACAAGTTTAGATGAACGTTTTATTTGGTTTGGTTTTACAAAAACACATTTTAAAGTGCTTTTAGGGTCTGTGAACTACTTTCTAATTTCAGTGATTTACTTTACACTAAAAAATGTTGGGATAAAAACAACCCAAATTGGATCGAAATTGGACAAACCTAGTGATTGGGTTGTTTTAACCCAGCGGTTGGGTTAAATGTTTGCCAAACCTGCTGGGTAATTTTATTGAACTCAACTTTTCTTCAAAAACTATAACCCCAAATAGGTTGGAAATTAAATTTTAGACATAATGACTAGAGGCAACAATAATCAAAAGGTGAACATTTATTCATAAATGTTTATTATTCATTAAACTTCATTAAATATTAATTTATTAAACATATTAATAAACCATTTTCCAACATATTTTGGGTTCATTTTAAGTCAGCCATACAGTCATTTTTAAACAATAGTTGAGTTAAATAAAACTACCACATTTAACCCAACCGCTGGGTTAGTCCATTTTCAGCCCAACTTGGGTTGTTTTTAACCCAGCATTTTACATTCTATTCTCTCTGTATAAACACGCTTGGGTTTTCCAATGTCACCGTATGTAATCTAGTCTGTACATATTTGAAGTCAGAACACAGAAAACAGCTTTATAATGCTTTCCTTCAGCGCTGTACAGTCCTGTAAAAGGAACACAACACGGTTCTTCATGTAAAGGTCTTGTTTGAACACTTCAATGTATGATATGAAACCCAAAACTGGATATTTGGTCCACGCATATGAAACGCTTTTGATTTCTTTAGACTTACACTGCGTATACCAATGTGATCTTATTCATTACACGACGAGAAAAAGAACTGCGACGGTTTTTAATAGTCATTGTGGATGCAGCAATCAATGCTAAATGAACGGAATATAATCCCCTTTTTATGGACTCCAAAAAATCCAATCAAAATCAGATGCATATTTTCCAATGTTTTGGAATGTAATTGTTTACAATATTAGTGTATGTAGTGTAAATCCGCTCTGTGCACAACACGACCCTTCCTCAGTAAAATGACATCATTGGCTTTTTATTTCGCTTTCAAAATGGAGAAAGTGCCTGAGTCCAGCATTCATTCCTGAATGATTAGAAAGATGAAGAAATTTGGGTGAGGTTTTTCAAAGTAATACTGTTCATATCATGTTGGAGTGTCTATTTTTCTATCGTATTGGATGTTGATTGACAGGTTGAGGCATGTTGAGAGGATGCAGTGGGACGTTTCCTCAAGCAGGGTCTTTCATCAAAGTAACAGCAAATTGGAACATTCTTTGGTTTGCAGCTTTAGAAATATGTAAGATATTGCGACAAATGCTGTAGATGGGAACTACTTTTCCCATGAGGCAGTGCTATGGAATGTACATGCGTATGTGTGGTGATAGTGGGAGGGTGTAGGAGCAGAAGGTTTGTGTTTGCGTAACGATTGGCGTATATAATCTCATATTCGAGTATCATCCTGGACTTTTTTTTCTTCTTCATTTTAAGTGCTCTTAATGTTTCTTTGCTCTCTTCAGCTAAGATAATGATTTTTCACTGCATTCGCTTTTATTTCATGTCTCAAAAATGTTATAATTCAGATCAAAGTAGGCTTTGATGAACTACCTCACTCTAAATTTCTACAGATTTTCTTCTTCTTTTTTTTTTTTTTTTGCGACATAGTTGCCCGTAAAATGTTAATACAGATTTCATTATTTATTTATTTCTAAAGTGAACTATTGTCAATAGCAGGCAACGTATAGTTTTGTACATTATGTATACTTCACCTAGAAGTAAACGAATTGAAATGTAAATTTGATCTTTTTGTTTAATTTTCTTTGTACTCATTTTTTTACAGTTCATGTGCAATACCCACTGCTGTCATGCTCGTTGTAATCAGTAGATCTAGACTTATTAGTTTTATGTACCCAGAGGTAGAGATATATTTGGTACTGTCCAATAAACACGTTTTTTTTTTTGTTTTTTTTTGTCTTTTTAAATCTGATTTATTTTTATTTTCTTGGGGCTTTTATTCTCAATGTTACATAACCTGTCTTACCAAAAACAAAATCCTGTGGCCGATGTTATCGAGTTTCCATGTTTAGCCACAGGACTTTGATCAAGCTGGTAAGTCCAATTCAAAAGCATCTGTAAAATATCTTGAATTACCAATATGTTAAGATTTGGTGCTGGTATGTAATATTTGCTAGCAACGCCAGCCCGACAGTTATTAAATTGCTAACTCTGTGTGCACCGAACAGCATACAGACATTGAGAAGTGCACTACTGCAAAGAATGCACTGGGATCTTATTATACCAATTGTACATGTACTGCAAATAAACACCAGTTTGAATCAGAACCGTTTTCCCATCCGTTTCTTTGCAGCTCAGTATACAAGAAGCTCATATTTAGCTCTAAGACACATAATATTGTCAGTTTTGTTTATTCCTCCACCAACAAGTGGTGGCGTTAGTGAATAAATTGGTTGAGTAAATGATTCAATGACTCGAATGAGTTTGGAGTGGCACACTACTCTTAAAAGGCCCGTTCACAACTATATCAGCGTCTACATTAATGTTCTGTTATATTATAAGCACATATATTTAAATGATCAAGTCGGCTGGATTCTTATTGGCTGTAAATGTTTTAATCATTAATCATTAGAAATAAATCACTCCGACAGTGATTCTTTGTGTTGTTGTCGTTGTAGCTTATTCAAATGAATAGCAAATATTTACAACCAATCAGAATCCAGCATTTAAAGAGGCGGACGGGTGTTGCCAAGTCTGCGGATTTAACAGTGTCGCCGCGGGTTAAAGCGACCCCAAATAACGTGATGTTTTATTAAGGGAACCCCGCCAAAAAAACCCGGATTTACCTCACGGGATGCAAGTTTACACTTTCAATTGCCCAGAAAGCTACTAAAAACATTTAAAATGGGTCATGTGACTACAGTGGTTCAACCTTAATGTTGTGAACAAAACAACGACTTTATTCAACAATATCTAGTTACGGTTTCAAAACACTGCTTCATGAAGCTTCGAATCAAAAGATTCGTAAATCGGTGGTTTGGCGCACCAAAGTTACGCGATTTCAGTAAACGAGGCTTCGTTACGTTATAACTGATTAGAAATTTCAATATTTCACAAGACTTTTGCGAACCGAACCACTGATTCGACACAAAAGATTCCTAAAGCTTCATGAATCAGTGTTTTGAAATCGCCCATCACTAGATATTGTTGAAAAGTCGTTATTTTGTTTTTTTGGTGCACAAAAAGTATTCTCGTCGCTTTATAATATTAAGGTTGAACCACTTTAGTCACATGACCTGATTTAAATATGTTTTAGCAATAGAGACTCACTGAACCATCAGATTTCATCAAAAATATCTTAATTTATGTTCTGAAGATGAACGAAGGTGTTACAGGTGTAGAACCACATGAGGGAGAGGAATTAATGACTGAACTTTCATTTTTGGATGAACTAACCCTTTAAACGGAGCCTTATTAATGTACAAGGCACGCTAGATAACAAAACCGCCACATAAAGTAGATAATCAGGTCGCTTTTACAAGAGGCACGTTGTTTTCAGTTAACCATTTAATTTAGTTCTTTGTGAATAATTACACACCACCACAGTGACACATGATAACATTTCAGCACAGCACAGAAGACTAATCGTCATGTATGACCGCAGTATAATAGTCTAATCATGATGTATAACATCTTCACATACTCTAAATATGCATTAAAGACTTTAGTAAAAGCTGTCGTTCTAGTAATATCCAAATAATATCCAAACGGATTGATAACTGTAATGTGTTGAGCAGCAAAAAAGCACTTTGCTTGAGGGCACAGTGGTGATGTCCAGTTTCTGGGTCTCTTCTTCTTGAGATTGAACCTGAAACATTCATATTAGCAGCCTGGAAAGTTCACCATTAGGCTACGCCATGCTAATGTGTAATATGACCTACTATGCGGTCAGAAAACGGTTCAGAGGATGAGCCGAGTATACAAAACCTACGACCACTCATTTGAAGAAACATCCACAGAGCATTTCTAGACGATCTATGCACTTAAACAGTGTAAAATAAATTAAAAATTTGCTCGGTTGACAAAAAGTCACACTTCTAGATTCTTTTAAATGAATGCGGCGCTTTGAAAGTCTCAAAACACCACCGCCAAAGTATTTTTCTTCAAGATCTAGAGCCGTTTTTGTCCAAGTACGCTTGTTCCATTTTGCGAAATAAGACTTCGACACTCCCGCTGTCGTTATAGGTGACATGTTTTTCTGGGGCAGTGGTTTGCTTAATGTGCCAAAGCCAACAGATCTGTCCTTATTAGCATTCAGACGGAGACCCTCGAACATGCTTGGACTGATTTAAGGACCGGATTCAGATGTTCCATTCGTTTCTTTGTCAGCTGAAACCTCCAAAAAGAAGTCTCTTTAAAAACGACACTGCCGGAGTGGTGGGAGCCTCCTCGTGATGGTGGAAGGCCTTCAACTAGCTGTATTTTTAGGACTGATTTGATGATCAAATAAATTGCCTGAGTGCTGAACATCGTCCTTGTGACTTTGGCTGCATTTTAATCGTTTGCATTAAATGTCACTGGTACGGCTTCCGAGAGCCAGATCCCCCAGCGTGGAGAAGAAGTCTTCCATTTCTTTCTCTAGGAGGCGATTGCGGTTTTCTGCGTCCTCACGGGCACGCTCAGAGTTTCTAAGTTTGATCTCAAGCATTCGTTTTCTTTTTCTCTCTTGCTCCATCTCTTGCTCGAGTCTCTCCATCTGCGCGCACAGGGCTGCGCTGGACTCTTCCAGCCTGCAGAGGGCAGAACACAGGTGTGTAAGTGGACAATACAAACATCACCAAGAACTGTTTCTACCAGGGGTTTTCAAACTAGGGGCTGCAGTTTGAGAGAGAAGAAAAGACTTTAAAAAGTGTATTTTTTTCATAGTTTATAGAACTGGTCAAATTATGGTTATTTTACTGTACTGACGCATAAAAAACAACAACAAAAATTGTATTTTCAAGATTCATACGTCTAACAACACCACTCTTGTAGCGGGTTTAAAATATCTAAATAAAATGCGCTCTCATATATTTCACACACACGCACATATACAAGCATTCAAAACATTTGAAAACTGCTGACTGAGAGTCAGAACTAAGTCAATCTCAATTATCTTGATTAAAACATTTTTCCAGATATATATTAAACTTCTTTTTCTCAGAATTGCGAGATTTAAACTCACAATTGCAAGTTATAAAGTCAGAATTGGGAGATATAAACTTGCAACTGACTTTTTTTCTTGCAATTGTGAATTTAGTATGTGAGTTTATATCTTATAATTCTGACTTTTCTCAATATTTTCAGTTTATATCTCATAATTCTGACTTTTCTCAATATTGTGAGTTTATATCTCATAATTCTGACTTTTCTCAATATTGTGAGTTTATATCTCATAATTCTGACTTTTCTCAATATTGTGAGTTTATATCTCATAATTTTAACTTTTCTCAATATTGTGAGTTTATATCTCATAATTCTGACTTTTCTCAATATTGTGAGTTTATATCTCATAATTCTGACTTTTCTCAATATTGTGAGTTTATATCTCATAATTCTGACTTTTCTCAATATTGTGAGTTTATATCTCATAATTCTGACTTTTCTCAATATTGTGAGTTTATATCTCATAATTCTGACTTTTCTCAATATTGCGAGTTTATATCTCATAATTCTGACTTTTCTCAATATTGTCAGTTTATATCTCATAATTCTGACTTTTCTCAATATTGCGAGTTTATATCTCATAATTCTGACTTTTCTCAATATTGCGAGTTTATATCTCATAATTCTGACTTTATAACTCACAATTATAAAGAAAAAGTCAGAATTGTGAGATAAAAACTTGCAATGACCTTTTTTGTGTTTGTTTCACACTTATTAGTATTCCAAAGTATTCTAAAGTATTTAGATTAAGTTACTAAACTTGAGTAATGTAATGAAATACGTTACAAATTACTTTTTAAAGCATGTATTTTGTAATCTGTAGTGAAATACATTTTAAAAGTAACCGACCCAGCCCTGTGTGTGTGTGTATATATATATATATATATATAATATGTGTGTGTGTGTGTGTGTGTGTGTGTACACGTTATATGCCATAAGTAAAAAAAAACTATTCTAAAGTTTTGTGGAAAAAAATATTATCACTTGCACCGTTACAAAAAGATCATATTATTTTGTGCACTCAAAAAACTTACTTTCAGTCAAACCGTCTTTGTTCACATTACTTAACTTAAGTAAATGCATGAACTTAATTTAATTGAGTTGTTTCTACTAAAAATGAGTATTGTCACTTTGTTCAACTTAACATTGCTGAGTGAAACACACAAATTAATAAAACTAAAAATATTGTGCACCATTGCTTGACTTAGGCTCAGAAATAAGTTTACATTTTTGGTCAAAAATTTTGCTAAAAATACAAATTATGTCTAAGAAACGCAACTTCTCAGTTCCCTAATCTAGTCCCATCCGAATAGCGTTTGAGAAGTTCATCATGGCATTTAAGAAACAGCAGCCTTACTTTTTAATCCTCGATTCATAAGTCTGTTTCTGCTTCCTCAGCTCTTCTTTCAGCTCTGCCACGACGCTGGTCAGACACGAGGGGCTTTCGTCAGCGTCTTCGTCCACAACTCTAATGACCGGCGCCACGTTTCCGTTGTCGCCGCTAAACGCAGCGCTCGCACTGTTCTCCACGCTGCTGCCGACGTCCTCGTCCTTCGCTTCCTCCTCGGCCCGTTCCTCCTCCGGCTGCGGCCCGTCTTCGGGCCCTAATGGGTCACCTCCGGAGTCTGGGACCGATATGTCACATGATGAGGTGGACCAAGGTGTGCTGTCTATACTGAGCACGCTGCCCAGACTCGAAGAAGATGTAACGTTGTCATAGGTCGACAGTCTCTGAGAGGAGCCGGAATCTCTGGAGCGTTCTCCGGAGGAGGTGCGGCGGTGTCCCCGCAGCGAGGACAGCCCGTTCATGAGCCAGTTCCCGCTGGAGGCTGTGGTCACGTCCACCGCGGAGCCGCCGACTTTGGCAGACTGTGGCCGGGGAGAGGAGCCTTTGAAGGTGTACTTCCACCCTGGAAGCGTCTTAACCTGCTTACTAGGGCTGACGGCCGTCTCTCCCTTTCCCTGAGGCACCGATTTGGAGGTGCAAACGGCATCCGCAGATGAGGCACTGCTACTGGTAGGGTCATTCTTGGCGTTGGGTGGGCAGGAATGGAGATCCTCCTCAGAGATCCAGTCAACCAGGGTGGACTGCTGATGTTGCTGGCTTTGGTCCTTTACCTCTGTCTGGTTCTGTGATGTTTCAGAGTCTTTTTCAATGTACAGGCGATCATGCTTGCTAATCAGTACCGTCATGAGATGCTGAACAAGGGAGGTGCCTGTAAAAACACCTTTGTTTTATTTACAACATATTTTGGGTTCATTTTAACCCCTTTAACCCTAAGGGTATTTTCAGAATTATTTTTTCTGACTGACACACAAAAAAGTAAAGACTCGTAACTCCAAAACCGTAGCAAGGAGAGTCAAAAGGTTGGTATCATTTGAAAGGAAACTTTTTTTTTTTTAATTTGGACATTCGTATGCTGAGAAACAGCAAATAAACAGCCAAAAAAACAAATTGGAAAAAATGAAAAAAATTCATACATTTATATTTAAAAAGGAATTAAAAATGAATAAAATATGGTTGGGAGTTCATTCTTTTTTTGTTATGTTCCTCTATATGTGAGCTGTATCTGGCTCAAATTTTGAGGTGATCGGATAAAGTTTTCAAAAGTTACAGCATTTGGAACAAATTTAAAATTTTTGATTTTTTTTATCTTATTTTTGACATGCACTGAAATAATGACTCATAACTCCAAATCTCTTACAAGGAGAGTCAAAAGGTTGGTATCATTTGAAACATAATTTTTTACTCTTTTAAATAAAAAAAAAAAAATTAAATTCGGACAATGTCTTGCTGAGAAACCACTGAAAAAATAAAAAAGAAATTAAAGTTTTCTCATTTCATATTTCAAATATTTCATATTTGATATGCAATAACTCAGAAATGAAATGAGGTAGGAGGAAAATTCTTTTTTGGGGATGTTCCTCTATATGAGACCTGCATCTGGATATCTAATTTGTGGTGATCCCATGAAGTATTCAAAAGCTGGAGCATTTGGAATCAAGGTGGCCTTTTTTGTTTAGCCCTCGTCGCCCCCTAGTGGGCATTTTTAAAATCGCACTTTCACGTCGAGTAGCACGTGATCCACACGTGGGAATCCGTTGATCTTGGCGTCATTTCAACCGGGAGCATCCACTGTAAGTAATGATGTGCCATTTTCCACAATCTATGCCTGTTTCATGAAGTTTTATGCTGAAATGCCACTTGATAGCTACATGTAGTTTTAGCTATAGCAGCTGTGCGCCTGTGGAGGTTTATGTGTCGTAATTTCGCGATCGATATCTCGATTATGACGATGTTGGACTCATTTTAATCATGAGAATCAGCTGTAAATAATGATGCCCAATTTACCACAATCGGTGCATGTTTCATGACGTTAGGGGTCAAAACGTGACATAAATGCTGCATCAGTTTATTTTTTACATTTGGGTCTTGTGGGGTTTCACGTCCAAAAAAATCACTCAAGTTTAGTCAAAGCCCAAAACAATTATGCTCGTTGTATTCTACTCCATGAGACCTTTCAAATGACATATAACACATGATTATCTGAGCTATATGATGCATTTGACACATTGGTGTACATAATAATAATTACAAAATCATAAATTATGAAAAAAAAATTTTTTACTTTTCAGTAAATAACTCTGCAGTACTTTGGATTTATTCAAAGTGCTTACATTCATTGTAAAATTCAGACTCTAAGCTTTCAAATGACACCTATTTTGTGATGAAGAAGGCTGGAGTTTTGAAAAATATGATTATTAATATTTTTATAGGTATGATTTGCCTGTGGGCGGTACACTCCGGTTTAGAGTGTTAACTCAGCACTCGTTAAGAGTTGAAAGCAATGACTGGTTGTATTAAAAAGCTGAGTTTCTAAGCTTTAAAATGATACCTCGTTTGTGTCATTCCTCCTAGTGGTTGCTTAGTAATATGATTATGAATTTTTTCTCGGGGGGGGGGGGGGGGGGGGGGGGGTTTGCCCGCCGGCGGAACAGTTCGGGTTTAAGGGGTTAAGCAAGACATTGTCATTTTTAAACAATAGTTGGGTTAAATAAAACTACCCAGCAGGTTAGGGAAACATTTAACCCATAATTTTTTAGAGTTTACGTTTTGTAGGTGTCCAAACTAATCGCTTTGAAATCCGATAAATGCTTACCTTCCATTATAGCGACTGGATCCTCCATTTTGGGACGAAGGATATTTGGTCCAAACACTGTGGCCAAGTTCTGCACACCCATTTTGTTTTCAATTGAGTGGGACTGCACCTCATCCAGAAATCTACAAAGATGGAGTTCACCTTGAGCACTGAACCATGAAAGCGACTGATGTGTCTAAAATGATGGTGTTGGACCTACTTGCATATATATTTCAGAAGGTTGTAATTGGCAGTCGGAAGCGTCGTCACTAGCTTCCCTAATTCTTGTATTCCCTGCGGAAACATGTGAAATATGGTTGGAAATCCAGTGAAAATATTGATGTTTTTCCACATTTAATCGGAAACTTTGATTGGGTATCATGTCATTAAACGTTGACCTCAGCTTCACGCATCTTCTGAATCTGTGCATCAGCTGTGAAATATGTGGGAGGAATATTGGCTAGCAAACGACTGTAACAGCTTTCTGTTTTATGAGCACGCAAACATACTTTTTGACAACATAACTGCACCAATACCAGCAAACAGCTCGACACAAAACAAATACAGGTCTTGGCTACGCTTGTTCCAACATAACAGCTGCATTCAATAAGTAGAAGTTTTATTTTTATATTTATTTTTTTAAGTTTTTTTCACAACAAACAAGAATTTGAATTCCAAACTAACATTCTAACCGAATTTTAAGTACATTGTCATACATGGTACATAGTCATTTTTAAACAATAGTTGGGTTAAATGAAATACCCAGCAGGTTGGGCAAACATTTAACCCAACTGCTGGGTTAAAACAACATAATCATTGGGTTTGTCCATTTTAAACCCAACCTGGGTTGTTTTTAGCCCAGCATTGTTCATCTGATCGAGTTTGATATGGGATTTAGAAAGTAATAATGCAACACATTTCAGAGAGAGTAATTAATCTAATTACACTGTTGAAAATTAGATTACACATCTTTTTTTAGAGTAACTGTTCATAATACAAAAACAAACATATCCAGGTTAAACACTTCATTCCACTCACCATTTGTGAAAAAATAAACATTGACTCTAGTTAAAGACACACTTGGATTATGTAGGTGTTTTCAAATACGCCCAAATTTGTTCCGATATTATGTGGTCACTAACCTCCTCCTCATCTTTGGCCAGGAGCTGAGCACAAGTGAGGAAATCCTCATACTTGCAGAAGGGAACGACTGGCTCGGGCAGCTCCCTGAGATACAGCTTCAGCAGGGAAGCCACGGTGTGGACATCAGTGTTACTGTAGATGGCGATTAAAGAGTTAGTACCAACAGTTGGGGTCAGTTTATTGGCTACATGTCTTTGCTTGCAGGTACCTGTCAAACTGAGGTTTATCTCCACAGTCAAAGGCCTCCTGAAGCTCCTTAACGAGGTTGGCTTGGCCTGGCATCCGGAACAGGCCTTCTTCATCAAGCCCCTGTTCCCTAATGAAATCCACACACTGCTCAACCAAAAGAGGGGCGAGACGAGGACCAAACTTCCTTTCATACTGTACGGTGTCCTCCAATTGCTGCCCAAATATGCCTATAGAGAATATGAATGTTCATTTTTAAAATGATAGATTGTTATACTGTACATTAGCAGTCAAAACACTTAAAAAAGGTTCTTTGTTGGCGTCAGTGGTACCTTTCCATATTCTTTAGATTAGTAAAATGCTATTTTAAGAACTTTTCATGGAAAGGTTCTTGGGGAACCCAAAATGACTATTGGTTCACTCTAAAAATGTTGGGTTGAAAATGGACAAACCAGCAACTGGGTTGTTCTAAATATTTTCCCAAAGTCCTGGGTAGTTTTATTTAACCTAACTAATGTTTAAAAATGACTATATGTCTGGCTTAAAATGAACCCAAAATTGATTGTAAATTAAAAATCAGACACATAATTACTAGAGGCAACAATAATAATCAAAAGGTGAACGTTTATTAATAAGTAATTTAATAAATGTGTATTGTAATAATTATTATTCATTAAATATATTAATAAATGTTAATTTACAACATACTGTGGGTTAATTTCTAAGCAAGCAATACTGTAATTTTTAAACAATAGTTGAGTTAAATAAAACAACCCAACACATTTAACCCAACACAAACAACCCAAGCACTGGGTTTGTCCATTTTCAACCCAACTTGGGTTGTTTTTTAACCCAGCATTTTTTACAGTGTAGCACTGCGCAAAACCTTTTTATTTATTTAATTTAAAAAATGGTAGCCTATTAGCTTAGTCGTAGGCCAGTATGAATTTTTCAATAGTATCAACAAATAAAGAGCTACTAATTTACATTCAGTCTACTGATGTGTGAAGTGTGTCGCTAAAAGTAAATTTTAGCAACATGGAGCCTAACTAAGCTGAAATATAAAAATATAAAATATAAAAAATATTTTTTACACAATATTTACTTGAAATTCACTACAAATGTTATATATTTTATTATATAATATTTAATTACACTACCAAAACTGTAGTACTTTAGTACTTGCAGTATGGTGGTAGAAATCAGTTTGCGGACGGTTACTGATCACGTGACTTTGTTCATGCAGTTTCACTCTTACCACACCTGCCGTTCTCTGACTGACAGCTTTGCTCCACAAGACTGTACAGCAGCGAGAAGATTCACAGTGCATCGAAGCATGTCAAAGAGCGGGAGTACAAAGAAACACTCGCTTTTCACGTATATATTCACTCTCCATCGATGTCCTGTCAGCGCATCCGGGTTCTCTCAGGTAATCTTGTTTGTGGTAGAAAGTGGCGCGAACTGCTATTGATTCGTTTCAACCGTACTAACGACAAAAATACCACACAGAAAGAATGTTTTGGTGTGGATACGGTCCCTAAACGTGTATTAATTTTAATCATATCGATCCAAACTAAATTTAAAAGCACGGTTTTAAAAAAAATCCAGTTAATCTTGGCATCAGTTTGACGCGAGACACAACGTTCCCGCCTTTTCCTAAACCACGTGAAGAAAACCTCTCTTGCGTGTTATTATACGTCAAAAGATAGCATGAACATGTTCAATCTGCTAACATTGTCTCTAACTGAGAGCAGATAACTTGGACTTACATTACTTGTCTGTACTTTCTATTAATAACGGCCTTTGTAATTTAATCTCTGGATAGTGTGGCATCCTACTCGGCTCAGTGATATTTTTGTGAGCTTACTGTAGACCATATCTAGCCTTAGCCTATCATGTGAACATATCCAATGGCAGATATGAGTAATCATAAGGGGATTTCTAGCTATTTTGTGTGTGGCTTATATTGGTAGCTGTGCTTTAGGTCCACCTGGTATTTACCTCCTCCAAATGGAGCCCATATGACCCGTCTGATGGCCTTCACCCAGTCGTCCATGTCACTTTGCGAGTTGGCCATGAGCAGAAAAGACTCATGGCTCATCGCCGCCTTGTCTTTCTCACCGGCTGAGACAGAAATCAAGAGAGGTAATCTGTGAGATGATGGTATTACCTGATTTTCACCACTGTTTTATTACTCAAAGATGCACATCTCCCTACATATATATTAATTTACAGTAGTTTCATGTAAATTAATAAATTTACTGCGAAAGGCGAAACTTTGCTGTTAAGATTATAGTATTGCCACATATTATGGTCATTTTGGTATGTATCGCCAGGGTTGGGGAGTAACGAAATACAAGTAACTTAGTTGCGTATTTAAAACACAAAATTTGAGTAACTTTATTTCATTACAGTTACATTTTAAATGGGTGGTAATCAGATTACAGTTACATCTGAAAAGTGTTTTAGATTACCAAAGTGATTACTTTGAATTTTAATGTCATTTAAACAGCGATTGGTGATTCTCTGACTAAGACAGTCTGAAAAAATGGAGTTAAGTTTCATGTTTTCCACTGTTTTCATGTTTTGTGATAGTTGTTTGTGAGTCATTTTATAATTCACTCGTCACTGCAACTTTTTCTCACAATTTGTTTTTTTTCCCTCACAATTGTGAGTTTTCATTTCACAATTCTGACTTCTTTTTCTCAGAATTGCGAGATTTAAACTCACAATTGCAAATTTAGTATGAGTTTATATCTCATAATTCTGACTTTTCTCAATATTGTGAGTTTATACCTCATAATTCTGACTTTTCTCAATATTGTCAGTTTATATCTCATAATTCTGACTTTATAACTCACAATTGCAACTTTAAATCACACAATTCTGAGGGAAAAAGTCAGAATTGTGAGATAAAAACTTGCAATTACCTTTTTTGTGTTTGTTTCACACTTATTAGTATTCCAAAGTATTCTAAAGTATTTAGATTAAGTTACTAAACTTGAGTAATGTAACGAAATGCGTTACAAATGACTTTTTAAAGCATGTATTTTGTAATCTGTGGTTTTAAAAGAAACCTACCCAGCCCTGTGTATCGCCTACAGGTAAGTACGATAGTCAAGGATTTAACATCAAACCGTGGTTTAATTTATCTCCACATCATGAGCAGCTAAACACTTCACAAATCATAATAACTTAAAGCAGATCTAGAAAGAAAGAAAGAGCCAAATTTGCAATAGAATAAGAAGTCGAACATCCTCCATAATGGCTTCAGTTTAAAGCGTAACAATGATAAAGGCAAAATTATTATTCTGCTGGCCAGATAAAATGGCTGAAGGAATAAGTAATGAGACGATAAGTGTTCACAGCAGACTTGACTGAACTGTTCTGATGCAATTTAGATAAATAAGACAGTCAGAGCCAGCGAGACATCAGAGGCTAACGCTCTCACACTGAGTGGAAGCCGACTTGAAGGCATAATGAGGACCCCTCATTTCTCACCACGGTGTGGCATTTTGTTTAGCATTCATGTCTCTTTAGGAAGTGTCAGAGTGTCTGCTTGTATTCTGGGAGGGAAAAGAAACACGGGCTTGTGGTGAAAGTATGCAACAGTTATCTGATTAAGTGAATTTTGAGGACTTGTCTTTATTTAAGCTAATGAGAGCATCCTTAACTGTTGTACTATTTGTATTTAATGACTGGTGATGAAAGGCCTTATTTTTTCTATACACACACTCGTCGGTATTCTGAAATAGGCCCTTCACTTGATTCGTGCAAATCCGAGGAGTTTTTATTTGGGTTGGGGCTGTTTGATGCCTAATAAAGTAGTGTTTATAAGCGCTGCTTTGCTCTATGTACAGGGGTAACCGCTGTATTTTTGCTCTTCTGTAAGCGTCATCTACTGTGTGAGTGTTTAGATCAATTATATATATAGCATACATTATCATTTATTAGTTTGAAATGGGAGGTTCACTATTTTACAAAACACATTGTTTTTGTCAAAACTTCCATTATTTGAACTATGAAATCAGAGCTTTTACAGTTTAGGAAATCCGTTTTTTTTTTTCCTAATTCCATTTTATTTTTTTCTAAATTCCGTTTTTTCTATTTCAATTTTTCTGGATTTTCTGGTTTATTTTCCCACTTTAATTTTTTTGTACTCAATAGTCAATTAAATTTTAGTAATCAAAAAGCATGAAATCATGAAACTTATACAGTTTAACAACAATTAATTTTTGTTTATTATAAAATATTTACTATAATATAAATTTTAATTCTAGGACCCTGTGAAATGCATTTCTTTTTTCAAATTCCATTTTAATTTTGACCAAATTCTGTTTTCTGTTTTAAGTTTTCTGGATTCCATTTTGAATGGTTTAATTAAATTTCTTTAATTAATTGAATTCATAAAAACAACAACTTTATTAATGTAATTTTTATATGTCATTTCTATGAAATATTTAGTTTTTGTGTGAAATTTTGTGTTGTCTATTTAAACATTTCTGGCTATCAAATGAAGGCATACAGTATAAATTTAATTTAATCATATGATATTAATCAAACATTTTGTCAAACAAATTGCAGAACAACAGAGCTTTACTGCTAAAATTAAAACATGGAAGAAAAATTGTAATTATTCCTTAAAAAATAAAGTTTTAAAAATAATTTATTATTAGTAACATTATTATTGCATTGAGGCATAGCTAGTGAGGCGGCGTAGGCTGAAAACACAACGAGCGTCACGCATGCTTCAGTGTGTGTGTGTGAGGTAAATGAAACCGCACGTCTGCGGCATTCATTCACACAGAACATGCAGGATTCATATTTAAATAGTATTTTGTGGTTTAATATTCACACACTATTCCATTTAATTTAAGCGTACTAACCTACTTTTTATTTATTCATCAAAAAATTGACAAATTCCATGACATTCCACGTTATACAGTAAATTCTGTTTTTATGACTGGATTCCGCAATTACGTCCGTGTTTTCTGCATCGTGTAAATCATAGGGTCCTACAAGAAATCTTTTTTGCTGTCCAGAGTTGCAGGCATGTGTATATATATATATAACAGTTACAAAAGTAAAAGTTTCGATCTGTACGTAGAAAATTACATTCAAATGGGTGTAGATTTACAATTTTGGGCATCATTTTGATCACTGGCCATATTTAAAATAAAAAATACCAAACATTTCTGTATTGTGGCATCCCTAACGCAGCTGTTCGGTATGAAAATAACAAATCATCATCATCAGCATTTCTAGCCTTTTGTAATTGTTGTATTGACCCAGACTCTTAACAATGCTGTAACAGTATTTTAAAGAAAACGGTAGAACGAACTTTGTTCTAAGTGCACGAACAAAGACATTACCTTGGGGTAGTGGTGGTTTGTGCCTCCGTGGCTTACAGCAGCCCTGCCCCATGATGCTCTTGAGCGATTGAGCTTGTATAGAAGACTAATGTTGTGCCATGTCTCTTACTCCCACAGATTGGCCATGAACCCCAACACAGCTCATGAAGTTCTCACACCACACAGAAGTCATGCTGCATACGAGTTTGCGTCAAACCATCATTTTCAGAAACAAATCTTCAATGAAACATTCTCACATCTCAAAAATCTGGACCATGCTAGTCCATAAAGTACATCCTGGTGAGTAAAACCGGTGAGTAAAAAAGTACTTTTTTGTCTCAGTTCAGCTCAAGCAGCACCACTTCACTTCTGTTTCTCTCATTCCCACTGACTTCTCACGGTAGACTGACAGAAGGAGACGGCCTGCTCTGTTAGTCCTTTCTAAACACCTCACTGCACTTCAGCAAACAAACAGCACACCAGATGCATCAATCTGAGAGTGCCCGATACTTGCGGAAATCCGCGCTAGCAAAACTTTGCGGAGGGTTAGAAGATCTTGAGGCTCCATACTTTTGTATTCCGAGTGTCACACAATCACAAAGCATGAAAAAAGAAGTAGTAGCACTTGACATTTATGGCCCTGAAATGAGTGGTGCCATTGTTGGACACTTTTGGATTTTATTGTCCATGTTTAAAAGACCCAAACATCAGCTTCAGTATTTCAGCGCAGTATGTTATAGATGTTTCTGAATCTCAGTGTAAATCCTTTCCATTTCTCCGTCTTTCAGATCTTATTAATTTTCTGAATCACAACACAATCATTTCTGTTTGCCACGTTATTGTTTGTTTTGCTTGGAAATGGGACTGAAGCATGCGGGTCAGGCGGAGACTGTGGTCAGGGCTCTTCTCTGGGGAGGAGATGGTGTGAGAAAGTGCTGTTGGGGGCTGGGTAACCGCTGTGTGTTTGGCTATTTTATTTATTTCATTTGGTGCATTACTTAGGAATTCAGTTAGCTAAATGTTTATGATGCAAAAATTGATTTGCTGATGCATCCTGATTCTGGATTGATCTACAAAAATTCATAAACATACTTTTAAATGAATTAATATGATTGAAAAAGCAGTAGCACTTTACTTAAAGCCTTTAGGTATTTCGATGGTGCACTTTAGACACTCTACTAATCTCCTATACGTAACTTTGCAACTACATGTCAACTAACTTTCATTAGAGTTAGTAGACTGTGAGGTTCGGGTTAGTAGAGTAAGTTGACATGTACTTGCAAAGTTACTTATAGTCAGTAGTTTGTCTGTTGAAAGAGCATCAAAATAAAGTGTTAGCAGACCGTCTACTAATACTCCAATGACTGCTAGTTGACATGTCATTGCAAATTACTTATAGTTATTGAATGTCTGAAATGTTACCAGCCTTTATGTGTAATGGGTTACAAATATACTCAATGTACACTCTAATGTATTATATTTTTTCTTAAATATTTGTAAGTTAAAATGCATTATATTTTTTGCAGATCCCTTGTCACATCTGAAATAAGTTGTTTTTGTGTGTTGTAATGGATTATAATGTAACGAATAATGGATAAATATTATAACAGTTACAATTATTTCATAAAAAGGCACAATTAATGCATTAAAATACTTAAAAATGGCACACGTGAATAAACATTATAATTTATGTTATGTCGTTTATGTGCCTAAGTATTCCCACCCATAATGCGCATTGCTCTGGAAAAGAATACACCAAATGCATGTTAACCAACAAGAGTTAGATTCATTTTAATCATGATCTGCACAGTTTGATGTTTAATTCATTCTTCTTCTCCAGTATTCGTTCCTTTTCTTTTTTCTTTTTGTCGTATTGCTGTCTCTGACTTGAACAGACCATGGCGGCATTTTCAGAGATATCAGAAATTCAAAATTTTAATATGATTAGCATGTGTAAGAGCGAGAATCAGGCATCATCATCATAAGGATTCAGTGAGAATTTAATATCTTGTGAACCCTCATTGGATTTGGAGGGCATTTAGAGTTTGTTGAGTGATTTCTTTGCTATATTGTTAAAAACATTCACTGTGAGCCCGACTGCATGTCTTCAGGAGCTCTGGTGGCCGTCACACTGATGTGTTATTTACTTGTCATAAATAAAACAAACAGACATTCAGCATCAGTAAATCAGATTGGGGCAAAATCACCCAAAATGACTCCTCTGTAATCAGTATTTTCTGGAAGGCCCATTTAATTTCCTCCATATAGACAGTAGCCGGGTTTCCATCACAGATTTGCGCAAAACTTTTTTTTTACAAATGTCTAAAACTATTTCAAAATGATGGCGTTTCCATTAACTGAAGTTATGCAACCAAAAAATCCTCTCGTGATTCCAAAAATCTTGCTGACAGATGTTAGTAGGTTTAAGTATACTGCAGTGCACTTTAATCGGAGGAGATATAGGTGTTATTCAAGCATTAATGGCAAGAAAAGCCCCTTATACTTGAAAGCGCATGAGGCGTTTCTGTGTGTTTCTCCCTCCTATCTGCTTCTGTCTTCATATATTGTGGCATTTCTTTGTTGTTTAGAATCCAGTACTTCTGTAATTCTTTTAATGAGTTTAATAAAGAACTCCAAACATACCCTGATCGATCGACTTGTACGTACTGTAAATGCGAAAACTATTTCCATCGCACCTGTGCGAAATATTCCTTTTTCGAATTGCCTGAAAAACCCCCTCCAACTTTTTTGCGATATATGGGAGTTTTTTTCCAAATTGACGTGTTTCCATTGGACACGTTTTCAATTCGCAGTTTGAAGGGTAATGGAAGCGTAGCTGGCGTCACATGCTGCTTTCATTATTGGACAGCATTGATATGCTCACCTGGCACAATCTCAAAGAGATGCCGACCGGGTTCTTCTGGGTTGGCCGTCAGCTCGTTCACTTGGCTGCCCTTCAGTGAGATGCAGCCCTGCACAGATAAATAGAAATGCATCACTTAACCTCTATTGATCTATAAAATCAGTCAAACTTAATTACCACGCACTCTTGAATGTAATTCTTTAATAAGCATAGAGTAGTCTTCTGGAAATATGTAACCAGGGATTTTGAGTCTATTGTATTAACAAAAGCTTGGTTCACCATATTACACATTTTCTGAGTGCCTCGTTCAATTAGATAAACTAACTGAATGAATTCCAGGGCGAACGAATTGTATGTAGATTTTGGGGTCAGAATCTCCCGAGTGCTTTTAGCCAGGCAGAGAAATGTATTAAGAATTTTCCTTTAATTGATCATTGTTTTCTAAGACGTTTTGCATCATGATATGTTAGAACATTCTTTTCAGGAATTCAAATTCTTCATAGGTTTTGAATTTAGAACATTCTTAAGAAATGTTTGGGAATACAAAACAGTCTTAGCTTTATTCAAAAGTAAGAAAATAATAATAAAATAGGAGTTCATTTTCTTTGTGAACAGCCAATTAAAAATACCAGATAATGATGTAAGATCTGCACCAACCGCACACTGTTCAATATGGCCGGTCTCCATTGCCTCCTTTCATCTCTGTGTGTGATTTGCCATGAGATTTGCCTACACAGGCCTTCCACTTTAAATCCCATTGATTAAAGGCAGGAAAAGTGGGTGGGATTGACATTTTCACACACATCCAGCCCAGCACAGCATGGGCCCGGATTAGTGGTGCTTGGATGAGTATTGACAGTGTCCTGTGATGGACGTTGTTTATCACACATATCAGTCTGACTGACGAGGATGAAGGGTATTGATTGCTTAATATGAGACGGTCATAAACATGTTAAAAGCAATGTGCAAACTTGGATGGCAATGTGAAACAACTGGGCATAAAAGGAATGATTCTTATGAGTCAATTCCTTTTGGTGAATCAAATACGTACAGTTGGTTGTGTTTTGTTTTATGTTGTCACAGCCACTTTTTTATCTGCCTTGGTTCCAGGAGTATTTTTCCCACAGGGAATTCTATGTTAAAGAGTTACAAGCTATAAACCAAACCAACCAGCTACAAGGAGAATCACATTAAAACTTTGATTTGAAAATCAGACAAAAAGAAAAAGGTCCAATACTGTGAACTAAACTGCTTTAATGAAGGAAAACGTAAGTACATCTTATCGATACTGTTGATAATATGTAATAAATTATAAATATACGCATCGGTTTGTTGATGTATATATACTTGTTAATGCTGATGGTGAGTAATTACAGTTGTAACATGAGTAGCGTATCACGAGAAACGTCCTGCTCGAGTCGTCCTTGCGATGGAGGTTCGGGATGAATTACTAGTTCATCCAAAATTTCATCAGTTCAGATTGATATGATAAAATCGAGGCCATCGTTACTGTCTTTACAGTTTGTACAATCGCTGAGCTTTAGGAAGCCTACCGAGCTGAATCAGTGATGGTAATGAGCGCTTGTTTCCGATAGACGACGCAAGCTTTAGACTGGGCCGTCTGGCCAATTACAGCAGAGCTTATGAGTAAAATATCTCTGAAGTATATTCCCATTCATATTTATATTTTTGTAGCACACCAGGGTGACTAGAACATTGGAAATTGTCCAGCCATGACCTCTTGACCATATGTTTCAGTATAAGGGGCTGTTTTCACGACTAAAGGTGCTTTGGCCTTTCATTTACATGACAGCAGTGTTTTGGGGGCCTAAAAACAAGTGCAAATGCAAACCAATCAGAAAACTTTGAGTTTATTCCTGCTTTTGTGCATTGAAAGCACATATATGTGAAGCTGAGGACGAGTTAAATGGATGATTCAGGTTTAGCTCCATAATCAGTAGCCATTTGTAAGCTTTTGCTTTTGTCAACAGCGTTCTCGGTAGCATCTTTGTATGGTAGAGTTTTGGAAAGAGGCGTGTTTAATCCAATGGGTGTTTCTAATAACCATCTCCATAGTGCAGTGGTGCACATTCAGCAGTAGTTAAGCCAACATTTCTTTTCAGGTGGAAGTTTTGTTTCTGCTTAGTGTTCTGGGGCCGGTTGCACCAGCTGGAAGTAAAAAAGTCGGGTGTAAGCTCTACGCTGGACTTAGTTACGTCCAGCTTTCCGATGAATATTTACACCTGTTGCACCATCGAAAACTAGGTCTAGCTTAGCGCAGACGACGCGCGTGCACGCTGATATGTTCTACCGCACTGTTAGTTGACACAAGTTCGTGTTACTATGGTTACAAATGTGAATTTATTGGCTCCGACGAATAGATGAAAAATTACTGTTGGGCCAAAAAAACCCAAGAAAAATTACTGAGCAATTCAGTAAGTATATGCATATTTTGGTATGCAAGCAAAACAATTCCGTAACAAATAAAAAAAAAGATTTTTATGTGGCAAAAGATAAGCTGTTTACACGAAGTACAAATTTATGGAGCAAGTTATAGGCTAGACCTGTTTACACGGTGTGCAGAGTTGCCTACACAAATATATAGAGCAAGTTATATTTTAATAACGCTTTCAAATTTAGCAGATAATCCCGTCCCGCCTTTAGTACCGAGAACAGCTCTGAAAAACATGACGATATGATGAGCCTGTAGACGCGCCATCATCTCAACGTTTTTATTTGTCTTTATTTTCATCATGGAAACATGTCAAGACTTCTCGCTACCTTTGACTAGGCATAAAATTTAGTCTCAGACGTGCGCTACGCCCAGATGGTGCAACATGTATTAATTCTACGCCGGACTTAAAACGCATTTTACGTTAAGCTTAGTCTTACGACCGGGCGTACGTCCAGCTGGTGCAACCGGCCCCTGGAGTTGTGAAGAGAAATGCACTGTGGTCTCTAAAGCTAAACATACCTGTGGTTTGGTCTCCTCCTCATCCTTATAGAAGTAGAGATGGTCAGCACGCAGCACGAACCAGCGCAGCTGCCAGTTCTTCATGATGCTCCTCTGCTTCTTCAGCCAGCCAGCCTTTAGCACCCCCTCTTGGAGACTGGGAGATGTAGGCCGACCTGAGCCACGTGACGGCTCTCCCATCACCATGCTCTTGGACCTGGCTGTAGGTGACAAGAAGAGTACAACTCAATGAGACTTGTCTAGACTTCCAAGGATAACAAACACAGAAGCAGAGGGGAAAATTGTCATCATTTACTCATGTTGTGCTTGTGTGGAACACAAAAGAAGAATTGTAGTCTGTTGTATGGCTTCAGAAGACTTCATGAGTCATACCAACCACTTTTTATGAGAATTTTATGGTTCTTTTGTCTTTTTTGAAGCTTGACGGCTTCAGTCTCCATTTGTGGCATAAATGCATGGAAAAAGTGATCAGTACGTTTCTTAAAATGTCCTCTTTGTGTTTGACGAAAAATGCTTGCATGTAGAAAGAATAGGTGCTAAAGATACTAAATATTCAGGAAATGATAAATCATTTTAGTGTCATTGTGAGCAGTTATCATGAATAGGTATAAAAAATTCTTTTCAACATCACAATATGGTTATGTCTGTTAAAAAAATTTAAATGATCCCATAAGTACTCAGATAAAAGTTTATAGTTCAGATATATGTCGATGGTAGCGATCAAAATAGAGCATATCACCTTTTTAAAGTAACTTGGTGCTTAAAATAACAATTATATTTAAAACTACATTTTTACACCAGAAGGTTGACTGTTAAAAACTACATTTGTCATTGAATCATTCATTCGAGAAATTAATTCAAAAACACTGATTCATGCACTAATGAAATAAGTGAAGTCTTTGTGAGTCATTGAATCATTCATTTAATACGATTTTGAAAAAAAATATATAATTCATTCAAATTAAAGTGTCTATAATGCCACTTTTCACAAGGTGTTCCCAGAATGTGTCTGTGAAGTTTCAGCTCAAAATTTTGTGTGTGTCCCTTTAAATGCAAATGAGCTGCTGCTTCAGAAGAGGGCGGAGCTCAACAACAACAAAGCTGGAGAATCTCACGCAGACAAAACGAGGATTTTCAGTAATGGTGTTCAGCCTTACATTGTTCAAACCGGAGTCGGACACTCAATTTATTCACAATCGTGCAGCTCTAAGCTTTATATATTTATATAGTTTTAGTTAACTATAATAACCGTGCTGTGAGGTTCTTTGTTTGCTTTGTGTTCATGTCCTGCAGCAGAATACGAAGCATCATCCTCTCTGGTCCGTACCAGTTACCCTCTGGTAAATTTATCTGGGATTCTCCTGTATCAGTTGCTTGTTTTGTCATGCCCAAAGGGAGTGAGTTCTCGTACTCTAATAGGATCTCCAGAGTGTAATTTAGTCAGAGCTGCACTTGATATAGAAACCTCTGCAGTTTGCCATTTCACATAATATACTGTAGCGATGCCAGCACTCTTTACCTATTCGGTAAAGGAATTAAATAAAATATACAAAATAGAATTTGACTGAAATAACCAGTTGTAAAATGTGGCTGCTCTGGCACAGGCCATACACACAAGCTGTGGTGCTCGAGGCTTCAGGCTGGACCCTGAACAATCTATGTCACCATGGATAATTTATAGGAGTCAGTCCTGCCAACACATTAGTTCAGCACAAGTCATCTTATGCCTTTGTGGTGTAGAGTCAAAATCAATGCATGTCTTGCTTTTTTATATTATTTTTCACTCCCAATCCACTGGTGAGTGTCTCTTAAAAGTCCCATTCATTTTCTCCATAGTGGAATTGATTTTGAATGATAACTTACACACCTTTAAACACAGACCTACTGTGAGCTACAAGGTTGTTAATAGATGGTATATGCTTTTGTTAAAGCATTATTTAAACTTATTTTTTAGGTTTAGGTTTAACAGCGGAACTCATGGTGAAAAACTACATTACCCAAGTGAAACATGCCGAAAAAGCTCTTTAACTCCGCCCACTCCCATGAAGCACTGCGAATGATGTAATTGAGTCTCTCTACACCCTCTCAAAATACCTAAATATTTGTTTTTAATTTGATTATGCGGTGTGCAGTGCTTCATGGGATTGGACCTCTTTCCCGGAGTAAAGCCGTTAAGTACACAGTCTTTTACCTTTGAATTTCTGTCCAGTTTTCAAATACGTTTTTGCTTCAAATCAAAGTTTGTGATGTTGCTGGTTGGCTTGGTTCATAGCTTATAACTCTTTAACAAAGACTTCGTTTAAATCCCAATGGGAGAAATGAATAGGAAAAAATACTTCCAGAACCAACGCCACTAAAGTGGCCGGCACTTACACGGCCCTCTGGAATACTTTTTTTTTTTACAAGCTAGCTATCTCTCGTTTCACTCTGCAGTATGTGGAAGGCTTGATGGAAAAGACAAAAAAAAAATTGAAATATCACCCTCTCTCTTTCTCTTTCTTCTGTGAGTAACAACAAACACAATCTGATCATTCAAATTTTGCCCAAAATTGGCAGGGGACGAAATTCAGTGGAAACAAATTTCCTACTTTATATGTTTACCTTGCCGTCTCCACTAGAATGAAATGTTTACTAGAGGTGGAGGTATTGAGTCAGGCTCTTAGACGATGTGTGATGGCTGCTGGGTCTGTCTCCAGTGGCCTTTTCCATAATGTCTTCTCGTCATCAGAGCTGCAGGCTCCTTGATTATATTAGCGGTGTCTATGGGTGTGGTGGGTTCAGTAGCAATGCTGTCTAATGGAGACCTGAGGAAGAGATGGTCTGCATTGGTAGAACTTCTGCATGTCTTACATGGTTATGATATATAAGCAGAACTTCCTGATTGGTAAAACGGCCAACGTTTAGCCACCAATAGAAAACAGGTGATTTTTTTCAGTTGTCTAGGTGGTTAGGGTTGTTCTGCGGTGTGATTCATATTCCGCAGCTCTAACCTTGAACTTCATAAAAACGATATTTAACATTCTTCACTCACTAAATTCTGATTATGACTTGGTGTGATGATCATAGCAGGCTTTGTTTCAATAAAGTAGAGGCTAAATATAATTTTATTCTATCACATTGTAGGAACCAGCAGTTTGCTTGTATGAGTAATTCATTTTATTTTGTAGAATTGGAACCTTTTGTCTTTGCCGTGTTTAGCAGAAATACAAACATTCAGTGTTTTAAAACCTTCCCTCAAAGCTGTAAATTGGTGGACCTCATGACAGAATAGTTTTCACTGCACTCTGGTTTACACAAATATTTTGTGCCAATCAGTTTTTGAAAGGATCGAGCATTTCGGTGCCGAACTCAACTGGAACAGAGTGCAAATCTCTCTACACGATGATTCATACCTTCCCACTCTGTCAGGGGCGTTTCTAGGATGTGGTCACCAAAACTGCCTGTTTTGGCACAGAGGGGATCAACTCTGAGAATAGTTGCCTCTAAAGTTGCAATTAAAATATAGTGGAAAGAATGTTTTCAAGTTGTGCATGATGACAGTGGCACTGGCGCCACCTTTGTGGCATATAAATTTGGCACCTTCCACCTCAGATTAAGAGTAGTAACTAGAGATTAGTAAATCATCTATTAGTAAAGACAACCTAGAGCAGAGGTTTTCAAACTTTTTAATCCCACGAATCCTTAAATGTGATGGACCCTCTTCCAGTTGCATTTAAGAAAAATAGGGGTGATGTTATATTTAGGCCATTGTTCAAGTGTGTAGCTCTGAAACCCCATTGTAATTGTTCAAATTTCCAAGGATCTGCATTCTTCCTTAAAAATAATTGGCCAGACCAAACCATAAGGCATAGAGACTTGAATCTTTGAGGGCTGGTAGTACTCACACTGTCTACAACGTCACCAAGACTCGCCCCGACAGCAGTGAAAACTATGAAATTGCTTATAACTCCTTAACCGTTAGGCGTAGGCTCAGGATCGTCGATTTGATTACATTTTTTTGGGGGTATTTTGGATTTTTTTTGCAAACTAGTCCTAGGATTTTGGCCTGATTGGAATCAAACCAGTGCAGCGAGATTCTCTGGAGTCAATAATCCAAAAAAAAATTCAATTTCGATCCACATTCTCTAAAAAAACAAAATGTTTGAAGTGGGAGGAGCCACTTTTACTAAAATTGCCTTAACTTGTGAAAGGAATGAGATATTTTCACCAAACTCGGCACACATATGTAAGAGGTCATCCTGTGGTCACTTGAAAAAGGACACGGCGACTGGTCACTTGGTGGTGCTCTAACATGAATAAAACTTGGCTATAAAAAGGGCTATAACTACGCAACCCGAAGTCTGATTGACTTGAAAATTGGCATGCAGTGTCTTTGTCCGAAGTGCCAAGAGTGCCTTTGAGGACATTTGCGTATGTCGAAAAACACGGCGCTGGTCAATGAAGTTTGAGCAGCTAAGATGAGGTTAATGGGGGCCGATAGGAACAAAACTCACTGTGCCTGTTGAGAAATGTGAAAGAAATCAGCTACCAGGGAGTGCCTTCTCGTTTTCCCCCGTGCATAAAGGGTTGTGTATCACTCAATTTTTCAATCATTCATACCTGCTTTATGTGGCTGTAACAAACAGCATAGTAAACATCAAGGTTATGGGTCCATTCCCAGGGAATGCTTGATAAACTGATAAAAGTGAAAAAATGTATACCTTGCAATATTGCTTTGGATAAATGCCATATGCATTGATGTAATGTCCTTTGGGAAATAAAGACAGTATAATGTACAGTCAGCTAGTCGTTATCGCAGAACAAACCCCTTCAGGGTGATGCAAGACCCTGACGCAATTCAGAGAGCACCCGAAGGGTTTATTTTGCAAAAATGACCAAGTAACTTACGCTTGCTGCGGTAGTCGGTGTTACCGGTTTTACACGGTGTTCGGCCATGCATTACTTGGCCACCGCGACACTGGCCGCGCTATTGTTTTGCTTTTATTCATAAAAATAAAAAACATTTAGTTCAAGTAGATAACCAACGCTACAATCAGCAGTGATTTCACTTATCATGTGACGGGAGTAAGGCGAGATGACTGACAAGATGATGGCGGAGAATTTGGTGTGCAAATGTGTGTTGCGACTCCTTCATGCCCACAAATTATATACAATATCCCCGCTCCACCCTCATTGTTACGGGTAATATCAGTGTTGTAACAAGTTTATTTATTGTTGTGAAAAATCACTGTAACATCCCTACTGACTCTACATTATCCGGCATGTTACATGGCTTTTACCAAATATATGAATAAATGAATGGAAATATTAATTTGAATAAGAAAGTGGTCTTAAATCAGTTAGGTCAGTTTTACAGCTTTAGAGTCTTTATATAAAACTATATGTAAGCAAAATGTGACTGGCCAATCAGAGTCAAGTATTCAAGAGATCTGTGTAAATAAATTCATGGTTCACGCTTTAACATCTCCTCCCCAGCAGATGCCTTGATGTTCAGCAGGTAGCATAAGGCAGATGGGGGGATGGGCAGGGAGCTATAAGCAGGTTTGAGAATACATAAAAGGGTAAATCACTCAGCTTCTTTATATGCTTTGAGTTTTGCTTATTAACACGGCGTCATCCATCAAGTTGATGCATGACGAATGAAGCCTTGTGCTTCAGATCTTCCCCTGCCTGTATGTCACTTCTCACCCGAGACTGTGCTATAGGCTGCTGATGAATGATGATCAGCCGCTCTGGGCGTGTGTGTAGAAGCTGTACGGCGTGCTGCGGACGATAGTGGAATGTGTGTTCATCTGTTGAGGTGGAACATGCATCGCTGGAAGGTCGCGGTTCGTCGTATGGTCAGCCACTGCACAATGAGAGCCAAGCGATGGGCTCTATTTATTGTGGGTTTCTTGAGCCACAGAGTGCATTTAAAGCTGTTTGACGGTGAACATAGTTGATTTATCAGTTGGACAGCTGTTTTACATAGTCGTCGACCGATATGGGAATTTATTTCCAAAAATGGGTATTTATTATGGCGAGAATAAAGGCGAATGGGATTTAATTTAATCAATTGACATGTAAACATACACACTGAAGCATTTTTATCACCAATAAAAACTGACATGGTTATCAGCCAATGCCAATAATTTCAAAATAGCAAAACATTTGTAAATATTGGCAGATTCATCAGCTAAAGGCATTATATATGTCACAAATAGGTACACAATCACATATTTTTTTTTTTTCATAATGTGCTGCATTTTATGATAATATTTTAATGAGATGCAGATATCTCTCTGTAAATAATTTTCTAATTCATTTAACAGGATTATTTTGATGATCATATTGATTTTAATGAGAAGCATCTCTGATATGAAAACAGTAAATTATTAAATGTATAAAAAAAAATTTGCATAAAAATGGGTTATATTTGTGAGATTATGCCACTGATGTGTGTGTGTGTGTGTGTATATATATATATCTTCGATCAGTTGTATGCTCCCACAGTTAAAGTATCAGAAGCTGATCCAGAGCAGAGATGCTGCGAGATCAAAGCACGTAGAGTGTGTGTGACGCGGCCCCTGAGAGGTGACAGATGAAATACAAATGCAGCGTACTGTACCTCTCCTGGTCTGTCTGATCTTTGGACTCAGCATGGCTGCCATCGATGGGCTGCACTTCCTCTGTTCTGCATATTCCTCCTCCTCAGATCTTCTCTCGGTACATTCTCCCTCCTGCTCCTCTGCTCCGTGGCTCCCTCTTCCTCTCCTCCTCGCTCTCTCCTCTCTTCCCCGCTAGCTCGCTGACCTCATGTTGCAGGCACCGGCTGGTTGGGGGCTGGGGGAGGGATTCCTCACACACACACACATTGATGCGCGCACATGCTCACTCTCCGGTTCTTACTCACAGACGCACGCTGGTCCACACCCACCAAGTGTTGCATTATTCATTGTGCGCTCCTCTACAGTGACCAGTCGGTGTGTGTGTGATTACAGCAGGCTGTCCAGAAGAGCAAAGTCGCCCGCCTTCTAATTGGTCTCAGGCATGTGTACTCGCGCTCCCTCCATCTCTGGGGAATCTCACCCTGCCTGCCTCTTTCATATGTGTGTGCACACATCTCCATTAGGGATGTGCACTGTCAGACTAGTCCAGTGCGTATATTGCAAGTAACTAGTCAACTGGTTAAATGGTACTCATGGCAATTCAAATTGCATATGCAGACACCAGTGTACTTTACTAATGAATCTCTCACTTAAATCTTGCTGTTTTCTGAATGTGTTCGGTGCTGCTGATATGGTCTAATACAATGGTTCTCAAACAGATTGTAGATTCTATATATTTATATATTTTATATAGATTTTATACTATATTTTGGTTAATCTTATCTGACAAAATATATATGTATGTGTGTGTGTGTGTATGTGTATATATATATATATATATATATTTAAAAAATGTATATATATCACATATTTAGAAAATTTTCTGTTAATGTGATTAATCATGATTAATTGAGTTTACAGAACTAATATATATATATATATATATATATATATATATATATATATATAAACACACTGAAACAATTTTCACTCCATAATTGTAGTTATAATAATAGTAATGTATAATATATAAAATAATATAAATATAATTTATGAAAATAATACATAAAATAATCTTAATTTGCTAAAAGTACAGCAATTACACAGATATAAAATGTTTTATTTATATGCATAATTAGCTGTAAAACATACACCATTAAACCAATATATATATATATGTGTGTGTGTGTGTGTGTGTGTATATATATATATAAATGTATATATATAGTAATTAAGTAAATACTATATATAATTACTTAAGTAATTATATAAAAAAATAATATTAATTATATAAAAAAAATAATTAATAGTAATTAAGTAAATGATAACAAATTACTTTTTAATTTTAGAGTGAAATATCCTTTTAATGCATATGATTTATCTATTTATGTATTTAATAAGAATTGCCATAAGAAATGATAAATTTCATGAAATTAAGTCCTTTTCAAACTGTTATGGTGTAAGGGTGATATAGTCTAATGTGTGTGACTAAATATGCGTCATACTTTACATTTTAATTTAAGTGAATTTCAAGTAATCCATTACTGGTTTTTAATGGATTACTGGTGTTATTTCACTGAATACTGGATCGCTGAACAACAAAATTACTCAAATTGCCCGTCTCAAATCTCCATTTAACGTTTGGTCCGCCCTTTTTCTCCTCCTGTCCTTGTCTTCCTTTTCTTGTTCCTAAGCCACCCCCAGTATGGCAGATAATAGCAGCGGCTCCACCAATGCCGTTCAGTCAGCTCAGCCCTGTGGACCGCAGCTGGTCCTCAGTCAGGATGGGGGCGGGAGGGAGGCTGCAGCAGCCTGACGGGGACCCAAATGAGACAGCAATAAAAACCTCATTCAACCGCCTCCACCGCCACCGGGGCAGAGAGCTGCTGCTTCAGGATCAGGGTGACCACCACTGACCTGCCAATTCCCAAATATATACTCTACCCTCTCAAATAAAGCACTTTGTTCTCTCCCAGTGCGTGTTTGTCAAACCATGCCCTTTTAAACTATGTAAACATTAGATAAAGCGTTGATTTCATGAATTTGCACTTTTTGAATTGCATACATTGTACATATATATATTCAGACAGTTTATGCGTTCATACTTATCTAATAAAGAGATTCTGACATATTCATATTGCAGTCTATCTCATGAGAGTTCTGCCCGGAAAATGGCCCATCTGTGTTTGCTCAAAATTATTATTTTTTTTCCATAAACATCCTTTTCAGTAGATGATTTTGTGCTATTTTGGAAATGCACAAATCCACTTAGATGGGATGCATTTGACTCTCTGGTCATTCTATACCCTCATGAGCCGGTTTGTTGATGATTTCGCTGTTTGTTCAAAATGCTTCTTTGTCCATTCTCAAAAATGCATTGCGTGTGGTCAGGATGTTTAGTCTCCTGGGGATGTATTTTTCCAGTCGGATGATCGGAGCTGGATTCTTTGATCTTGAGATGTGTTCTTGAAGTGGGCAATTTCTGGTATATGTCATGTTTTTTTAGATATAAAGAACCTATTCTGGCTAAAAATACATTACCTTGTAGCTTTACTGAAAAGATTGGGTGACGTGTCCTTGATAGAAGCTTTCAGATGGCAATAGAAAAGAAAACACTAAAAATGAAATTCATGATGTTCATGTTTAAGAAAAAATGTTGTTTTTTCTTCATCACATTAATGTTGCAGTGTCAAAACCTCCGTCTATTATGACATCAGGGACCAAGCGTTCAATAAACCTTGGATTGTTCGGAAGAATTCTGATTAGCGCTGCTTCTGCTCTCTTGACTGATATGCAGTGTCACGTGACTTATTGATTTTGCGAAGTATTAATAATTCAGAAGGGCTCCTCCAGAGACATCACATGCAGTGATGGAGCAACAGGAGTTGTTTATGGTAGATTTTCAAAATGATAATGATGCAGATCTTGAACTTGCCCTCCAGAGTTAAAAACTATTTTATTTTTTTTTTTTCAGCATTTATTTTACTAAGTAGTTAAATGTTTGTGAATAAAACAACATCAGTTTTACACATTGAATGCGTTATGGTGTTATTTTACAGACCTCGTGGTTGGACCACCAGAGTCTGAGACTAAAATATCAGTTCTTCCATACCATTTTGACTTCACTTTGATCCACTTTAGCCTAATAGCAGTGTTGAGTTTTGTTTACTTTGACTTCTGGTGGGAGTAATCGGATTACAGACCGACAGATTCATTTCAAGATGTAGAGCACCAAATAACAATACTTCAAACCTCACGCACTCTGGTTATTTGTGTTCATCCAGTTGAGAATAAACATTTAAGCAAGATTTGGTTTGATAATAGAAACTTTCAAATTACATTATACATGCACTCTAAAAAATTGTTGGGTTGAAAATGGACAAACCCAGCTATTGGGTGGTTTTAACCCTGCGATTGGGTTAAATGTTTGCCCAACCCGCTGGGTATTTTTATTTAACTCAACTATTGTTTAAAAATTACTTATGTCTGGCATAAAGGATTAGTTCACTTTCAAATGAAAATTAGCCCAAGCTTTACTCACCCTCACGCCATCCTTGGTGTATACAGGGTTGGGGAGTAACGAAATACAAGTAACTTAGTTGCGTATTTAAAATACAAAATTTGAGTAACTGTATTTCATTACAGTTACATTTTAAATGGGTGGTAATCAGATTACAGTTACATCTGAAAAGTGTTTTAGATTACCAAAGTGATTACTTTGAGTTTTAATGTCATTTAAACAGCGATTGGTGATTCTCTGACTCTGACAGTCTGAAAAAGAGGAGTTAAGATTCATCAACATTTTAATACTTTTAAGAGGATCATAAAAATATTGTTATTTTTATTTAGTTCCGTCCTGAACAAGACAAAATGACTGAATTTATAAAAGAAAATTGCATAATTGTCAACTGAACTGTCCTGTCATGACCTGATGATCCACGACTGTTTTCATGTTTTGTGAGTCATTTTATAATTCACTCGTCACTGCAACTTTTTCTCACAATTTATTTTTTCCCTCACAATTGTGAGTTTGCATTTCACAATTCTGACTTCTTTTTCTCACAATTGTGAGATTTAAACTCACAATTGCAAGTTATAAAGTCAGAATTGGGAGATATAAACTTGCAATACTGACTTTTTTTCTTGCAATTGTGAATTTAGTATGTGAGTTTATATCTCATAATTCTGACTTTTCTCAATATTGTGAGTTTATATCTCATAATTCTGACTTTTCTCAATATTGTCAGTTTATATCTCATAATTCTGACTTTTCTCAATATTGCGAGTTTATATCTCATAATTTTGACTTTTCTCAATATTGCGAGTTTATATCTCATAATTCTGACTTTTCTCAATATTGTGAGTTTATATCTCATAATTCTGACTTTTCTCAATATTGTGAGTTTATATCTCATAATTCTGACTTTATAACTCACAATTTCAACTTTAAATCACGCAATTCTGAGGGAAAAAGTCAGAATTGTGAGATAAAAACTTGCAATGACCTTTTTTGTGTTTGTTTCACACTTATTAGTATTCCAAAGTATTCTAAAGTATTTAGATTAAGTTACTAAACTTGAGTAATGTAACGAAATACGTTACAAATGACTTTTTAAAGCATGTATTTTGTAATCTGTAGTGAAATACACTTTAAAAGTAACCTACCCAGCCCTGGGTGTATATGACTTCTGATAAACACAATCTAAGAAATATTAATAAATATCCGAGCTTTATAATGACAGCGAACGGGACCAACGAATATGAGCTGAAGAAAACATGATGCATCCATCCACATCCACATCCAACATAAACATACTCCTCACAGCACCAGGGGTTAATAAAAGTCTTCTGAATGCATTTGTGTATTAAAAAAATCTATATTTAACAAGTTATATAGTAAAATATCTAGCTTCCGCCAGACCGCGTATTCAACGTACAAAGAAAGAAACTCTTGAACTTGAAAAAGCTTATGCTATGTCTGTATTCAGCTTACAGAAAAGTGTAACTGACGTGACGCTAGTTTACACTTTCTTCGTGACTTGAATGCGGAAGGCGGTCTGGCGGAAGCTAGATATTTTACTTTACAACTTGTTAAATATGGATAGTTTTTTACACAAACGCATCGCTTTACTTCAGAAGGCCTTTATTAACCCTTGGAGCCGTGTGGAGTACACACAGAGAAATTTTTATTAATATTTTGTTTGTGTTAATCAGAAAGAAGTACGTCATTTACACCTAGAATGGCTTGAGGGTGATTAAAGCTCGGGGTAAGAGTGAACTAATCCTGTAAAATGAACCCAAAATAGGTTGGAAATTAAAGATCATGTACGTAATTACTAGAGGCAACGATAATAATCAAAAGATGAACATTTATTAATAAGCAGTTTAATAAATGTTTATTGTTTAATTATTATTCATTAAACGTATTTTACAACATATTTTACCGACATACAGTAATTTTTAAACAATAGTTGAGTTAAATAAAACTACCCAGCAGGTTTGGCAAACATTTAACCCAACCGATTGCTGGGTTTGTCCGTTTTCAACCCAGCTTGAGTTGTTTTTAACCCAGCATTTTTTAGAGTGTGTTTTTTTTTAACCCTACTGTACCAGAAGTCTAGATATTTCATATCTAGTGATCTAATGCCTCACATTCTCACAGATTTTGGTGCGAATGTTGTCTTGTGTATTTGTTATATTCACTGATTACACGGAGAGAAACCTTTTCAGACATTTAAAGTGTCACTTGTCATGTCATGAGCAGATCTTCAAAACTCTGCCCATGAGGGGAAATCAATAGAATTGAGCCGAGTGTTAATTAGGAAACTGTTCCTCAAGAAAAAAATCTATATGGACATAATTGTATTTACCTGCGCTTGTTCTTCACAACAACTAATAGATGATGGTGAACATAATACATCTTTTGTTGAAGCTCTCTTTCATAAGTATTTGTAAGATAATGTTTATACGTTTCATTACGCTCTGATCTCTCTATTTATTGTCATTAGAAGACTGTGCATCCCTTTAAAGTGACTTAAATGTCCGATTCCCGAAGTAGTTAATTGTCTTTTGGTATTTCCTGAATAAATATTAGATGTATAGTAATTTATATTTATATTTATTTGTTTAGTGTAAGACTTTTTCCAAAGACACACCCTTTAAAATGTGAAGTGCAGTGCCCACACTTTCCAGATGTGATTGTAATGTCATTAGAGTTCCTCTAGGGGGCAGCAGTGAGAATTGAGGCTGTTTAGATCTTTGCTACTCCCTAGTGGTACATAGAAGGTATTGCAGGATAAACATACCACTTACAACTCCATAAATGCAACTTCCGTGAAGGTCTTGTATGATACAACAGGCTTTTGAGGAACGCTTATTTGTACAAGGGCCCAAAAAATTGGTCCCCTTAATGTTCAAGACGTGGTACGGCCTTCATCTGTAGATCTCAGTCATCATCGTATTGCATTGGACACATAAACATAATTACAAATATTATTGGGAGATTGGGGGATTTGGTCCTAGTCTTCATGTTCACCTCCATAAAGCCTGGTTCTCTTGTGCTACAGAGTTTGGCGTTAGGAGACCAGCAAAGATGGACTTCTTTAGTGTAGAAGCAGCACTTATTCGACTATCTAGCTTCTCCCTATCCTCCTTACACCTCTTAAGGCAGTCGGTACACAGGCAGTCCTCCTTCACCAAGTACAGACACTCCACTCTCTGGATGGAGTCCACCTCTGGAGGCTCGTCCGTAGGGATAGGGTTGGATTTGACGTTCATCTTCTGCAGTTTTGGGAGGTTTTGGATGCACTTGGGCAAGTGTGTCAGGAGGTTGTTGAAGAGCCCCAGTTCGCGAAGCTCTTTGAGAGCAGCCACAGATGGAGGTAGAGCCTCGATGCGGTTCATTCCCAGGTTGAGGATCCGTAGGTTCCTCAAGAGCCCGAGCTCATGCGGCAGGCCGAAGGTGGTCAGATGGTTGTTGCATAAGTTGAGGCTGTAGAGGTTAGGCAGACGGCCTATAGCCGCAGGAACCTGCTCCAGGTGGTTGCTGTGCAGATCCAGCAAACGGAGGTTCACGAACTTGTCGATGGTGTCTGGGATCTTCTTGAGAAGGTTGCGGCTGAGGTCCAGTTCATCCACGTCGCAGAGCTTCAAGATACACTTTGGAAATGTGGCGATCGACATGTTGCTAAGGTCGAGGCGCCGTTTGCCATCGACTGTCACCTTCAGAGCGTTCTTGGCCATCTTGAGTGTGATTTTTCTGCCTGATGGATCATTCGATTTCTTCTTCCCTTTCACCATTGTGTCTATGAACAAGAGAACATTGTGTAAGTTGTTTTTTACTGTATTTCTGTTTTTTGTTGGCTAGTGGACATCATTTATATGCATGTAGGCAAAATCACATTTGTCATTCGTGAAAAATTAAATATAATTCTCTGACAAGCTCCGTGGAAAACGTTCAGCCAAAAGGCTGTTGAAACTATTGATTTCATGTGCTGGTCAACAAATTTATCAAAAAAAAAAAATGGGTATATGGGGGCCTGAATGAAAATCATTTTTCCACTGCTCTCATAGTGTATGGTTGAAGAATAAATATATTTCTTTTTATAGGACATTAATGAAGCAACACATTTTGTTGTTGTTTAAAAATACCAGAACAAAAAGTATCAGAACAAATAACATATAAAATATAAACCATCACAAAACATAAAAGCGGTCGTGGATCATCCAGGTAACGACACACAGCAACATGTCGCCACTAAACTTTATTGAAATCAATTAACTTCGAGTCACTTGTGTGCGTGCGTTTGTACTTTATCTTTTAGAGTCTTGTTTTATAACCAGGGCTGGGTCGGTTACTTTTAAAATGTATTTCACTACAGATTACAAAATACATGCTTAAAAAGTAATGTATTTCGTTACATTACTCAAGTTTAGTAACTTAATCTAAATACTTTAGAATACTTTGGAATACTAATAAGTGTGGAACAAACACAAAAAAGGTCATTGTGAGTTTTTATCTCACAATTCTGACTTTTTCCCTCAGAATTGCGTGATATAAAGTTGCAATTGTGAGTTATAAAGTCAGAATTATGAGATATAAACTCGCAATATTGAGAAAAGTCAGAATTATGAGATATAAACTCGCAATATTGAGAAAAGTCAGAATTATGAGATATAAACTCGCAATATTGAGAAAAGTCAGAATTATGAGATATAAACTCGCAATATTGAGAAAAGTCAGAATTATGAGATATAAACTCGCAATATTGAGAAAAGTCAGAATTATGAGATATAAACTCGCAATATTGAGAAAAGTCAGAATTATGAGATATAAACTCGCAATATTGAGAAAAGTCAGAATTATGAGATATAAACTCGCAATATTGAGAAAAGTCAGAATTATGAGATATAAACTCGCAATATTGAGAAAGTCAGAATTATGAGATATAAACTCACAATATTGAGAAAAGTCAGAATTATGAGATATAAACTCGCAATATTGAGAAAGTCAGAATTATGAGATAAAAACTCACATACTAAATTCACAGTTGCAAGAAAAAAAGTCAGTATTGCAAGTTTATATCTCACAATTCTGACTTTATAACTTGCAATTGTGAGTTTAAATCTCGCAATTCTGGCTTCAATTCTGACTTGTTTGAAAAAAACAACTTGTGAGAAAAAGTTGCAGTGACGAGTGAATTATAAAATGACTCACAAACAACTATCACAAAACATGAAAACATGACAGGACAGTTCAGTTGACAGTTGGGCAATATTTTAATAAATTCAGTCATTTTGTCTTGTTCAGGACAGAACTAAATAAAAATAACAACATTTTTATGATCCTCTTAAAAGTATTAAAATGTTGATGAAACTTAACTCCACTTTTTCAGACGGTCAGAGTCAGAGAATCACCAATCGCTGTTTAAATGACATTAAAACTCAAAGTAATCACTTTGGTAATCTAAAACACTTTTCAGATGTAACTGTAATCTGATTACCACCCATTTAAAATGTAACTGTAATGAAATACAGTGACTCAAATTTTGTATTTTAAATACGGAACTAAGTTACTTGTATTTCGTTACTCCACAACCCTGATTATAATTTATCTTTAAGCTTATTCTCATTGATACCTTAGCAATATGCTAAGGGCAAATGTGAAATTACAATCAGTCAGTCAATTGGAGTTGCAATGTTCCACAAGCTGTCCCTTCGACACCAAGAAAAATAATGATCAGGAGTCCCTGAGACACATTACACACTGTATTGGGACAAAGTGTGTGTGAGAGTGTGTTAGAGGTGACTGTCAGGCATCAGTGCTGCTGCTGAAGGACAGATCAGTGCTTTGACTAATGAAATGAAACGCTGCCCATCAAAAGTCTGATGTTTTTCCCATTACATAAATTTATGCCACTGTGCCGACTGAAACCGGCAACATAATTGTTAACAATAGTTAATGCATTAGAGATCTGTTTTTATTCATTAACATCGATAAATATACAGTTATAATTTTCATTGTGAATTCATGGTGTACATTCATTATTTTAATTCTAGCTACAACTATATATGTATATGTAGAAATTATTAATCATGATTAATAAATGATGTAAAAGCGTTGTTCATTTTGTTAATATGTTACAAAACAAGCGGTGGTTATTTAGCACAGAAAACAGGCATGCTGGTAACACTTAAACGGTACTTTTCTTAACGCATTTATTAATGTTAGTAAATAAAAATACAATCGTTCATTGCTAGTTCTTTAAATAATATTAACTCTTGATTTTAATAATGTATTAAAAATGTAGAAATTAACAATAGCTAAGATTAGAAGTGTGTTACATTGTTAGTTCATGTTAACATGATGTAACTAATGTTAATAAATGGAACCTTATCGTAAAGTTATATCTGTAATAACATCATTACGACCGTAACCTAGCAATGAAAAACAAAACAAACACATTAAAGACAAAACGTGCTGCAGATGTTATAATACGCAGTACAGTAACAGTTTTCACAGCTCTTAACTAGATATATCTAAACTATATTCAAAATGGCACGCATAAAGCAACATTAATACAGAAATGTTATATTTAGAGAAGAAATTGTGCTTTCTTACCTGCTGTGATTGGATCTCTCTCTCTCTCAGAGCAGTTTAGAGCCAAATACAGTCACGTCTGTAAGTCTCAGAGACTATATGTGTGCATGTCATTACAGGCCGTCGACGTCAAGGATCCGCTCACGTGAATAATGCACAAGCTTCTCTCGGAAACCCTGTAAGTAAAAACCAGCAGGGTAAAGTTGTCTTACTTCATTTCCTCTGAGTAGAGAGCACTGCTTGTTGCTGGTGTAAAAACCGTGGCCTCCGTGAGGACGGCTTTGTTTTGCTGTATCTCCAGGCAACAGAGATGTGCCGTGCCAGTTTTATTGCTCTGTTTGCTGAGCGAGGAGCGCGCAGCTTTGTTATTAGATGACTTCATTAGATTTTCATGTAGGTATGCGTGCTATTGCAACATAATATTTAGCAGCGTTATTGTAGTGGTTTACCTTTGAGACCAGCACTTGGATTTAAACTATTCCTGATTTGAATTACTCCATATTTAATGTTTCACAATCAATTGGAGGCAATCCGTTTCATTTTGTTAGTTTGAAAGTTTAACCCTTTCCATGCCGATAATTGGTGACCTGAAACTGTCCGGTCATTTTATATCACATGACCTAGATTTTACAGTTAGCGGAGAAAACCGTTTCTCTGTCAGATAAGTTGCAGGTATGCCGTAGTATCATCATGCATGGAATATGATATGTCTGATTTATTTCTGACCTGTTCAGTGTAACATTTCACTTACAGTCACGCAAAATATCACTACATTTGCCATTGTATTTTACCGCCAAGAGAGGGCAGCAAACTACTTTGATTATTTACCTGATTGATGCATGCAAAAATATTTCAGAATATTTTGCAAATTGCATTGTAATATTACTACTACATGAGGAAATAACAAAACTATCCCTTGAAATCATTTGAATTTATTTACTAGATGCAAAATATTTTGAAAGCATCCATATTGATAGAGATTGGATACTTGAGTAAGTTACTTAAGTTAACTTGAAATACAATTCCTGGAGAGGAAATAAATGCAATATTAACAGTTTCATTTGTAAAGCTCTTCAATCATGAGTAAAGTTAGCTCACTTAGTCATACCAGTACATGTCATTGCATTTTACCACCAACAGAGGGCAGGGAACGGCTTTGATGATTATTTATCTGATTGATGCATGCAAAAATATTTTGGATTATTTTGCAAATTGCATTGTAATATTACTACGACATGAGGAAATAACAAAATTAAATATATTTTCTTGTAAATCCCTTGAATATTGAATATCTTGAAATACCAAAGTTTTGTTTTAAACTGCAACTTTGTTTGTTTTTTACCACCTCAAACTTTAAACTCTGAACCATAACTCACCTAGACAGCTAATTTAACTGAGGACTCAGTGTTTGAATGAGACAATACATTCAGTGTGACTAAAATGGCAAGACACTTTTCACCTCAAGTCACCTGCGTGTCTTATCTAGGTCATTTGGGTTAGGTGACGGCTGGTCTGGATGCATCATAGTTATCCCTTCATTTTGCTAAGTAGGACGTGTGTCATTCTGCTGAGTAGGATGTGTTCCCAGATCAACCTCCTGCTTGGGGTTTGGAATAATGGCTATGTTTGTTTGATCCAGGACCGGCAAAAAAATATGAACATGTAATACTTTGTGAAATCATGGTCACCCACCCAGAATGCTGAATAAATTATATATATTACGGTATTTTTTTTAAATTCCCACTATTTGAAATAGACAACTAAACAAAAAAAACCACGTAATTTACTTGAGGGTCTGACAAAATGTTAATTGCTAAAATAATTAATTTGAAGTATTTATTTTTTTTAATCGGTTGAATGAATGATTCAACGACTCACTCGTAAAGCATTACTGTATGAATCAGTGTTTTTGAACAAATCTTTTGAATGAATGATTCAACGACTCACTCGTAAAGCATTACTGTATGAATCAGTGTTTTTGAACAAATCTTTTGAATGAATGATTCAACGACTCACTCGTAAAGCATTACTGTATGAATCAGTGTTTTTGAACAAATCTTTTGAATGAATGATTCAACGACTCACTCGTAAAGCATTACTGTATGAATCAGTGTTTTTGAACAAATCTTTTGAATGAATGATTCAGGGGCCGCTTACACAACATCGTTTTTAGCATAAGATGGAAAACTTTTTATGTGTTTTGGTCGTTCATTTACACGACAATGGCGTTTGGGGGTCCCAACAATACAAACTTTTGAAAACGGGTTTCAAAATGCAAGTTTTTGAAAGGGATACCTTTAGTAAACAACTAAGATGCGAATTTGAGAAAACGTCTACTGCGCTACTGGCAGTATAATACAGCGTTTAGTCATTTTCGTTTATCGGTATCAATATGGATCATTTTGTTGTCTGTACAAAGAAAACAGTTTTTAGTATATCATTGTCACGTAAACGTACCTTCAATGACAAATACATTTGTAATAGTCAATTGTTGCCACCTACTGGTGTTACGATGTAAGTGATACAGTCTTTATTTGAAGCATTTCTATTTTGATTCGCTTTCGTAGACATCAGTGTTTACATCCAAACTATAAACTAATACTTTTGTGATAAAACCAAAAAATGCAATAAAAGATTAAAACCAAGGCTTTCTTTCATTATAAAATCCTAGTTGTTTTTGCTTGGTGTTGCTTCAGATGCTTTTAGTGCATCTGTCGCTAAATTAAACATTAATATCCTCGCCAAAGACCATCAGCAAATTGCTCGTGTGGGAAAGGTGATCTAAGGGCTCCTTCAGAGGACATTTCAGAGCTTCCTCACACACCGCTGCTTCACACTTACACACACATGGAAGGATCTGGTTTCTGGTTCTGAGAAGCCCAACACCCTCTTGTTTTCTCCGGCTCGTTCTGTCACATCTCGAGTTAGACGATCAGTGATGATGGGACACCGGAGATTTGTCATGACTGGAAAATGAAGCTTGCTGGCAACAGTTAATGACGAGAAAGTAGTTACTGTACACAACCTGCCAGGGAGTTGTTGTCTTTACAAAATTCGGTATCACTTTAGTTTAGGCTTCAATTCTAACTATTAAATAGTTGCGTATTAACAGGGATATTACTAGGATATAATGCCTTATTCATAACCATACCTGAACTTAACAGCTTCCTTACTAACTATTAATAAGCAGTAATATATTGAGGCAAAAGTCATAGTTAATAGTGAGAATTGGACCCTAATCTAAAGTGTGACCCAAAATTCTTTGCATTTTTCATCCAACAGGAGAAGGTTATGTCTTTTAGAAAAGTAAAAGCTGCCAATTACATTTATATGTATATATTTTGGCCACGCCCCCTTTAAACCTTTAAAAAAATCTGCCTGCTCCAAAATCTGCCCCATTATTGTATTGAATTAAAATATTTAGAACTACAATATTCATTTATTATTATTAATATTACACTGCAAATATATACAACTTTATAGACTGCATATACACGGCATAGAAGATCATTTTTTCCCCGCGTCATTTACACATAACTTTTTTATGTATTGTAATATTTGTATTGATTTCTTGAGCTAATACCAACATCTGGTCTAAATTTTATCTGAATTGCTGCATTGGAACTTTGTATAAAAAAAAAAAATGTTAACATATTCAATACTTATTTAACCCGCTGTCATATATATTCCCTGTTCTCCTGACAGTAAAATATGCCAAAATAAAGGTCCCGTGAAAAAACAAAACAAAAAAACAATATATCGTGAAACTGACAGAATCTTAAAAAAAAACAAAAAAAAAATGTGATACAGATTTTTGGTCAAAACGCCCAGCACTACTAAATATCATTTTACTTCCTAACTAAATGTAGCCTGATTTAAGAATGTTTAGATGTTTGTAATGGAAAAAAATACTAATGGAAGAACATGTTTTGCAGTTTATATGTTGAGATATATACATGTACATATAGTGTGTGTTTTCTAGAGGCAGAGAGACATATTTCTGTATTTTAATGACTTGTTTTGGTGAAGCACTTTGTGTTGAACACATCCTGACCACATGCTATAATGTTACATCTGTCTGTGTTACTATTATGAGATCTTCATGTCTGCTATGATACTTCATAACTATAGTGTCCGTTACAGGATTACTGATGTGACATCAGGTTTGATGAATTCTTCATTTCCTGACTTAGTAAACAGCTTGTAGATCTCTTCATTTGAAATTGGTTTAACTCTGTCTTATATTATCCACTCACATTTTAAATGTGTGAAGGTGTGTTATAAGCTCTAAAATGGTCTCTGGAAAACTGGCACATGGAGTTTGTTTTGACTCAAGGATGTGGTTTTTGCTCAGGTTTTTTTTTAGGGAACGTGCAGACCTTCTTAAATGTTTACCTGGATGCCGTTCAAAGACTCATCCCATGGTCAAAAATGGAAACCGTTCTTTTATAAGCTAATTTAAACCGTGTATAGTGTTTCAATGGTTTTGCTGTGTCTCCTCAGATTATTTTCAGCTCATGTTAAAGCAACATAATCTTTTTCCTTCATTTGGTGAAATATTTAAGGTGACGCATGAATGCTACAGATTTCAATGAACTCTAGTGTTGGTGTAAATCAGCCGTTTTGTCTTGCAGTTCAAATACAGTCAGTAAAACATTGTTTGCATACAGCAAGACTCTGATTTATGGCAGTACTGGGTGTGTTAAAGGGATATTTCACCCAAAAATGTAAATTCTGTCATCATTTATTCACCCACCAAACCTGTACGCAATTGTTTATTCAGAAGAACAAGAACAGAATTATTTTTATTTTGTCACAAAATGTAACTATATTATCGCCCAGCTCTTGGATGTTTAACTTCACCGCCAATCAAAGTTGACTTGTGTCAGGTAATATAGACTATATGAGCAAATATGTGTATAATATATGTGACTATGATATTATAAACAAACATTATTTTCTGTAAAGCTGCCTTGTGTATTCTGAAAAGCGTTATAGAAATAAAATTGAAAAATGTCGTCTTCATTTTTGGTCCATACAGTGAAAGTTAATGGGGTCCAAAATATCTTCTTCTGCAGAGTAAAAAATTGCATTTAGGTTTTGAGGGTGAGTAAATGTCAACTTTTTGGGTGATCTGTCCCTTTAAGACTACAACATTCAACAGGAATAGTACGAGATAAAAGTGAGAGAATGAAATTTCACGGCTTGACATGCTTCGTCTTTTTGATTTACCATTATATTAATAAGAAAGGACTACAGATACGTATTTCTCTCCACACTTCTTTCTACCGTTGACTTCAGAACGAGACCTCCCATTTAAACACAAACACATGTGAAACTTATAACACATGGCATAACCGTTTTCTTTAGATACAGAGCTCGCAAATGATAAAAGCATTGAAAGGTTTAGTCGTTTTCTTTCACATACAAATGTTTAATTTACTGTACACTTACAAAACAGAAGAGAAAAACAGTATATCTTTTGCATGTGGGTCTCTGTACGTCATTCACAGATGGTTCTTGTTAGTGGTGAAGGCTGTGGGATCTCAGTAGGACCCTTTACATTTCACAGTTAAATAACTTTCTTACACATCGCAAGTCTGTGATAGTGTCAAAAACCCTTTGAGTGAGAGATTGGGTCTTATTTATTCTTAAAGAGTCAGACGGACACTGAGGGTGGTGTTCCTACACCCTGATATTTCATTAGCTTTTCCATTATTAAATCTAAAAGGTTCTTCCTTTAAAAAAAAGAAGCTGTATAAAAAAGGAAAGAAAAACAAACAGGCAGACTTGAGCATTTCGACAGATTTAAAGGAATTTTCCGGGTTCAATGCAAGTTGAGCTTCTGTGGCCTGCTTTCCATTACCACAGAAATAATTTAAAGTCCATTAGTTTGTGAAAATAAACAGAAGTTACATTAACAGTAATGTATTTACTCTGCAGAACAACAACAACAACAACAAAACTTACTCAGACTCGCTTCCTGTACAAATATCCAGACATTCTTAAATCAATAGAAGCAAAATGACATATTAAGTCTTATTTTCTGAAAAATTTATAAAAATAAAATGAGTTTATGCTTAAAACAAGAAAATTATCTGCTAATGGGGTCAGAAAGATACATTAGTTTTTCCTTTGAATTGTTTTTTTACCCCGTCGGCAGTTTTTTTTGTTTCTTTCAAGCTTAAACTCACTTAATTTTTACACATTTTTCAGAAAATAAGTCTTAATAGCCCTGTGTTTTATCATTTAATGTATCTTGTATTCTGTAAGAATGTTTAAATATTTATTGTGGAAAATAAAATAATACTGTGTAAGTACAAACGACATCTTTTTCACCTAAAATCAAGAAACTTTTTATGCGTTTTGGTCATTCATTTACTCGACAGCAGCGTTTTAAGGCACTGAAAATGCGAACTGTTGAAAATGGCTCCAAAGTGCAAGTTTTTGAAAACTACAAAAACACAAAATTGTGAAAACAGCGACGTCATGCGCGTTTCTTTACGAAGTAACATCGCCAACCACTGGCCTGTCAGCAGAATACAGCGTTTTTAACCTCGTGAATTTTGACAACACTGTGCGTGAAACTTTTCAAAAACGCATTTCCGTTTTTAGTACATCGTTGTCATGTAAAGAAAATCATTTTGTACAGTGTATCATTTTGCAAATCTTTTTGTCCAATTTCAACCCAACTTGGGTTGTTTTTAACCCAGCATTTGTTAGTGTAAATTATTAGGTTATTTACAGATAGGAGTCCCAATTTTGCATTTTAATTGGTAATATTTGTAGCGATTAGGGTTGTTATTATTATTATTATTATCATTTGCAATTTAGTTAAAAAAGATTTGGACATTAGGAAAAAGGAGTTCATGTCCATATCAGAAGCATGTATGAATATCTTTTTTTAAGACTTTTACACCTTTTAGTTACATTTTGCATTTTTCCTGTGTATTTTGGATTTGCTAAATAATAAACTTGTATCACAGATAAAACGTCAACATAGAAAAAAATGAATATACATATACAATATGTACAGTTCACCAATGTGTAAGAAAAAAATGCTGTGAGGGAAACATTGTGTTATTATAAATAATGTTTTGTAGTAAATGTAAATGTAATGCTACACAGGCTTGTCCTCAAACAGGATCTGAGCATACACAGTTCCTGTGTTTGCAGCTTTGGCTTCTGGCAGCGGCTTCATCAGTTCAAGCTCGGCGTACGTCAGACTCTCCTCTGCAATTTTGGGCTGTCGGGACGGGAAAATGGTAGAGGAGTTACAGCTCGCGCATAAAATATTAAATACAACAATTGGCAGTTCTGCAATACAAATAACAAACTTCTGTGTATTTCATAAAAAAAAAAAAAAACAGCTTACCAAAACCACTTTTCTGGGTTGAGGTTTTAAAAGCTTTGGCTTTCGCATTTTGTCTACAATAGGGGCTGAGATGTAATATTGTAGTTATTAAACTGAGATTTACAGTATGCACTGTCAGTCATATGTTGAGGTCAGTTTGGGAATGTTACTCTACCTTTAGCCGGTATCTCTGGTGGCACATCTGGCTGCTCAACACTTTTATTTTTCTTGTACTTCCTCACCTTCTTGGGAAGAGCTGGAGACAGACTGACGACACTAGTGACCGTCTCCCCTGAACTGGACACACATGGACACAGTTTCAGTTTGTGAGGAAGGTTGTCCTCACAATTAACTATTATAACCTACACTGCATATCTAGGTACTGAAATGTGACAATACCAGCATTTCTCCCGAGCATTTTGAGCGCTGTTGAACGTCTGATTGGCCGTTGTGTTCACACGCTCAACAGATATGATTAGCTACTAGGGGTGGCACGGTTCACAAAACCCACAGTTCGGTTCGTATCACGGTTTTAGGGTCACGGTTTTCGGTTCTGTACGGTTCTTGTTGTTATTTTTTCCTTTAATCTTTAACACTCCAGAAATTTCCTTCAGCATATGATATATAGCTTATTAGCTTAATTATCCACAATTTAGGACACAGTATTAACATTTTTGTAATGTAATTGTGCACTAACTGAATTTGACTCGACTTTAAGCACATTATTGGGACCATCTCTGAGTAAAAGCTGGGTGAGATTTTGATACAGCAAGAGAGAAGACATTGATGATGACATGCTTTTCGTTTGTTTGGCATAAAAAAAGCATGTGTATTGTTATCTCTACAGGAACTTGTGCCTTTTTAGCACACAAAGATTGAAATTAACTTGCATTTATCAAACTGCCAACTTTTGCTCTTATAAAAAAATATATATATATATATTTTAAAAGACAAAGAGAGGAACTCTTAAAGCTCTGTCTTTTAAACAAGTCAAAATACTTTAAAGATAAATATATAATATAATGTAATAACATGAACATCCCCAATGCTTTAGTTATCACTGAGAGGTTTCTGCGGACAGTAGAAGTTGTTTCCTAACCGGCTCTCTCCTGTTTGTGTTTATCGACACATTGGCATGAAGTCTTCTCAAATGAACTGTCATATTAGAAGTGTTTCATTAGCATATTGAATGCATTTTGCACAATGCTTGCACACAGTCGCAGTTCTATCTACTGTTTTATTTCCGTTGTCATCGTAAGTAACATGAAATCCAAAATGTTCCCACACACTGGATTTGAACGACACGGGCGCATCCGCCAACTCCGGGCAGCCTTCATTAGGGGCCGTTCACATATCGCACCTAAAAAAGCGTGGAAAGTGCGGCCGCGTTGCTTCCATTTTGAGCGCGCTTGCCGCGCGCCTACATAGTGAATATGCGCGCGCAAAAGACGCGATGTGTGAATGGCCCCTTACTCCACTTTTACTGTCAATATGTATGTTCGCGTGAAACTGTCTGAACACGGGGCTACATTGCACATGCGTCGAACCGTGCGACGCACACACGAACTGAACGGTTTGAACGGTTTTTCATGTACCGTGCCACCCCTATTGGCTACTATAATTAAACTATTCATTTTCTCTTTATTCATTAAAATGTGTTATATCAGCATCATAGCGCATGACAGTCAAAGTCATTCAAGTCTTATTATTATTGGTAAAACCTAAAAGCCAAAGAAAGAAAACAGCAATATTGTTTATTTTCTCATTCAATATTACACAACGCCTACAACACATTTGCTGGTGTTGATGATAAATAAGTCCTACCTGTCATGCTGTCGTCTTTTAAAAAATAACACTTTTATCGCGGTAAAATCTACATATAGTTCCCAACGAAAGTATTGTTTAGTGTAAAACATGTTAAAGATTAGCGAACAGAATCAATTCATTAAGCTATTTTCTTAAGCTGTGGTTAATCTCTTCCTCTGATATCCAATAAAAAACGGTCTTGTTTCCTTCCCTGCGTACCATCACTTAATTTTGTGTTTTTACCTCCATGAATGCAGTACACACATGTAAAGCAATATATATACTACTGTATTTAGCAAATCTCAGCTGTGTGATTGTTTATATTGTTGGAAAATAAACAGTATAACAGTATAAGACAGGAAGATATTAACATTATGATCTGAAAAGCTCAATACATTTGACTTGACTCGTCTGCAGTTGTAATGTTTAATCTTTTCTCACCTGTTCTGTGGGCTCTTGACCAAATTATAGTTTTCTAACAAACAGGAGCATATGAAAAAAACAATGTCAGTTATTAACGTGCACATTAATTGTTTATCAGACTGTTTTACACCCGTACTCAAAAGTTTACACACCCCTTGCTGATTCTGCAAAATGTTAATTATTAGAGGGATCATACAAAATGCATGTTATTTTTGATTTAGTACTGTCTTGAATAAAGATAAATACGTGAAAGATGTTTACATATAGTCCACAAGACATGACCACATGACCCAGTTGAAAAGTTTACATACCCTTGATTCCTAATACTGTCGTCACCTGGATGATCCACGACTGTTTTTATGTTTTGTGATGGGTGTTCATGAGTCTCTTGTTTGTCCTGAGCAGTTAAACTGCCTGAGGTTCTTCAGAAAAATCATCCATGTCCTGCAGATTCTTCAGTTTTCCAGCATCTTTTGCATATTTGAACTCTTTCCAGCAGTGACTGCATGATTTTGAGATCCATCTTTTCACTCTGAGGACAACTGAGGGACTCAAACACAAGAATTATTGTCTTCTGGGAAACAGGTAAGATCTTCTATTGCTTATTGATATTTAAACAAAATAGGAAAAATTTGGACATCTACATCTTGTGCGAAAGTTTTCACCCCCCGGCTCTTAATGCGTTGTCTTTCCTTCTGAAGCATCAGTGAAGGTCTGAACCTTTTTTTTAATAGTTTGAGTCCCTCAGTTGTCCTCAGAGTGAAAAGATGGATCTCGAAATCATTCAGTCACTGCTGGAAAGAGTTCAAATATGCAAAAGATGCTGGAGATCTAAAGAATTGGCAGGATCTGAAGGATTTTTCTGAAGAACGTCGGGCAGTTTAACTGCTCAGGACAAACAAGAAACTCATGAACAACCATCACAAAACATAAAAACAGTCGTGGATCATCCAGGTGATGACACACAGCATTGAGAATCAAGGGTATGTAAACTTTTCAACTGGGTCATTTTTATAAATTCAGCTTTTTTTTGTCTTTTGGACTATATGTAAAACATCTTTCATGTATTTATCTTTATTCAAGACATTACTAAATCAAAAATAACATGCATTTTGTTTTATCCCTCTTAAGGCAGGAACAAACCAAATCTCGTCGGTTGAAGATGAACCTCGTCGGCTGTTCTTCGGCCGTTGAATCGGGCCGTCGGTGAGAGCTCTGATTGGCTGTTCAGTAACGAGTCAGTTCACTTGAATATAAGCAAAAGTTATGAAAGCAAGCGAAGAAGTCACGACGGCACAGACAGAAGCTCGTTCTAATTTCACGTCATCTCACCTGAGCACTCGAATGCATGAATGTTTTCATGAGCGGAGTGGAATAAAGAACGTGATCAGCATGATTGATATTCAAAACGGTCAGCAAGCGCTGCTTTGTTTATGGTTTGTATACATGCAGTCTTAGTTTCGCTTTCCCTTCTTGAATGACGAATATTGAGAAATATATCTGCTTAAATAGACAGTTATCTCCTTTATCCACGGGTGTCGAGCGTCGGTTTGGTGTGTTCCAGGCTTTATTTTGTTAAAATGATTATCATTTTGCAGATTCTGCAAGGAGCGTGCGAACTTTTCAGCATGACTGTATATCAACAACAGCAAGAATCATACCTTTTAATCGTCTCTTCCTCTGCAGATACTGACAGCTCACAGCTATAGTGAACATACACATGCACAAGAGCCCAACACAACACACCAGAACAGCACACAGATACACATCTGAAACACACAAGAGAAACAGCCCTTCATTCATCTGCACAGAAATATACCCACAACACTGCAGTGCCTATATAACAACATTCCGTGTAATCGTTTTGTATTGATGATCCATATTCTGGCTAATGATAAAAAAAAGAATAACTAAATTGCACCTGAAGTAAAAATTCTGTCATCATTTATCTGTTTTCTTCAGTATAAACAGGTTTAATGTCAATGGCTGTTTCCATCCGCCTAGTTTTATGCACATTTTGGGATGTCGCATAAAAGAAAACGCTGAATGGAAATGCAAAGATGCACAAGAATTCTAAAAATGCGCTTAAAAAATAACATGTCAAGATAATACGACAGAGTTTTTGCGGTTCATCTACGCGCTTTGAGGTGCAAGTAAATTATTATATGCAATGCTTTCAACTGCAGCAACTTTTCATAGGGATTTATAGCGCCAGTTTATCTGGAAGTGACTATTTTGTTCTCTTCGAATCACTGGATGGAAACAGTGCAAATGTTTTATGCGATTTTCCAAATTTGCGCACAACTTTGGAAGGAAACATAGCTAATGATGTTTGGTCTTGAAACACACAAAAACGAGTGATATTTAATGGCACTGATGTCAAATTTGGTGAAAACTTCAAATCATGGTACTGAAAATTATGTTCTTTCTCAGTACTTGTTTTCCAGTACAAATAACTAGCTATTCTTAAATCGAGACACATTTACTTGAGGACTACATGTGTGATTTAAGACCCATACGACCCATTCACTTTCATTATATGGAGAAGAGTCAGGATCATCTGTCTGCTCCACATAAGAAAGCAAGTTTCAGACATGAGGAAAATGAAAACAAAATGTAATTTTTTTGAGTGAAATATCCCATTAAGTCATTCCTTCCATTTCTATTAGACTATTTGCTGCATCTGAAAGAATGTGTTTAGAACCTTTTTTATTTTTTTGGGTCCAAGACAATATGCCTAAACACAGATTTGTGGCTTACCTTCAAACAGACTCCACAGTTCCTCCTTTGGTCTGCCGGCTGGGAGAACATGGACTGCGAGAGGAAGAAGAGAGAATTGCACACTCATCACTGTGGCTCCAGACCTTCATAATTACATGAACCATGCAGTTAAATCAAGTAAATTGCAGGGGAAGATGTGTGTGGGATGACAGCAGTGAGGCTTTCCCTCTCTCAGGATATGGTCCTGGCTCGTAGTGGCTAACACCCACTGTGATGCCCTGAAATACTCATGACCACGGCAGCTGACGACAGAAAGGCTAGCTGGCCGAACAAACACAGCCACCTCGGCTACTGAGTAAGTTTAGCCACCTACTAGACCACTAAAGAGCAAATTTGATTCACTTAAATCAAATTAGTTGAATTGATCCTGTGTGTTCTGTCAGCAGTAGAAGTGGAAGTTAAGCAATTATATATGTATATACAGGGTTGGGGAGTGACGAAATACAAGTAACTTAAATGTGAGTAAGTGTATTTCATTACAGTTTCATTTTAAATGGGTGGTAATCAGATTACAGTTACATCTGAAAAGTGTTTTAGATTACCAAAGTGATTACTTTGAATTTTAATGTCATTTAAACAGCAATGTAAACATCACTGGATGATCCACAACTGTTTTCATGTTTTGCGACAGTTGTTTGAGTCCCTTGTAATTGTAAAAACAGTAACTGCAACTTTTTATCCCACAATTCGACTTTTTTCCTGGCAATTGCGAGTTTGCATCTCACAATTCTGAATTGAAATTTAAAAAAATGAAATTCTGAAGATTTAAACTCACAACTGCGTTTTATAAAATCAGAATTGGGAGATATAAATTCATAATTGCAAGTTATAAAGTCAGAATTACATTACACGACTTTTTTCTTTCAATTGCGAGTTTATATCAACTATATCTCATAATTCTGATTTTTCTCATTATTGCAAGATTATATCTCATAATTTTGATTTTATAACTTTGACAATTGCAACTTTATATCATGCAATTCTGAATAAAAACTCACAATGACCTTTTTTGTGTTTGTTTCACACTTATTAGTATTCCAAAGTATTCTAAAGTATTTAGATTAAGTTACTAAACTTGAGTAATGTAATGAAATACGTTACAAATTACTTTTTAAAGCATGTATTTTGTAATCTGTAGTTGAATAAATTTTTAAAGTTACCTACCCAGCCCTGTATATATATATATAACAATAGTTGGGGTGTTTTTGACCCAGCATTTTTTATTGTACATTTGATTTTATGATCATTTCTCAAATGTGCATACGTGTGATTAGAGAATAAACATACGCACAAAATAAAGTGGTTACGCCTCTCTTCCAGATGTGAACTTTATAAATTGCAAACAATCTTGAAATTGTGCGCAGATTAATTTCAGATCTCCACCTTGTAAACACCGCCCAATTAATGTCACTAACATATAAAAGAGCACCAGTCAATGTCCAAATCCTTTACTTTAGATTTCAGAAGTCAGACTTCTAATTTTTCTGCCACAAGGAAAAGTGTGAACATCTGCTTAGACCCCGACATGGTGCTAAGCGCTTCCCACATCAAAGACCGTTTTTATAAATATGAACATTGAACGTGTGGATTTTAGCGTACGCATACTCTAAGATCAAATCAATGCTTTACCGGTGGAGCGACCGAGCAAGTTTACAGAAATCAGAAAAGCCATACGTAAGCCATACGTATGCATAAGTGATGCAAACTTCACAAAATCATGCACTATAGTAAAAGTGTTTTGAGGTCTTTCACAGTATTTATTGAAGAATCTAGCATTTGTCACAGAATTAGAATCTAGAACATGTCGAGAATTTCCAGTCGATCATGCTTTATTATTAAATGTCTTCTGCTTGTTCTGCTTACGCATGGACTGCTATTTATTTCTTCATTCATGGCTCTTGCAGAAATGTGCTTATTTTTGGAGCCCTTGCTCATGCCTGACCGAACTGGGGAGAGACAAAAGCTCTATTGAGTCATATGGCTTATATTTGGACCAAAAAGAGCCAGATACAAAATCTTCAGCGGTTTGCTAAAGGCTAATGTCGCTGTACAGGATGCCCTTTGCCAAAAGTCATTTGTTGAAGACCTCACAGATGCATGTTTCAATAGAGCAGCTGCACCAATTGATATATAAATGAATTCATTGCACGGCCAACTATGAAAAGAAGCAGTGAATATATGGGGGAATATAAAAAAAGTAGCCATTTTAACATTTTCCTCTGTGTCTGTGATATGAATGATCACACTGTGACATTTACTAAGCCTTGATGGTTGGCATCCTTTTACTCAGGATGGCGTGTTACTTGCCATTTAGCCCCGGAAATAAAGATGGACACAACAAAAGTGCATAAAAATGCAGCCCATTTACTTCAGATCTCTGCTTTTTCACAGAGACAGCCTTCGATAAAAGCTTTATTGATTTACAACACGTGCTGACAAGAGTCATACAAAACATGTAGCTACGTTGTTGTCGAACCCACAAACACGGTCAGTATTTCTCTGTGCTACTGTGTATTTAAATCTGCACCACATCCTCCCTCACATGGCTGAGACGCTCAGTGTCTCTCCTTACAAATACTCTCAGTGGAAAATGTGATCCGTTTTGAGTTTAGTGGTATGGCCTGGTTTTGGGACTCCTTCACTTCTATGACCTAAAAATTTTTTCAACTGAAGTTTTATCTTGAGTAATTGTATAGAAGAGTTTATCCATGGATATCTGTACATACAGTCGTTGCTGGATGTGCAATTTGTGTTTTGTCTTTTCATCTGCCCTTTTCAATCAATACCCATCATTTAATTACAGTATTTTATTAATACAAGTTCTTAAAATGAACTGTTCTCTCTCATAATCTTCACTTTCCACAGTCAAATCAGTTCCTGATGGATAAATGATCCTGTTTCTTTCTTTTCGTTTATACTTGAAAGAATGGAAGCTTGTTTCCACCATGAAATAAAAAAATAAAAGAGGTAATTGCGAATTTTTCCCACTAATCTTTTTTTTTTTGTAATTTCGAGTGTATATCTCACAATTGTGGCTATTTTCCTCAGAATTGCGAGATAAAAACTCACAATAACTAGTTATAAGGTCAGAATTGCATTATATAAAGTCAGAATTGTGAGAGATAAAGTCAGAATTGTGAGATATAAAGTCAGAATTGCAAGATATAAAGTCAGAATTGCAAGATATAAAGTCAGAATTGTGAGAGATAAAGTCAGAATTGCGAGTTATAAAGTCAGAATTGTGAGATATAAAGTCAGAATTGTGAGATAAAAAGTCAGAATTGTGAGATAAAAAGTCAGAATTGTGAGATATAAAGTCAGAATTGTGAGATATAAAGTCAGAATTGTGAGATATAAAGTCAGAATTGTGAGTTATAAAGTCAGAATTGTGAGATATAAAGTCAGAATTGTGAGATATAAAGTCAGAATTGTGAGATAAAAAGTCAGAATTGTGAGATATAAAGTCAGAATTGTGAGATATAAAGTCAGAATTATGAGATATAAAGTCAGAATTGTGAGATATAAAGTCAGAATTGTGAGTTATAAAGTCAGAATTGTGAGATATAAAGTCAGAATTGCGAGTTATAAAGTCAGAATTGTGAGAGATAAAGTCAGAATTGCGAGTTATAAAGTCAGAATTGTGAGAGATAAATTCGCAGTTTTGTGTTATAATGTGCAATTGTGAGGGAAAAAACTTTATAACTCAATTGGATGTTATAATGTCTTTATTTAGTACTCAATTGCATGAGAAAAAAGTCACAATGCTGACTTTATATGACGCAATTGCGAGTTTATGTCATTCAATTCTGACTATAACTTGCAATTGTGAGATTATATCTCGCAATTGCAAGAAAAAAGTCAGAATTGTGAGCTTAAATCTCGTAATTCTGGCTTTATATTACAATTCTGACTATAACTTGCAATTCTGACTTTATAACTCACAATTCTGACTTTATAACTCGCAATTCTGACTTTATATCTCGCAATTCTGACTTTATCTCTCACAATTCTGACTTTATATCTCACAATTCTGACTTTATATCTCACAATTCTGACTTTATATCTCACAATTCTGACTTTATAACTCGCAATTCTGACTTTATAACTCACAATTCTGACTTTATAACTCGCAATTCTGACTTTATATCTCACAATTCTGACTTTATAACTCACAATTCTGACTTTATAACTCACAATTCTGACTTTATATCTCACAATTCTGACTTTATATCTCACAATTCTGACTTTATAACTCACAATTCTGACTTTATATCTCACAATTCTGACTTTATATCTCACAATTCTGACTTTATAACTCGCAATTCTGACTTTATATCTCACAATTCTGACTTTATAACTCACAATTCTGACTTTATATCTCACAATTCTGACTTTATAACTCGCAATTCTGACTTTATATCTCACAATTCTGACTTTATATCTCACAATTCTGACTTTATAACTCACAATTCTGACTTTATATCTCACAATTCTGACTTTATATCTCACAATTCTGACTTTATATCTCACAATTCTGACTTTATAACTCGCAATTCTGACTTTACATCTCACAATTCTGACTTTATATCTCACAATTCTGACTTTATAACTCACAATTCTGAGAAAATTCTGAGAAATAAATGCAAACTTGCAATTGCGAGAAGAAAAGTCAGAATTATGTGATTAAAAACTTACTTTTTTACTTTTTATTTAGTGACGGAAACAAGCATATGATAGTGAATTGTGACACTTTAAGAAAACACTTTCGTTAGACTAGAATAAAAATAATTTTTGTTACCCTTACACTTCTAAAATTTTTGACCACATGAAAGGACTTGATGAGCTTCATTGCTCCACGTATGCACTTAAACCAATCTGATCCAGCCAATAGTGTTAACTAAAGTAAGCATTTCAGCTGCTTCAAGTCTTTGAGCTCTTTTATCGTGGCTCGTGTTTCGGGAACTCGCACCGGAACACTTTACATCACGAGAGCAATGCTGTACCAGATCTGCCGAGCAAGAAGACACACGAGTGGAGCTGTTTGTGTGATGCAAACATCAAAATGCATTAGTTTACAAGTCATGTGCTACATTAACTAAGTGTTAAATGTGTAATAGTGAACCATGCGAAAATAAGTCCCAATAATTTGCCCCTGCAGTTAGAATTTGAGTGCAAAGGAAAAACAAAACAAAAAAATTGTAAACATCCCTTAGTTCAGACTAGAGTCAACAATGGTCAGTTTTACCTGAAGGGAAAGGCTGTAAATTTTTAATGTTTGCTAAAAGTGAATCTTGTTGTTTGGCAGCACACTCACATGTCGATAACACTCATGCACTAAAAGCCACACACATCCTATTTTGATTTCCTGATGTCTGTCAGTAGGTCATGTGACGGCCACCCACAGTGAGCACCGGCGCCCCTTTTTGGGAAACTCTGATCTGGCAGTCAAGTTCCTGACCTCGTGTTTCTCTTCACCTTTTATGACTCTGCTTTGCTGTAAACCCCTTGTTAGTTTCAAAATACGTCTGGACTTATTCTGTCTCGGATCCAGAGAGTCTCTTTGTGTGTCTGTTTGTCGGTACAGTACGTTAGTAAGGGAAAACTCCGCTTTTCAGCCAGTGTCAATAGCGTTTGGCTGTCGCTACGCCAATGTTCACTTTGTTTCTGTCATCTCCCGACTGCCAAAAGACAGATATATAGCGCATAAATATTAGATCACTTTTCCACATGTTTTTAATGGAAAATATAACGCATAAAACCCTGAAAGAGTTTCTGGACATGTGTCGCGTATGCGGTGAGTATTTTGTCTGATGTTTCAAACCTCGAGACAGTTTAAGAGTCTAGATGAGAGAAACTCTCAACGAAAAGTCACAACAGCATATGGAACGGTGCTAGTGATGTTCAAAGCTTCAAAACCTTTATGAATCATCGGTTTTGAAGAAGTGATTCAGTGAATCAAACAGCAAAAGTCATATGATTCTAGTAAACAACGCTTTGTTACATCATAACTGTTTTGAGATAGTAGCTCGCCGGTTGAGGGATGAAGATCTCTACAGTGTCTACATTTGTAGATGTTTTTCTTAATGATGCACTTGTATAATATAAATGAAGAGTTGTAGTTACTGTTGTCTATTTCTAAAGTAAGCGACAACGTTTCTGCAAAATCTCTCAATACGTCAGTGTCCGAATTACTTGCTTCTTTTCGTTCAGCCCTTGCTTATATAGTCCACTCAACTGCCGTGCACTATATAGGGATCAGTAAACAAGTGAGCGATTTCGGACACAGCAACAGAGTCGACAGCGAGAGTGGATTCCTGTGCTGGAGTCAACCCTGACTCGTGGCCTATTCATAGTCGAGGAATCAACTCCTCATCACTAGTTCACACAAGAGTAGGTGGTCTTTAGTGGTGTTTACTATACGAAAACAGTGTGGTTAAATGCATTTTCGACGACCACTGGAAGTGGTCGAAAATGGACAAGCTCAAAACGTTTTACACCCCATTTACACCCGTATTTAGCATCATCCACTTGTGAACTGATCGACCTAAATGCATCTTTCAGGGGACCTATAATGCCCCTTTTACAAGATGTAATTTAAGTTTCTTGTGTCCCCAAAATGTGTCTGAAGTTTCAGCTCAAAATCCCCCACAGATCATTTATTATGGCTTGTCAAATTTGCCTCTATTTGGGTGTGAGCAAAAACACGCCGTTTTTGTGTGTCCCTTTAAATGTAAATGAGCTGCTGCTCCAGAAGAGGGCGGAGCTTTAACAGCCCAACAACAACAAAGCTGGAGAATCTCACGCAGACAAAATGAGGAAAGTGTTCAAACTGATGGAGAGACTCAGGAAGAAGTCACAACTTTTAGACGTTTCTGAACGGTTAGTGGATAAATTGATGTAGTTGCTGTGGAGTTGATCAACTCATCACTAGCATGTGTCGTCATGTTACTCTTTTTTCCTTGAATTGACCCTCGTTTGTGAAGCAGTCCGGCGTAAAATGACGGCATCAACAACACTCGACTACAACAACTCTTCCTCTTCTCTAAAGCAGCACAACATGGCCCCGCCCCCTTTGTTGAGTGTTCTCGGGGGCGGGGTTAATGTAAATTTTATGGTTAGTGATGTCACTGACCCAGGAAGAAGCTCGTTGTAGTTCCTACCAGCCGTTTGTTGTAGTCCTTAAACAGAGAATTCTTTAAAAGAAAATTGAGCTTTGTAAGTTTGCAGATGTTGTTTATGATCAAACAGCAAAAGTGAAATCATAATCAACCTCCCCTTAATACCAGGTGTAAACGGCCCTATAGGCTAAGTTTTCAATTGGTTGTAAAAGGTGTTTTTTATGCATAATTTGTTGCATTAACACCAGACCACCAGCCTGTGGCATTTCGAGGGCTAAAAAACAGTGAAGCATTTTATGAAGCAGTTGATTCAAAGTTTAGAAAAGCTTCATTCTCCCATCACGAAACAGTGCTATACGTTAGACATACCTCGGAGTTGCGTCGAGGCCGAGCTGTTGGTCAAAGCTTTCCATCGTTCCTGATGCTTCTTAAACTCCTGCACCCTGCAGCTGTAAAGACCCCTGTCCCGTTTGCTGACGTTCACGATGAGGAGGTTGTATATCTTGCCGTGTTTCACCACTATCAGCTTCATTTTGGGCTTGCGGAAGCTCTTGGTGTAGTTTCCGTAAAACTTGGCTCTCTGCATGTTCACCCGCGCCACCAGCAGCTCCTCTCCTCCCGAATCTGGCTGAAACATCCAGCGCACCACAGGCAGACTCGCCGACCGGCGCCGCTGGCTCACCATACAGGACAAGGTGATGTTCCCCCCCTCTGCCACCACCGTGAACGGAGAGGGAGTGACTGTGACGTTGATAGCCGAGCACACATCTGGAATGAATGTGACATTCATGAGAGATATACAACAGAAAAATGGATGAAAAATTATTAAACGCGAGTAATTTTTTATCCAGTGTCTCAGTCATGTAAGCCACCAATTCATCTCTAGACTTTAAAGAGCATTGTAAAGCAATGCATGCTGGGAAATTAAAACTGAGAGCCTTTCCAGACTCTTCTGCTTAACGAGACTTTTTGACAGGCCATCTGGAAAACATTACTTGGGTGGATCTCAGGCAGACATTGCCACAAATACTATATTAAATTATATACATGTACACTAGTGTTCAAAAGTGTGGGGTCGGTAAGATTTTTTAATGTTTAAAGTCTTTTCTGCTCACCAAGGCTGCATTTATTTGATAGAAAATACAGTAAAAATTGTAATATTGTGAAATATTATTACAATTTTAAAAAAGCTGTTTTCTACATGAATTTATAGTAAAGTGTAATTTATATCCAGTGATCAAACCTGAATTTTCAGCATTTTTCAGTGTCACATGATCCTTCAGAAATCATTCTGATATGATGATCTGATGCTCAAGAAACATTTATTATGATTATAAAAGTTGAAAACAGTTCCGTTTGTTGTCTTTAATGTCACTTTTGATCAATTTGATGCATTTTTACTGAATAAAAGTATTAATTTCTTTCAAAATATAAATAAAATAAAAGCATAATATATAGGTATAAGTTTTAATGCATATTAACGGATTTGAATGTAGACATTAATCCTGAATATAAAGTTATAAATAGATCCAAACGTACTTCTGCAAAATCTTTTTTCCATTAGTCAGTAAGCGTTTTTCTAAGGAAGAAAACAACTTGGTGTGTCCGTTCTTTCTGAGAACGTTGTGCCGTCTACAAACTCAAAGTGATGCATATGTAAACACACACAGTTACAAAAAATGAGGATGTTCTTTATATACTTGTGGAGAAGTCAGAAACCACAGCATACTTATAGCTGAAGAGAAAAAGTGAATTACCAGGAAAAAAAACAAGCAAACAAAGAGTTGAAATTTATAAAATTGTCCAGCATTTATATGGAGACATTGCACATACGTCAGATGGGCTGATTGGGACAATAGACTGACCACATCTAGTCTTGTCTGTATGGTGAACTTAAACTTTATATTCAAACTTTAAATAAAAAACGGATGAAAATAGAAATAAATACATGCATTACAGTTACTTGCAAGCTATGCTGAATTTCAGTTGCACATGTTAAATTCCAACAGACGGCACTTACTTCCAAAAAAGACGTTAGTCAGGAGAGCTGTGACCACTGCAGAGATCTTCATTCTCCGGTCTGATGGGCTCCATGCAACTTCAGTTAAATCTCTTCGCAAAAAGTGCCTGTGAGTTCCTCTACTCTTTTTTTCCCTCTCCTTCTCTTCTGTGTAACCTGAGACAGGACACGCTCTGTTTTTACTTAGTGCACACCCTCTATCCTCCCCCTTTGTACAGGACTACACACCACACTCAATGAAGGAGATGTCATTTCCTCTTCAGGCAGAAGTTTTTGTCCAGTCCAGTGAAACATTTCATACACACTTACAAATAAATATTCTTTATTGGCATCTGGTTTATCATCCATCCAAGTGAAGTTTTTATCCGAAAGGCTCTTCATAATCAGTGTTCTTTACCCTGAGAATGGTTCTTTTAAGAACTATTCACTGAAACCAAAACCAAAAATGTTGTGAATTTTTAAAAGTGTAGCATCTCAAACACAACAATGCATATAGTGAAGTTCTGCCTGGAGCGTAAAATGATTCAGTTATATAATTTATCACAACACAATTTTAGTGTTCACTAGGGTTGGGTATCGTTTGTGTTTTTTTCGATACCGGTGCCAAATCGATACTTTTAAACCGGTACCGGTGCCTGAACCGATTCTAACAAAGTTCTTAAGAACGGGAAGAAGGAGGCGGGAATCGGTGAACGTTCAACAAACTTTAATACCAAATAAAACGAACGTAAAAGGGCGGCAGTTCCTCACGGCGACTGCCGCCCACACAAACAAAATAAAACACAACATAAATTCCAGGCCTGGTCCTCTCTCGTTCCTCACTGTCGTCGCTCCTCCTTTATGCTTCCGGAGCTCCTCCGTGAGAGATACGAGACCGGTGCGCCGAGCACCTGAAGCTCGTTAACACTCGCGTCACCGGCCTCGCGCCGTTCCCTCACGGCTCTCGCCCGCCCTGCTCGTCACATACCCCCATCGCCCCTCGCAGGCCGGGGGGTACCCACGAGGCTGCGCCTACTCCCCCCAGGGGCCAGTCTCGGCGGCCACAGCGCCTGGGGGTAAGGACAGACGAGACGAGAGAAAAGGAGACGGAAGCACAAGGAGCGACAAGGACGAGAGAGTGGAGAGAGGAAAACAAAACAAAAAAAAAATTCTTGGTCCGGCTCCCCGACACACTGCCGCTCGGTCCTCAGCCCGCCGAGAGGCTCTTCCTCGCGGTGCCATGCGATGGCACTGGACGCTCGGTGGACGGCCCGATCCTCCTCCGCCCCCTGGCGGCCGGCGATGGCTCCTCCGCATGAGGGCAGCCGGCAGCGAGCCCGCCGTTCCCTGCTCCTCCCCGCTCCGGCGGCAGGCAGCAGGCCTCGGCCCACGGCGGACGGCGGCTCCTCCCCGTTACGGCGGCAGGCAGCAGGCTTTGGCCCACGGCGAACGGCGGCTCCTTCCGCTCCCTCCAGGACGGCCGCCACCCCACCTCGTCCCAGGGGCGCGGCAGCGAGCTTTCCGTCCCACCGATTTCTCACTCGCTCCAGTACCACCGCTTCGGGTAGCCACTCGCGGTCTTCTCTCCCGCGCTGCCCGACCTCCTCAGCACTGCGATCCCCCTCAGCAGCGAGGGCTCTTCGACAGCATGTCCCTCCTTCCTCCCGGGTTTCGGCACCAGTGTAACAAAGTTCTTAAGAACGGGAAGAAGGAGGCGGGAACCGGCGAACGTTCAACACTTTTTAATAACAAAATAAACAAACAATGAAACGAAAGTAGAAGGGCGGCAGTTCCTCATGGCGACTGCCGCCCACACAAACAAAATAAAACACAACATAACTTCCAGGCCTGGTCCTCTCTCATCCTTCACTGTCGTCGCTCCTCCTTTATGCTTCCGGAGCTCCTCCGTGAGAGATACGAGACCGGTGCGCCGAGCACCTGAAGCTCGTTAACACTCGCGTCACCGGCCTCGCGCCGTTCCCTCACGGCTCTCGCCCGCCCTGCTCGTCACACCGATACTTTAAAAAAAGCCACAAAATGATGGATTGGGTTAGGGTTAGTGAAGGATGGATTGAGAGGTTATGCTCCAGTAAAGATTTACCCTAGCTGTGAGCGGTGTTGTAATGAACCGTCACTCGAATTGGGATCCATAAGCAGGCTTTATTACAGGAAGAATGGTCAAACAGGCACAGGTCAATAACAGCGAACAGGAACAGCAAGGAAAAGGCAAGACGTGGTCAAATAAACAATCCAAAGTCGGGGCAGGCAGATATCGATCAGTGAACAGAGTCCAGGCAGAGAGTTAACAAGACAGGCGGCAATGGTTCGTTAGACAGGAGACCGGGTTCAATAACAGGTAATCGAATAGGTATAACACTCAGAAATGTCACTTTACAGAGAACAAGACCTCGCACTGAGCCTAGAGCTGTGTCCGAAACCGCTCCCTATCCACTATATAGTGCACTATATCGGGTGTCAGACATTTTGTAGTGCTGTCTGAATTCTGAGTGAACGACTGCATTCCCTCCATTCGTTCACTACTTTTACCCACAATCCTCTCTGATTTTGAGTGTACATTCGATGTACGCTCGTTAAAGCGCCGTTACCCGAAATCCAACGCGATAAGACGATCGAGCGCGAAAGAAAAATAAATACGGCGGACGGCAATACGGGAAGTGGCAACTTCTACAAATGTAAGTGTGATTTTTTATTAATTAGAACATCTTTGTAAAGATATTTTGAAGCGAAATGATAAAGGTTTATATCATAATATATATACTTATTATCATTTGATAATTTGGTGGATTTTTCTCATATGTTAGTGAACTGTTGTACAGTGTATTTAACCTACGTCTTAGAATATGATGTATTGACAAATTTTTATTTGCTTTAGGGACGGATGAGGATGTTAGGCAGCTAATTTTAAAAAGAACTCAATGGTGGTCTTCTGTTTTCTGGGCGGAGAAACGCTGCCCAGCAAGAATGGGAGTGAGTTTTAGGAATATTATATATATATATATTAATAAACAAACATGAAAAATAAACAATAATATACAATTCATGAAGCTAAACAGGACATATTACAGATGGGTATAGGAAATGTTAATGACGAAATTGTCTGCGCTGTCTGGCGCATGCTATTAACGTCAGCGTCTGAATTCGCTCACTCATTTTCGTTCACTCTTTGCTGATATAGTGCGCTCAACTGCCATGCACTTTATAGGGGTTAGTGAATGAGTGAACGAGTGGGCGGTTTCGGACAGAGCTTAGGTCTCAGCACCACTTAAATACTACGATGACAAGCTACAGCTGTTCAAGGTGATCAGTGCCCAGGTACAGGATTATGGGAAATGTAGTGACTAAGTGTGTGTGTGTGTGTGAGAGTCAATATTCAGGAGATGGCGCCCTCTGATGGTCAGAGGAGGGAATCACGGGGTTTGTCTCCGTGACAGATGTCAGGTATGTTCGTAGGAGAAGACTTGAGTGTTTTAATACCAAATGCATGTGTGGCACCATTAAGGGAAACAGCCGTATTGAGGACGCATGTCTGCAGCAGGTGTTGGAAGGATCTACAAAGTTGCTGAAAATGGACCAATGCTTGGGAATTCTGTTGTAGCTAAGAGTGGAGGATCTGTTTGGAGATCAAATATGTATTTTCCAACATGATAACGATCCCAAACACATCCGCAAATGCAGCAAAGTTACGCACAATGCGTTTTGAAGTCTTCAAGTGGCCTCCTCACCTTAAAGCCATCGGAAATAAGTCATGATCAACTTTGGTAAGAACTTAGGGAGGATTGGACAGAAGTTAGGCACAAAGTTTAGTGAGTCAGTGCCCAGGAGAATGGCTGCTGAGATCAAAAACAAGCGAGAACTCACAAAATATTAATTACATTGTAGTCAATGCATGCTTACTTAACACGATAATACACACACATGCTGGAGTTCGCCTTTCTTTCCAAATAATTTTGTCATTTTAATACGTTAACCTGCAAGTTTAGTGTATTCTTGATTGTTCTTGGTTTTGATTGTTTAATAGAACCGGAAGTGTCTTTAAAAGTGAATATTATGCTAATATCACTTTTTTGCCACTACTGTGTAGATATAGTTGCCTCACCAAAATGTTTTAAAATAAAAAAAAATGAAATAGTTGGAAATGTGCTGCTTTTCAGCTAATAGTGAAAACAGTTGTGCAACAGTAGGAAAGGACCGACTGCCCTCCTCTGGATTAAGTGTGACATTGCATGATACAGTCAGTGAAACATGTTATGTAAAATGAGTGAGATTCTGCACCATTAGTTGCAAGACTGGATTTTTATATAAAAATTAGAAGAAAGCAAATGCAAGACTTAAAATCTACTGAAATCTTATGAACTATTATGACTAGTAAGAACATATACTGGTAGGGTTGAGTTATATCATCATAAATATCATTAACTTAACTTGCAACGTCCTCACTAATATAGTGAAACAAACGTGTGTGTGTGTGTGTGTGAGTGTGTGTCTATAAAAGCCTCAGGCATCTTTCACTACATGCATTTTAATACTGATAAATGACTCTAATTCAGACTCATTCGACTGGATTGGAAGGAGCAGTTTGTTTTTTATTAATTCAAATACAGTATGATCATGTTTACACATAGAAATTGAGATTTTTCACAACAGAGGCATAAAAAATGACATAAACAGTCAAATAAAATAGGTTTTTCACCTCAAATGAAAAGACTTAAAACTCTTGATACATGCAGTATGTTAGTTCATTTATGTAAATATATACATTATGCTCATGTAAGAGCAGCTGTGGTTCTCATGAAGGCATTGACCTGCTGAATATCCAAACATTTATTTTTCAGGCCCACTATTTAATAAATAAATTAGTATAAAATCTGTCATAAAATGACATTGTGTTCTTCTCTGAGCTCAATATCCTCAGAGGACATTTCAGTCCCTCCGGCTTTCCACATCAATGGCCCTAAAGAATAGAGATCATCATGAGATTTACTTTGACCAAACCAAATCATTGATCTGATGTGGGAAAGTGCAGCATAAATAAAAATATTCTTACCGTGAAGATGCTCTTCTTAGTGATGCATCTTTAAAAATGTTAAAGTGTTAATGATAAATATTTTATTTCTGTTTGATTAAAGCTATACTCTAAAAAATGTTGGGCTAAAAATGGACAAACAATTGGGTTAAATGTTAGTTTTATTTAACTCAACTATAAATCCTCACTAACAATAAATCCTAAATAGGTTGGAAATTCACATTTATTAATATGTTTAATAAATGAAAATTTATGAATAAGTTAAATTAATAATACACAAATAATTAACATTACATTTCTTATTAATAAATGTTCACCTTCTGATTATTACTGTTGTAGTTATGTGTCTGATTTTTCATTTCCAACATATTTTGTGTTCATTTTGAGTCAGACATACAGCAATTTTTAATCAATATTTGGGTTAAATAAAACTTAAAACAAACTTTTAACCCGATCTCTGGGTTTATCCATTTTTCGAGTGTAGTATGATTTTTAATATTATTTTTTAGGAAAAGACTTACCTGATTGTTCATTGTCAAGCATCTGCTTTTTGATTATGTAGATTTTCATGAGCAGAAAGCAGATGGAGAAGAAAAGGCCAATCCCTGCTCCTATGACAGCGTATTTGATTTCTGAAGCTCAGGGGAAGAAAACATAATCTAATTAGGACATTTATCAGCTCTATAAATGGGTTTGGATTCTGAGTTTGTTTAATCTTCTACCTGGTTCATCACTGGAAGAGTCTTGTCCCTTTACACGTGTCACCAACAAGCAATCTGTGAGAAATCAGTCAATAGCGTATCCTTATTTAAAATGTATTAGATTATTATGTTGCCCTGAAATAATATGTTCTGTATTGGTGTAGTTTTAGAGTATGTTTGCATGACAACGGTGTAAAAAAAAGATGAAAGATATTTCTTTGCAAAGATCACAAGGCTGTCAAAACTATCCCCGTTCACATCACGGCTAAAAACGTTGTATTACGCATGACAGGTCAGTAGTTGGCGTGCATTTTTTTATGGAGCAGTCGTGCCAAACACACTAGAGACTAAACATGTACGTGTGCACGCCGTCACCGTTTTCACAGATCAGTGTTTTTGTTGTTTACTAAAATGATAACGGTGTAGTTTTCAAAAACGTTGAGTTTTCAGGCCACCAAAACGCTGTTGTTGTATAAATGAATGGCCAAAACGAATAAAAGTTGTCCGTTTTTATTTGAAAATGGTGTCGCGCAAACAGCCACGTCCTCGTGTTTAGTTTGACCTAGTTTCCTAACATGTGATCGTTTGTTTCCATAGCAACCCATTGTGTTCACCTGTGTCTCGTTGAATGACAATGCTTAATTTGCGTATTTAGGGGCTGTTTACACGACACTATTTTCAACTAAAAACGGAAAACTTTTTATGCATTTTGGACGTTCAAACAACCTATTTCAGATGTGACAAGCAAATATTATAATGGACATTATAACTTGCATTATGATACATTTATAATTGATTTAAAGGGCAAAATTCACTTTTGCAAGGTGTTTGAACATTAAAATGTGTACATGACCACCCTATAATGGTAAAAACCCACCAATTCGTCTATTTTTAATCCCCATAAATCAAGTCATTTGCAGATTCTACCTTTTGTGACATCACAAAATGCCTTGGCCCCGCCCACAATTGCTGACGGACTCTGCTCTATTAGCATAAGCCCCGCCCTCAGTGAGCTGTACACAGTCCGCCATGTTTATCTCCTCGCCAGAGCGTTTAACAGCAGCATTCAAGTACGAAATGTATTCTTATTTAAGATACTAGTGTTATTCAATCAGGCGCAGAGAGTGAGTTTGTTGTTTGATTCATATTAACAGAATATCAGTACTGTATATTACGCTGCTGTCACTTTAATACACAGATCCAATATATATCTGCTGTTTACATTCACAGACAAAACCCACTGTTCATGTGTGTTTTTGACATAACCTTGTGTGTATTTGACGGTTTAAGTGTAATAACATGTGAAAGAGAGTTTAATACTCAAGAGACGTGCCTTCCTGCGCACGTGCTTCGGTTGTGTTTACACTGATCAGTTTAGACTGATACGACTTTAAACGCATGATAAGAACTGCAAAGTCCTGTGCGCGTGACCGCAATAGAGATGATAATCAAAACCAAACAGATGTTTAGAGCATCCGAGGCACGAGCTTTAGGCTCCGCCCTCTTTTGGAAAGCCGGGGCGGGGAGCAGCAGCTCATTTGCATTTAAAGACACAAGCACAAAAACAGAATGTTTTTTTCCTTCAATTAAACAATGGGCATTTACAACAAGCGATAATAAATGATCTGTGGGGGATTTTGAGCTGAAACTTCACACACACATTCTGGAGACACCAGAGACTCATATTGCATCTTGTGAAATGGTGTCACAATAGGTCCCTGTTAAGTAAAGTTTTGCCAAAAATACTGTAGCAAATGTTTATTTTGTCATCTCAGCCTATTTTTAGCTTCATTATATAAATCAGTGTCTTTATCAGCTGTTTGATCAGCTTCCTGGAAACACAGAGAGGAAGTGAGATTATATCTCTGATTGTGACATCACTTCCTATGTAACACTGAGACATGTACTAACCTTTCTCAGAAATGCAAAAGACAAATGAATGCTTAAAATTAACTAAAGGTCAACACATATAACAATCTTTATAGAGTTTCATCAGACCTGTAGTTGATCGTTAGTCTACATGCGATCACACACTTGATGTTATTAGAATATGTGTTGACCTAGTTAGTTCATCTGTCACAAGTAAATAATTCATTTAACATTGTAGGCTAAAATGTGCTTCTCTGTCCAACACACTCTTGGTTTGCCAGACCTTCTCAAGCATCTTAATAGAGCATTAAAATTCAGTCTTTAATTCTGTTTATATATATATATATATATATATATATATATATATATATATATATATATATATATATTTATATAATTTGATGTCACAGTTTCAATACTAATAAAAACAAGAATTTTAGCAACACAACTTCACTGAACTGAATGATAATTACTTACCGATAGTGAAGATGAAGCAGATGGCTGAGCAGAAGTTTGCATGTTCAGACATTTTTAAGTCTTTTCATGTCTGTCTCCAACATTGGCTCTTTTGAATTGGTTTGCTGCTGCGCTGCTTTTGAAATTCAACCATTTCCTGTACGTTCACCAAATGATTTCTAGATAAGATGAGATGATGACGATAAGCATGCAGCTCTTAAATGTTCTTTCCATTAGGGGATAATTGTTTCTAAAAAACAGTGCATTTTAAATCACATATGCATTGATATGTCCATTCTGTAATTTAAAATGGTCATTAAGCGTCACACTTTGTGTTTGTTAAAGAATCAGATCAGGTTCATCAGGCTAAAATGCTCCAGTCGTCGATGTTTTGAGACGTGCATGCACGCAAGATCTGTTGCACCAGTTTGTTTTGCAACCAAAGCTCAGTAATTTGGATCACTTGCACAGCTAGACCAATGAATCTGATGTGTAAGGTTTGACCCCACTTTTTCTTTTTTTTTTTAAAGAAATTAATACTTTAGTTCAGCAAACATGCATTAGTTTTTTTAATTGCTTTGGTGCAATTTTCATAAGCAATTGGTAAATATTTAAGACATCAGCAGATCATCAAAAGCACTTTTTTCAAACAGTTGAAAAGTCACAGAATATCCTTTTCACAGCACAAAATAAATGTTTCACTCACTTTCATAATGCTCTTACTATCAAATTTTTCATTTTCATCTCTTTTCATACATTTCTCTGTTATTTAATCCAACTGAACTTAATGAATAATCAATGAATCATTTGGTACACCTATAGATATTGATATTATAGGCAGTTTCTTTTTCACAATTTCTGATATAGAAGACCAAATGTAATGAATTCTTTTACATTTGAAGCAATTTATCTTAATCAGTTGTATAACCACAATTTTTAAAGTGTGTGTGTGTGTGTGTGTCCTGGTAAACCCTGCATTGTGAGCCAAATGTCCCCACAAGGATGGAAATACCAGTAATTTTAGACCTTGTTGGCACATTTTTTTATTTTTGTTTTGTATTTTGATCCCTGTGAGGAAAGCAGCTTATAAATCATATGAAATTATATTTTTTATAAAATGTAAAAATGCAGAACATTTCCTGTGATGGGTTGGTTTAGGGGTAGGGGATAGAATATACATTTTAAAATACAGTATAAAACTCATTATGTTCATGGAAAGTCCCCATAAAACATGTTAATCCAACTTGAAATTTTTGAACCGCAGACTGAAGAACAGCAGATTGATCAGAAGAAGGGAGACAGATGGCATCAAATACAGCATTTTACGTTATAGTATGCCATGTGACACTGTAAACAGAGGCGACACATTACAGTAACTCACTCTTCATCTGTAAAGGTCAACTGTAGTACAGATTCAGTCATTTGGTACAGTGAGAACATTTACTGCACTGGCAACAAAACCTCATGACTGTCACTTCACACACTAAACAGATACTATTTTAAACGTTATGGATTATGTCATTTAAGTAATTCAAGTGCATTTGAAACGTGTATCTTGTATTGTTTGCTATTGAATGAACTGATTGTTAAAAGAACTGAACTGAACTGAAAGAAGATCATACTGTTGTGTTTCGGTGATTAAACCAAATGTTCTCATTACACATCACAATGATTTATGATTATGAGAAAGGATTATTGATATTGATATTGAATGATTATGTAGAATAAAAATACGTACAACTAGAATGAACGCATGAGATGTGACAAGGGTGATCAGTTTGGAGTTTTTACTAAGAGTTTTGAAAATATACTTGTATCAAAGCAGTTAAAAGAAAAGGAAATTGATCAAAAGTGACAGAAAAGTACGGTGGCCGAGAGAGCTCAACGCGCTGCAAAGAAGAAAACACATGCAAATAAAAAAAAAACCGTGATCATCAGTTTGACAACACATGTGCTGCAAATCCTCACAACACATGCAAACACACAAATGCGCTGCAAATACAAAAACGTGCTGCAAATAGCACAAAACACAACAGAAATGTTTCAAGGGGGACCCCAAAAAGTGACGGACCCTACTAGGACGTGCGTCCAAAACCAGTTCAACTCACCCTTCACTTATTCACTAATCCCTATATAGTGTACGGCATATGAGTGCACAATGTGTTCAATCATTAAATACTATAAAAACTGCAAACAAAAATAAACAACTGTACATTATTTCATGTATTTATTATTTTTAATAAAGTGTTTTTCAGTTTGTTAGAAGCTCACGCTCACAGATGACGTCGTCGTCGAGCGCCTCAGGCGGCCATTATGATGACGTCACATTAGTATTCTACAGATGATTAACGAATATAAATCATCCACTGAATGATCATCTCTTAAAGTTGAATGAGTTAACAACAATGCCACATATTAAAACACTTTTCTGTTAGTGAAACACATTACATTGAGTTAATGCCTACATGATATATTTTAATATTTTTTAGTTTGTGCTGTTGTCTAGTAGGGTCCGTCACTTTTTGGGGTCCCCCTTGAAACATTTCTGTTGTGTTTTGTGCTATTTGCAGCGTTTTTTTGTATTTTCAGCGCATTTTTGTATTTACATGTGTTGTGAGGATTTGCAGCACATGTGTTGTCAAACTGATGATCACGGTTTTTTTTATTTACATGTTTTTTTGGTTTTTTTTACATGTGCTTTTTTTTTTTTTTCTTTGCATGTGTTTTATTTGCAGCGCGTTGAGCTCTCTCGGCCACCGTAGAAAAGACATTTATAATGTTACAAAAGATTTCTATTTCAAATAAATGATGTTCTTTTGAACTTTGTTCATCAAAGAAACACTGAGAAACGGTTTCCACAAAAATATTTAGCGGCACCACTGCTTGATAATTATCAGAAATGTTTCTTTTTGCAGCAAATCTGCATATTAGAGTGATTTCTGAAGGATCATGTGACACTGATGACTCCAGCTTTTATATATATATATATATATATATATATATATATATATATATATATATATATAAAAAACAAAAAATATTTGACTATATATTCAAATAGAAGACAGTTATTTTAGATTGTAATAGTATTTCACAACACCACTTTTTATTTCTGTATTTTTGACCAATTAAATGCAGCCATGGTGAGCAGATGAGACTTCCATTAAACAAACAAACAAACAAACAAACAAACAAACAAAAACATTTAAAAATGTTATCGACCCCAAACGTTTTAAGGGTAGTGTACCTTTAAAATTATATTTGTTTCACCCAAACATTCTCAACATTCTGTCATCATTACATTCTAAAATTGCTGGGTTAAAAATGGACCAACCCAGTGATTGGGTTAAATGTTTGCTTAACCTGCTGGGTAGTTTAATTTAACTCAACTATTGTTTAAAAATAACTGTATTGCTCGCTTAAAATGATCCCAAAGTATGTTGGAAATGATTATTTATTAATAGATAAATGTTCACCTTTTGATTATTATTGTAATTATGTGTCTTATTTTTAATTTCCAACCTATTTTGGGTTCATTTTAAACCAGACATATAGTCATAAGTAAAAATTAGTTGGGTTTTTGTTTAGAACATTTGTGCACGTATGGCTAGAGCACTGAATCAAACACGGCTTCTCAAAATGTGACCATATAGATGAGTTGTTATCATGCTACTATATATGAGCCTAAAGAACCAGAGCAGCTTTTAATTGTTTCTAGATGGAGATTCATGAGTAAATGCTCTATGGCTTCCATCAACAGGTTTTTGTTACACAGTCAAAGGTCACAAACAACAAGTCTTTTGCTGGAAAGAATGCAGACTCACTCTTCAGGGGGCCGTACAGCGGTCAGCAGTGCATGTCTGCTATAGACAAGCACTAACAGGTTGGCATCTCAAACATGGAGGACTAATGGAGCATTCAGAAACCGCAAAACATGCCACCTTGTTTTATTTTGTTTCGATAAACTGCCTGCAGAGACTGGCCTTACCATAGCAACTCATAATCATGGCCTTGGCCGTCTGTTCTCCCAGCTGCTCAAACGGGTGTCAGGTTCTTCCAGCTTTGTGTGGTCTTCATTTGGGAAGCTTCACATTTACATAAACATGGCATTAATATCATTATATTAGCTTTTACAGTCAGAGTGACTAATTTGTGGTCCGAATAGTTGTAATAATGGGCTAAAACAGGAAATGCTATAAAAAAAAATGTTATAATGCATTGTATGATCTCACAAATAGTTATAATACTGATCTATTCATTTAACACACGTTTAGAAAGTATAATGCATTAAAACACATGACAAACAACCGATTTCAGATGTAACAAGCAATCTGTGAATATTATGAAGCATTTTAACTTCGAAAAATATGAAAAGATGCGTTATAACATACATTATGGTAATGCGTTACACATAAAGGCTGTTGTATTTTTATCATCTAATGTTAATAAATGGTAAGAAATGAATTGCTCATAGTTCTTTAATTTGTAATGCATTAACTAATGGGGTCTTATTGTAAAGTGTTACAGCTTTAATCTTTTTATCATCTGACGGGGCTTAGCACTGGTATTAGCAAAGCATTTACTGAAGGGATATTGCATAATTGCCATTCGTATCAATTTTGACCACTGAGAGCTTCACAGGCTGGTGTTTATATATACATATATATATAGTCAGCCGGACATTCTGGGAGGTTCATGCAAAGTGCCTTGCTATGTTTAATACAGCTTTAGGTTTAAATTAGCAGCATTTATTGTCAGTTGTTCCCGTGTCGTGTCATTGCCTCAAAGTTATGTCTATAGTTACATATGTATTGTACAAGCTCAACATAGTGCAAACTCTCTGCTTGATGTTTTACCATGTTTAAATTCTAACAGGCTTATTCATTTAAGAGGATGAAAAAGACATTGACCACTGGCCACACCCCAAAGTTTGGTAAATAGTTTGCAAACCTTAAGAGAACAATAATAAATATTGCTGCAAGCAGCGATGACGGGCATGACCTAGCACCACCGCCACCCCGGTGTCTTATAGCGGACAGCATTCAATCTTAATTTAATTTAAATCAAACAATGTTTTTACACGATATGAGACACTTCCTGTATCCCTTTTTTTGGTCCACATTCCACATTCAAACCAAAATATCTGACTTCCTGTTGGTCAGAGCTAATGACTATAAATTATAATTAAAAGTTGTCCAGCTTGATCAGAACAGTGTATGTCCGGAGTTTGATGGCTGTAGGTGAGACTAACCCCCCAACTTTTGTCAAAAGGTGGTGTAATAGAGCCTCTCCTCCCCGCTCATGTCTACTGGCCGACGACTTAGGCGTGTGTCGAGTTTTGTGTAATTTGAAGCTCGCTAAGAGCCTCAAAACCCCAAGCATATAATAAAAGTTTGACATGTTGCCATGGCAACAGTATTTAAGATATCAATAATCCTTTCTCAGGTCTATGTCTGCCATGTCTTGACATTATTCTGCCGAAGACTGAAGCAAATCAGGTGCGATTTCAAAGCATTTTTGAAAGTGAAACACTTCCTGTTGCCAGCACTATGACTTTGACTCCCAATAGTCACATCCATGTGATCGACCTCCTACAATGAGCTGAAGTTTCATCTAAATCAGTTAATATATGCAGAAGTTATAACACACTTCCTGTTTCGCTTTTCTCGCCATAAATTTGTTTCAACGCCACAGCCAAACCGTTCGAGATATCAAAAATCCGCTCGCAATTGACCCTTCGCCAACAGTTTGATTGACAGGCGATCTGACCAATCATAATCCTGAATCCACCATTTTATCCGTCAAAGCAGTCAGGGGAGTTAGTAGATTAACGTTGGTGAACTTGATAAATTGTGTGTCCTCACGTCTTTCGGCGCTTGAAACAACATTCCTTCTGATGTTCATTCATGTTTATTTGATGCTATAAATGAACTAGTATGAAGAGATGATCGGTTCACGAGGAGCTACAGCGATCTGTCACCACACATTAAACACACACTAGACGCTGTTTATTGATTAAACTGCTTTAAAAAATTACTATTTTAAATATGAAACGGTTTCATATCAAAAATAACCTGCTCTGTCTTGTCTGACGACGCGTTGTCAGTGTCCTCTTTGCTCCTGGATGTATTTTTCATCGTGAGAACATGATGTGTGGCGTGAGAGCGCATGACTTGTCGGACTTAGCAACAGTAACTAAAGGGGGCGGGTCTTTGTGAATGGTCAATTTAGCATCCTCGATGTCTTATCGTCATGCTGACTGAGTTTGATGGGGATTGGATGATTCCCCAGGGAGAAGTATATCAGATTCCAGAGCAGTCGACTTCCTGTTGGGCTGGCGAATGACTTAAAGTGCGAAAGATGTTCGGCCTGAAGTTTGGTTACTGTAGGTGAAAAGGGGTGTGCGACAGAGCACTTTTTCCTACATTCCTACATGATTCCTACATGTGTGCAAAGAGTTTTTGAGCATGTTAAAGAACCCAAAAGTGCCCGAAAGGTCGAATAAAAAATGTTTTATCTAAATTTTTGTACCTCATGTTTATATATTTTCAGAAATCAGTTTGTCCTCCTAGGGATGGCGATCAACGCTTTCGGAAGGTTAAACCTTCTTTTACTGACCATTAGTTGAAAATGAAAACCAAATGCATTTTCAAGTGTTATTTTGCACTCAAAGAGTAAAGCTGTGACTTTCAATATAACTTTAACGTTCCACTTTGTCTGCCCAAACAAACACACTTCCATAAATACCTTCAGGCTGCTGTTGGTCCAGTGGCACGTGGTAAACTGTGTGCAGAAACACCTTCCAACCTCCGTCCGCTCAAAATGCTTATCCTAATCTCTTAAACCATAACAAGAGTTCTTTGTCTGCTCTATTTATATTCGCAGTATGGGAAAAGCTGAAGGTGTAAAGAATCTCTTTTAGTAATAATAAACAACATTTTTCTTAAAAGAAAAGAGTGACACTTTTTTATTTTGTTTTATCATACATCTTGATGTTGTTTTAGAGCAACATACCACACAAATCAAATAAGACCAGGATAATAATGTTGTATTTTAAGTATACTACAGTGTGAGAATGACAGCTTGTGTTTTTAGTATGAAACTTAATAGCTAAACAATGTTAGACTTTATACAATGTTAGACTTTAAACAATGTTAGATTTTACATCACACTGTCATTGCTTAACATTAGCATTATGTGTTTGTACATCCTTAGACCTGTGAATCACGTGTATCATCTCGTGATTTGTTGACATCTTGATGTCTCAATTGAAGTCTACAGATATTACTCGACCTTCTGGGCTTTGAACGTGGACGTTTCATATTAATATCGGGTATGTTGCAATGAGTCAATGTTGCAATTGACTTGCTCTGTGAGCTGGATGTTCTGAGAAATGTTTATCTCCTAATTGATCCTGAACCATTGATGGAATTCCCTTTTGTTGTTGTTGTTTTTTTAATTCTAATACATGTTTCAATTGCATGATAAACTAAACAGTTCATTCCATGCCTGATGTGAGGATTTTTTTACAAAAGTTTAATACGTTTATCCAGAAAACATGCACAAAATTGATCAAAAGTGACAGTAAAGATAGTTATATTGTTACAAAAGATCTCTATTTCAAATTTAATGCTGTTTTATAACTTCCTATTCATCAAAACAGTTTCCAGACATGTTTCCTGAGCAGCAAATCAGAATGATTTCTGAAGGATTATGTGACACTGAAGACTGGAGGAATAGTACATGCTCTAAAAATAACTAAAAAACACTAAACAAATTTCCACAGTAAAATACCGTTTTCCATCGAAACGCTAATATATCATAAAACAATGCATTCTGAGTAGTATTTGTCACCTATTGGCTACTTTCTCAAAAACAACAAATAATATTACCCAGAATGCATTGTTTTCAACTCTGATAATAATCATAAATGTTTCTTGAGCATTAAATCAGAATGATTTCTGAAGGATCATGTGACACTGAAGACTGGAGGAATGATGCTGAAAATTCAGCTTTGATCACAGTTTATTACAATAGAAAATAGTCAGTTTAATAATATTTCACGACTGTTTTACTCTATTATCTGATTAAATAAATGCAACCTTGGTGAGTAAAAGAGACTTTTCAATTAAAAAAATCGCACCGACCCCAAACTTTTTAACGGCAGTGCACATTGTATTCATAATTCACCCGATAATCACCAAGCATTAACCTCGAGCACTTACATTGCCCATAAATGCATCATAAATGTGTCCATTTGATCTGTGCATTACATTTGAAATCTTCTGAAGCCACATGATAGGTTTATAGGTGGGGAACAGACTAAAATTGAAGGCTATCATCTCGCTAAATAGCAGTGGTCACCATTTACCTCGATTGTACGGAGAAGAGCAGCAGGACATGAACTATTTCTTTAGGGACTCGGGCTGAGGTTATTACATGTACATACATTCTCCCTCTTGAATCCAGCATGGGAGTCAACACACAACAGTAACACGAACCTCACTGTTGGCAGTCATTCTGTGGGCAGCGGGTGCATGTCGAGGCCAGCGCATCAGACATGCTAGTATTTATTGGCTGCCATGATGGTCAAGCATTCTCCAGTCCTTTGCAATGAATGATAGCCAGCGCGGCTGCTTTGCTGCCGGCCCATGTGTGGACGTCCATCACGCTCCTCTCTGCTGCCACCCTGGACTCCCCCTGGAGCTGCAGAGCCCAGTTGTCCAATTATAGCCTGGCCTGCTCGCTCCGCAATAAGAGGTTGAGTGGACACGAGAGCCTTTTGGAAACCGGGTTGCTAAGGATAGAGAGTCGTCTGCCCTCTCCTTGTGACCTTCCTCCCCTTGAGGTTCACATTAGCAGATGGTAAAAGGGACATGCATCTATACAGTGTTCTGACTGCTGACGCAGTCTTACACACAAATATTATTAGGAAGGGACTTTCCCCATTACAACCACATGAATCATCTGTACAGGAGCGACATTCAGTTTGTGGATGAAACATCATTTTTGTTGATTTTGTAGAATTTGTGACTGTAAGAAATTTCTCTCAGTTAAGAAATGCTTGCATCTTGTTTTTCTTTCATTTAAACATACACATTAAAAGAATTGCTGGGTTAAAAACAACCCAAGTTGGGTTGAAAGTGGGCAAACCCAGCAGTTGGGTTAAATGTTTGCTGGGTAGTTTTATTTAACTCAACTATTGTTTAAAAATGACTATATCGCTGGTGAGCCCAAAATTAAAAATCAGATTACTAGAGGCAACGATAATCATCAAAAGGTGAACATTTATTAATGAGCAATTCAGCAATTGTTCATTTATTATTCATAATACGTATAAATCAATGTTCATTTGTTAAACATTGTAATACATGTTCATTTCCAACATACTTTGGGTTCATTTTAAGCAAGCAATACTGTAATTTTTAAACAATAGTTGAGTTAAATAAAACTGCCCAGCAAACATTTAACCCAACCACTGAGTTAAAACAACCCAATCCCTGGGTTTGACCATTTTCAACTCAACGTTTGTAGGCAGATATGAAAAAACACACACAGAAAAATAAGGTTTCATTTGTTAACCTGTTTATTACATTAGTTAACATGAAATAACAATGAAAAAATAGATTCTAAAGCAATTGTTAATTTTAATTTCAACATTTAATAATACATTATTT